>JARQOC010000006.1:24526924-25093114 GCA_033576535.1 Allobates femoralis
AGGTAAAGAGCGGGGAGCGCTCCTTTCCACACACGTGATCAGAGATCCCGCGATAGTATTGTGATATCTCCAGCCATCACATGATAGCCCGGAGTCCTGCCGAGACACTGAAGCTATCAGGGTTCACTTCCTGTGAGTGGTTGGCAAGTGCTGCCAACCACTCACAGTGCGCATTTGTGACAGGTCCTGATGAGCTGCAGCTCATCGGGACCTATCACAAGTGATCAGACTGTGCAGCAGTGTGGTGCCCTATGGGGGGGTGTAAAATGAAGAATCAATGAAAAAATAAAGCTTATAAAAATAATTTAAAAACAACACAAAATTTCAAATACCCCCTATTTCTCCCCATTTAAAATAAAAGTATTAAAAAAATAAAAAAATACACGTTTGGTATGCATTATACCGACACAGTGTTACCATATAGTACTGACCCCAGACATCATACCGACACAGTGTTACCATATAGTACTGACCGAGGCGTCATACTGACATGTTGGTGTTACCATATAGTACTGACCCCAGACATCATACTGACACGTCAGTGTTACCATATAGTACTGACCCGAGGTATCATATCGACACGTCAGTGTTACCATATAGCACTGGCCCGAGGAATCATACTGACACGTCAGTGTTACCATATAGTACTGACCCGAGGCATATACCGACACGTCAGTGTTACCATATAGTACTGACCCGAGGCCTCATACCGACACATCAGTGTTACCATATAGTACTGACCCGAGGCGTCATACCGACATTTTGGGTGTTACCATATAGTACTGACCCCAGACATCATACTGACACGTCAGTGTTACCATATAGTACTGACCCAGACATCATACGACACATCAGTGTTACCATATAGTACTGACCCGAGGTATCATATCGACACGTCAGTGTTACCATATAGCATGACCGAGGAATCATACTGACACGTCAGTGTACCATATAGTACTGACCCGAGACATCATACGACACGTCAGATGTTACCATATAGTACTGACCTGAGACATCATACCAACACGTCAGTGTTACCATATAGTACTGACCCGAGACATCATACCGACACTCAGTGTTACCATATAGTACTGACCCGAGATATCATACCGACACTCAGTGTTACCATATAGTACTGACCCCAGGCATCATACGACACATCAGTGTACCATATAGTACTGACCCAGACATCATACCGACATGTCAGTGTTACCATATAGTACTGACCATGAGGCATCATACAGACATGTCAGTGTTACCATATAGTACTGACCCGAGGCATCATGCCGACACCTTCAGTGTTACCATATAGTACTGACCCGAGGCATCATACCGACATCTCAGTGTTACCATACAGACTGACCCGAGGCATCATACCGACACATCAGTGTTACCATATAGTACTGACCCGAGGTGTCATACGAACATGTCAGTGTTACCATATAGTACTGACCCCAGATATCATACCGACACCTCAGTGTTACCATATAGTACTGACCCGAGACATCATACCGACACTCAGTGTCACCATATAGTACTGACCCCAGACATCATCACGACACGTCAGGGTTGCCATATAGTACTGACCCCGGATACATACTGACACGTCAGTGTTACCATATAGTACTGACCCAGAGCATCATACTGACATGTCAGTGTTACCATATAGTACTGACCTGAGGCATCATACCGACACGTCAGTGTTACCATATAGTACTGACCCAAGCATCATACCGACATGTCAGTGTTACCATACAGCTACTGACCCGAGACATCATACTGCAAGTCAGTGTTACCATATAGTACTGACCCCAACATCATACAGACACTCAGTGTTACCATATATCACTGACCCGAGACATCATGCCGACACCTCAGTGTTACCATATAGTACTGACCGAGAAATCATACCGACACGTCAGTGTTACCATATAGTACTGACCCAGACATCATACCGACACCTCAGTGTTACCATATAGTACTGACCTGAGGCCTCATACCGACACATCAGTGTTACCATAAGTACTGACCCAGAGCATCATTACTGACACTCAGTGTTACCATATAGTATTGACCCAGACATCATACCGACACCTCAGTGTTGCCATATAGTACTGACCCGAGACATCATACCGACACGTCAGTGTTACCATATAGTACTGACCCGAACATCATACCGACACGTCAGTGTTACCACTATAGTACTGACCCGAGACATCATACCGACACCTCAGTGTCACCATATAGTACTGACCGAGACATCATACCGACACTCAGTGTTACCATATAGTACTGACCCCAGACATCATACCGACACTCAGTGTTACCATATAGTACTGACCCAGACATCATACGACACCTCAGTGTTACCATATAGTACTGACCCGAGACATCATACGACACCACAGTGTTACCATATAGTACTGACCCAGACATCATACGACACCTCAGTGTTACCATATAGTACTGACCTGAGACATCATACCGACACTCAGTGTTACCATATAGTACTGACCCCAGACATCATACCGACACCTCAGTGTTACCATATAGTACTGACCCAACATCATACCGACACTCTGTGTTACCATATAGTACTGACCGAGACATCATACCGACACGTCAGTGTTACCATATAGTACTGACCCGAGACATCATACCGACATGTCAGTGTTACCATATAGTACTGACCCCAGACATCATACCGACACGTCAGTGTTACCATATAGTACTGACCTGAGACATCATACCGACACCTCAGTGTTACCATATAGTACTGACCCGAGGCATCATACGACACGTCAGTGTTACCATATAGTACTGACCCAGACATCATACGAACACTCAGTGTTACCATATAGTACTGACCTGAGCATCATACCGACACGTCAGTGTTACCATATAGTACTGACCCCAGACATCATACGACACGTCAGTGTTACCATATAGTACTGACCCAGACATCATACCGACACCTCAGTGTTACCATATAGTACTGACCCCAGACATCATACGACACTCAGTGTTACCATATAGTACTGACCCCAGACATCATACCGACACCTCAGTGTTACCATATAGTACTGACCCGAGACATCATACCGACAGTCAGTGTTACCATATAGTACTGACCCGAGACATCATACCGACACCTCAGTGTTACCATATAGTACTGACCCAGACATAATACAGACACTCAGTGTTACCATATAGTACTGACCCCAGACATCATACGACACTCAGTGTTACCATATAGTACTGACCCAGACATCATACCGACACCTCAGTGTTACCATATAGTACTGACCCAGACATCATACCGACACCTCAGTGTTACCATATAGTACTGACCCCAGACATCATACAGACACCTCAGTGTACCATAGTGAACATGGAGAATAAAAAACCCAAAAAACAAACGTGTAATTGCCCTTTTTTTGCAATTTCACTGCACTTGGAATTGATTTTCCATTTTCCTGTACACTATATGGTAAAATAAATGATTGCATCTATAAGTACAACTTATCTCGCAGAAAAAAAGCCTCAATGTGTATATACTGGCGAAAAATAATAAAGTTATGGCTCTAGGAAGCAGGGGACCAAAAAATGAAAATAAAAAATGAAAAATCGCCGGGTAGTGAAGGGGTTAATCCTTGACTGCTACCAAAGGGTCAGGAGTGCATATGTAGTGATTTTTTTCATAGCACCAGACAAGAGTAAATCAAGGCTAAAGTGGATATTGGGTGAAAATAGGGGAATAAGCGCGTTCTGGCACCATGTCGTGGTGGAGTTGTAGCTTTGCATCATCTAGAGAGTCATAGTCTGCGGACCAGAAAGAGTTAATAAAATGCCCAGGCAAGAAGAGAGCTGGAGAGAAAGCCAGATGACACTAAGAAATTATAATAACCCTAATATGGTTCCCGTAAACCAGAAATCCCCCGAGCAAATGTGACGGGATAGAAAGCAAAACACATAAATCCAAGAAACACTTATACCCTGCAGCTGCCTAATGTTACAAGACCACAACCAAAAACACATTGTATACCTCACTGCATCACTGCTCACCACTAATCAATATTATAGTAGTTATATTCTTATACACAGGGGCAGTATTTATTTAGTAGTTATATTCTTGTACATAGGAGCAGTATTATAGTAGTTATATTCTTGTACATATAGGAGGGCAGTATTATAGTAGTTATATTCTGTAATGACATATTTAGTATATATTTGTATTATAGGGTATTCTGATAGATATTATAGTAGTTATATTATTGTATATAGGGGCAGTATTATAGTAGTTATATTACTTGTATATAGGAGGCAGTATTATAGTAGTTATATTCTTGTATATAGGAGCAGTATTATAGTAGTTATATTCTTGTAAATAGGGGCAGTATTATAGTAGTTATATTCTTGTATATAGGGGCAGTATTAGAGTAGTTATATTCTTGTACATAGGACCAGTATTATAGTAGTTATATTCTTGTATATAGGGGCAGTATTAGAGTAGTTATATTCTTGTACATAGGGGCAGTATTATAGTAGTTATATTCTTGTACATAGGGGCAGTATTATAGTAGTTATATTCTTGTACATAGGAGCAGTATTATAGTAGTTATATTCTTGTATATAGGAGCAGTATTATAGTAGATATATTCTTGTACATAGAGGCAGTATTATAGTAGTTATATTCTTGTACATAGGAGCAGTATTATAGTAGTTATATTCTTGTATATAGGAGCAGTATTATAGTAGTTATATTCTTGTACATAGGAGCAGTATTATAGTAGTTATATTCTTGTACATAGGGGCAGTATTATAGTAGTTATATTCTTGTATATAGGGGCAGTATTATAGTAGTTATATTCTTGTATATAGGGGGCTGTATTATAGTAGTTATATTCTTGTATATAGGGGCAGTATTATAGTAGTTATATTCTTGTACATAGGAGCAGTATTATAGTAGTTATATTGTTGTATATAGGAGCAGTATTATAGTAGTTATATTCTTGTACATAGGAGCAGTATTATAGTAGTTATATTCTTGTATATAGGAGCAGTATTATAGTAGTTATATTCTTGTACATAGGAGCAGTATTATAGTAGTTATATTCTTGTATATAGGAGCAGTATTATAGTAGTTATATTCTTGTATATAGGAGCAGTATTATAGTAGTTATATTCTTGTAAATAGGAGCAGTATTATAGTAGTTATATTCTTGTATATAGGGGCAGTATTAGAGTAGTTATATTCTTGTACATAGGACCAGTATTATAGTAGTTATATTCTTGTATATAGGAGCAGTGTTATAGTAGTTATATTCTTGTACATAGGAGCAGTATTATAGTATAGTTATATTCTTGTATATAGGAGCAGTGTTATAGTAGTTATATTCTTGTATATAGGAGCAGTGTTATAGTAGTTATATTCTTGTACTTAGGGGCAGTATTATAGTAGTTATGTTCTTGTACATAGGGGCAGTATTATAGTAGTTATATTCTTGTATATAGGAGCAGTATTATAGTAGTTATATTCTTGTACATAGGAGCAGTATTATAGTAGTTATATTCTTGTATATAGGAGCAGTATTATAGTAGTTATATTCTTGTATATAGGAGCAGTATTATAGTAGTTATATTCTTGTATATAGGGGCAGTATTATAGTAGTTATATTCTTGTACATAGGAGCAGTATTATAGTAGTTATATTCTTGTATATAGGGGCAGTATTATAGTAGTTATATTCTTGTATATAGGGGCAGTATTATAGTAGTTATATTCTTGTATATAGGGGCAGTATTATAGTAGTTATATTCTTGTATATAGGAGCAGTATTATAGTAGTTATATTCTTGTACATAGGAGCAGTATTATAGTAGTTATATTCTTGTACATAGGGGCAGTATTATAGTAATTATCTTCTTGTACATAGGGTAGTAGTATAGTAGTTATATTCTTGTATATATGAGCAGTATTATAGTAGTTATATTCTTGTACATAGGAGCAGTATTATAGTAGTTATATTCTTGTACATAGGAGCAGTATTATAGTAGTTATATTCTTGTATATAGGAACAGTATTATAGTAGTTATGTTCTTGTACATATGGGGCAGTATTATAGTAGTTATATTCTTGTACATAGGGGCAGTATTATAGTAGTTATATTCTTGTACATAGGAGCAGTATTATAGTAGTTATATTCTTGTATATAGGAGCAGTATAGTAGTTATATTCTTGTATATAGGAGCAGTATTATAGTAGTTATATTCCTGTATATAGGAGCAGTATTGTAGTAGGTATATTCTTGTACATAGGAGCAGTATTATAGTAGTTATATTCTTGTACATAGGAGCAGTATTATCTATTATATAAAAGCCGAAGGCCACTTCCGGAGAACCCGAAGGGTTACTTCCGTGACGGCCTCCGACCATGCTGCTGACGTCACAGTGCAGTGTAGCCGCGCGGAACTTTCCGTGCAGCTACAGGCACCGGCGTTTCAACGTTCCGCTCACCCCTCACTACTGTCTCACCAAACACACACACACACAGCCTCTCACTACAGTCCTCCCAAACACACACACACCATCCCAACCACATCACACATACACACTCACACACCCACACAAACACACACACACACATACACACTCCAGTATACTTACCCCGCCGCCATCCCGCTGCACCGCTCCCGCCATGGCTCCGCCCACATCGCGGGGGCTCCCGCCATGGCTCCGTCCACATCGCGGGGCTCCCGCCATGGCTCCGCCCACCCCGCGGGACTCCCGCCTTGGCTCCGCCCACCTCTCAAAACTCCCGCCTTGGCTCCGCCCACCTCGCGATACTTCCGCCTTGGCTCCGCCCACCTCGCGATACTCCCGCCTTGGCTCCGCCCACCTTGCAGGACTCCCGCCATGGCTCCGCCCACCTAGCCTGCGCTGACCACAGACCCGCCGTCCTCTGCTGACCACAGACCCGCCGTCCTCTGCTGACCACAGAGCCGCCGTCCCCTGCTGCCCACAGAGCCGCCGTCCTCTGCTGACCACAGACCCGCCGTCCTCTGCTGACCACAGAGCTGCCGTCCTCTGCTGACCACAGAGCCTCCTTCCTGCGCTCACCACTCGACCACAGAGCCTCCTTTCTTCGCTGACCACAGACCCGCCGTCCTCTGCTGACCACAGACCCGCCGTCCTGCGCTGACCACAGAGCCGCCGTCCTGCGCTGACCACTCTGCCTCCTTCCTGCGCTCACCACTCTGCCTCCTTCCTGCGCTGACCACAGAGCCGCCGTCCTCTGCTGACCACAGAGCCCCCGTCCTCTGCTGACCAGTCCTCTGCTGACCACAGAGCCCCCGTCCTCTGCTGACCACAGAGTTCCCGTCCTCTGCTGACCACAGAGCCCCCGTCCTCTGCTGACCACAGAGTCACCGTCCTCTGCTGACCACAGAGCCGCCGTCCTCTGCTGACCACAGAGCCGCCGTCCTCTGCTGACCACAGAGCCGCCGTCCTGCGCTCACCACTCTGCCTCCTTCCTGCGCTGACCACAGAGCCGCCGTCCTCTGCTGACCACACAGCCGCCGTCCTCTGCTGACCACACAGCCGCCGTCCTCTGCTGACCACAGAGCCGCCGTCCTCTGCTGACCACAGAGCCGCCGTCCTGTGCTGACCACAGAGCCGCCGTTCTCTGCTAACCACAGAGCCTCCTTCCTGCGCTGACCACTCGACCACAGAGCCTCCTTCCTTCGCTGACCACAGACCCGCCGTCCTCTGCTGACCACAGACCCGCCGTCCTCTGCTGACCACAGACCCGCCGTCCTCTGCTGACCACAGACCCGCCGTCCTCTGCTGACCACAGAGCCGCCGTCCTCTGCTGACCACAGAGCCCCCGTCCTCTGCTGACCAGTCCTCTGCTGACCACAGAGCCCCCGTCCTCTGCTGACCACAGAGCTGCCGTCCTCTGCTGACCACAGACCCGCCGTCCTCTGCTGACCACAGACCCGCCGTCCTCTGCTGACCACAGACCCCCCGTCCTCTGCTGACCACAGACCCGCCGTCCTCTGCTGACCACAGACCCGCCGTCCTCTGCTGACCACAGACCCGCCGTCCTCTGCTGACCACAGACCCGCCGTCCTCTGCTGACCACAGACCCGCCGTCCTCTGCTGACCACAGAGCCCCCGTCCTCTGCTGACCACAGAGCCCCCGTCCTCTGCTGACCACAGAGCCCCGTCCTCTGCTGACCACAGAGCCCCCGTCCTCTGCTGACCACAGAGCCCCCGTCCTCTGCTGACCACAGACCCCCATCCTCTGCTGACCACAGAGCCCCCGTCCTCTGCTGACCAGTCCTCTGCTGACCACAGAGCCCCCGTCCTCTGCTGACCACAGAGTTCCCGTCCTCTGCTGACCACAGAGTTCCCGTCCTCTGCTGACCACAGAGCCCCCGTCCTCTGCTGACCACAGAGTCGCCGTCCTCTGCTGACCACAGAGCCGCCGTCCTCTGCTGACCACAGAGCCACCGTCCTCTGCTGACCACAGAGCCGCCGTCCTGCGCTGACCACTCTGCCTCCTTTCTGCGCTGACCACTCTGCCTCCTTCCTGCGCTGACCACAGAGCCGCCGTCCTCTGCTGACCACACAGCCGCCGTCCTCTGCTGACCACAGAGCCGCCGTCCTCTGCTGACCACAGAGCCGCCGTCCTCTGCTGACCACAGAGCCGTTGTCCTCTGCTGACCACAGAGCTGCCGTTCTCTGCTAACCACAGAGCCGCCGTCCTCTGCTGACCACAGAGCCGCCCTCTTCTGCTGACCACAGAGCCGCCGTCCTCTAATGACCACAGAGCCGCCGTCCTCTGCTGACCACAGACCCGTTGTCCTCTGCTGACCACAGAGCCCCCGTCCTCTGCTGACCACAGAGCCCCCGTCCTCTGCTGACCACAGAGCCCCCGTCCTCTGCTGACCACAGAGCCCCCGTCCTCTGCTGACCACAGAGCCCCCATCCTCTGCTGACCACAGAGCCCCCGTCCTCTGCTGACCAGTCCTCTGCTGACCACAGAGCCCCCGTCCTCTGCTGACCACAGAGTTCCCGTCCTCTGCTGACCACAGAGCCCCCGTCCTCTGCTGACCACAGAGTCGCCGTCCTCTGCTGACCACAGAGCCGCCGTCCTGCGCTGACCACTCTGCCTCCTTCCTGCGCTGACCATTCTGCCTCCTTCCTGCGCTGACCACAGAGCCTCCGTCCTCTGCTGACCACACAGCCGCCGTCCTCTGCTGACCACAGAGCCGCCGTCCTCTGCTGACCACAGAGCCGCCGTCCTCTGCTGACCACAGAGCCCCCGTCCTCTGCTGACCACAGAGCCCCCGTCCTCTGCTGACCACAGAGCCCCAGTCCTCTGCTGACCACAGAGCCGCCGTCCTACGCTCACCACTCTGCCTCCTTCCTGTGCTGACCACTCTGCCTCCTTCTTGCGCTGACCACAGAGCCGCCGTCCTCTGCTGACCACAGAGCCGCCGTACTCTGCTGACCACAGAGCCGCCGTATACAGTGGCAACCACTGAGCCACCATATACAGTGCTAACCACTGAGCCACCATATACAGTGCTAACCACTGAGCCACCATATACAGTGCTAACCACTGAGCCACCATACAGTGCTAACCACTGAGCCACCATATACAGTGCTAACCACTGAGCCACCATACAGTGCTAACCACTGAGCCACCATACAGTGCTAACCACTGAGCCACCATATACAGTGCTAACCACTGAGCCACCATATACAGTGCTAACCACTGAGCACACCATATACAGTGCTAACCACTGAGCCACCATATACAGTGCTAACCACTGAGCCACCATATACAGTGCTAACCACTGAGCCACCATATACAGTGCTAACCACTGAGCCACCATATACAGTGCTAACCACTGAGCCACCATATAGTGCTAACCACTGAGCCACCGTATACAGTGCTAACCACTGAGCCACCATATACAGTGCTAACCACTGAGCCACCATACAGTGCTAACCACTGATCCACTATATACAGTGCTAACCACTCAGCGACCATACAGTGCTAACCGCTGAGCCACCATATACAGTGCTAACCACTGAGCCACCATACAGTGCTAACCACTGAGCCACCATACAGTGCTAACCACTGAGCCACCGTATACAGTGCTAACCACTGAGCCACCGTATACAGTGCTAACCACTAAGCCACCATATACAGTGCCAACCACTGAGCCACCATATACCGTGCTAACCACTGAGCCACCGTATACAGTGCTAACCACTGAGCCACCGTATACAGTGCCAACCACTGAGCCACCATATACAGTGCCAACCACTGAGCAACCGTATACAGTGCCAACCACTGAGCCACCATATACAGTGCCAACCACTGAGCCACCGTATACAGTGCTAACCACTCAGCCACCGTATACTCTGCTACCCACTGAGCCACCATATACAGTGCCAACCACTCAGCCACCGTATACAGTGCTAACCACTGAGCCACCGTATACAGTGCTAACCACTCAGCCACCATATACAGTGCTAACCACTGAGCCACCGTATACAGTGCTAACCACTGAGCCACCATATACAGTGTTAACCACTGAGCCACCATACAGTGCTACCCACTGAGCCACCATATACAGTGTTAACCACTGAGCCACCATACAGTGCTAACCATTGAGCCACCATATACAGTGCTAACCACTGAGCCACCATATACAGTGCTAACCACTGAGCCACCATATACAGTGCCAACCACTGAGCCACCGTATACAGTGCTAACCACTGAGCCACCGTATACAGTGCCAACCACTGAGCCACCATACAGTGCTAACCACTGAGCCACCATATACAGTGCTAACCACTGAGCCACCATATACAGTGCTAACCACTGAGCCACCATACAGTGCTAACCACTGATCCACTATATACAGTGCTAACCACTCAGCGACCATACAGTGCTAACCGCTGAGCCACCATATACAGTGCTAACCACTGAGCCACCATACAGTGCTAACCACTGAGCCACCATATACAGTGCTAACCACAGAGGCACCATATACAGTGATAACCACTCAGCCACCGTATACAGTGCTATCCACTGAGTCACCGTCTACAGTGCCAACCACTGAGCCACCGTATACAGTGATAACCACTGAGCCACCATATACAGTGATAACCACTGAGCCACCATATACAGTGCTAACCACTGAGCCATCATATACAGTGCTAACCACTGAGCCACTATATACAGTGCCAACCACTGAGCCACCGTATACAGTGCTAACCACTGAGCCACCATATACAGTGCTAACCACTCAGCCACCATATACAGTGCCAACCACTGAGCCACCGTATACACTGCTAACCACTGAGCCATTGTATACAGTGCCAACCACTGAGCCACCATATACAGTGCTAACCACTGAGCCACCATATACAGTGCTAACCACTGAGCCACCATATACAGTGCTAACCACTGAGTCACCATATACAGTGCTAACCACTGAACCACCATATACAGTGCTAACCACTGAGTCACCATATACAGTGCTAACCACTGAGCCACCATATACAGTGCTAACCACTGAGCCACCGTATACTCTGCTACCCACTGAGCCGCCTGTATACACACAATTAATTTCACCGCACTCCCCTAACTATTAGTAAATAAACTATATATGGATTCTAGACTACCCGATTCTTTAGAATCGGGCCTCCATCTAGTATAGTAGTTATATTCTTGTACATAGGAGCAGTATTATAGTAGTTATATTCTTGTATATAGGAGCAGTATTATAGTAGTTATATTCTTGTATATAGGGGCAGTATTATAGTAGTTATATTCTTGTACATAGCGGCAGTATTATAGTAGTTATATTCTTGTATATAGGAGCAGTATTATAGTAGTTATATTCTTGTACATAGGGGCAGTATTATAGTAGTTATATTCTTGTATATAGGAGCAGTATTATAGTAGTTATATTCTTGTATATAGGAGCAGTATTATAGTAGTTATATTCTTGTACATAGGGGCAGTATTATAGTAGTTATATTCTTGTATATAGGAGCAGTATTATAGTAGTTATATTCTTGTACATAGGGGCAGTATTATAGCAGTTATATTCTTGTATATAGGAGCAGTATTATAGTAGTTATATTCTTGTATATAGGAGCAGTATTATAGTAGTTATATTCTTGTATATAGGGGCAGTATTATATTAGTTATATTCTTGTACATAGGGGCAGTATTATAGTAGTTATATTCTTGTATATAGGAGCAGTATTATAGTAGTTATATTCTTGTACATAGGAGCAGTATTATATTAGTTATATTCTTGTATATAGGAGCAGTATTATAGTAGTTATATTCTTGCATATAGGAGCAGTATTATAGTAGTTATATTCTTGTACATAGGGGCAGTATTATAGCAGTTATATTCTTGTATATAGGAGCAGTATTATAGTAGTTATGTTCTTGTAAATTTTGCCATGTGATTATTCCTATAAACCATCCATCTTATCGTTGTTGCCACTTCCCTTCTTATGTCAGGTACATTAATCAACAGGAGAGAACAATAACAGGAAACACTTTTTTTCTATGACAGATTATGAAATGTGTCCTTCAGCCTGAGACAATTACAAGGAAAAGCCACTAGAGCATTAGACAGGAAGACATTCATTATGTGTTATTGTAGGTAATGGTGAAAAAAAAGTAAACGGATCTGTCTGTGATATGATGCTTAGAAGTGACAGCTGCGACTATGGTGTATGTAAATGGTGGAACGTTTGCTGGTGTTTCGCAGTGTGACCGGATAGGGTCATACATGTGCAATGCAGGGATGATGGTGCGCAAGGAAGATGGTCGCTAACCATCAGCAGTAGAGACGGAACTCTGGTCCCAGCTGATTAACTCCTTTGATTTCAATTGTGACCTTGACACTTGTGGTTTCGCAGAGCAGAGCTTCCTCTGTAACTCCAAAGCAAGTTTTCTTCGATTTTTTTTTTTACCCAAGGTAGGATAAAAAGGTATATAGATCAGTATACCATTGACATGGATAGTACACTGAAATGCAGGAGAGTGCAAGAGATTGTAGAGACATTCAAGAGGCTAAATACTTGTCTTTAGTTATACCATTGTAGCAGTCTGTATATACCGTACATATATGACAGCTTAGTTATTACTGACAATGGCTGCCAAGACAACATACATTACTGATCCAAAGTTAACCCCTGTATTATACTCCAGAGCTGCACTCACTATTCTGCTGGTGCAGTCACTGTGTACATACATTACATTACTGATCCTGAGTTACCTCCTGTATTATACTCTAGAGCTGCACTCACTATTCTGCTGGTGCAGTCACTGTGTACATACATTACATTACTGATCCAAAGTTAACCCCTGTATTATACTCCAGAGCTGCACTCACTATTCTGCTGGTGCAGTCACTGTGTACATACATTACATTACTGATCCTGAGTTACCTCCTGTACTATACTCCAGAGCTGCACTCACTATTCTGCTGGTGCAGTCACTGTGTACATAAATTACATTACTGATCCTGAGTTACCTCCTGTATTATACTCCAGAGCTGCACTCACTATTCTGCTGGTGCAGTCACTGTGTACATACATTACATTACATTACTGATCCTGAGTTACCTCCTGTATTATACTCCAGAGCTGCGCTCACTGTTCTGCTGGTGCAGTCACTGTGTACATACATTACATTACTGATCCTGAGTTTCCTCCTGTATTATACTCCAGAGCTGCACTCACTATTCTGCTGGTGCAGTCACTGTGTACATACATTATATTACTGATCCTGAGTTTCCTCCTGTATTATACTCCAGAGCTGCACTCACTATTCTGCTGGTGCAGTCACTGTGTACATACATTACATTACTGATCCTGAGTTACCTCCTGTATTATACTCCAGAGCTGCACTCACTATTCTGCTGGTGCAGTCACTGTGTACATACATTACATTACTGATTCTGAGTTACCTCCTGTATTATACTCCAGAGCTGCACTCACTATTCTGCTGGGGCAGTCACTGTGTACATACATTACATTACTGATCCTGAGTTACCTCCTGTATTATACTCCAGAGCTGCACTCACTATTCTGCTGGTGCAGTCACTGTGTACATACATTACATTACTGATCCTGAGTTACCTCCTGTATTATACTCCAGAGCTGCACTCACTATTCTGCTGGTGCAGTCATTGTGTACATACATTACATTACATTACTGATCCTGAGTTACCTCCTGTATTATACTCCAGAGCTGCGCTCACTATTCTGCTGGTGCAGTCACTGTGTACATACATTACATTACTGATCCTGAGTTTCCTCCTGTATTATACTCCAGAGCTGCACTCACTATTCTGCTGGTGCAGTCACTGTGTACATACATTACATTACTGATCCTGAGTTACCTCCTGTATTATACTCCAGGGCTGCACTCACTATTCTGCTGGTGCAGTCACTGTGTACATACATTAACATTACTGATCCTGAGTTACCTCCTGTATTATACTCCAGAGCTGCACTCACTATTCTGCTGGTGCAGTCACTGTGTACATACATTACATTACTGATCCTGAGTTACCTCCTGTATTATACTCCAGAGCTGCACTCACTATTCTGCTGGTGCAGTCACTGTGTACATACATTACATTACTGATCCTGAGTTACCTCCTGTATTATACTCCAGAGCTGCACTCACTATTCTGCTGGTGCACTGATCCACTTTGTGTACATACATTTACATTACTGATCCTGAGTTACCTCCTGTATTATACTCCAGAGCTGCACTCACTATTCTGCTGGTGCAGTCACTGTGTACATACATTACATTACTGATCCTGAGTTACCTCCTGTATTTACTCCAGAGCTGCATCACTATTCTACTGGTGCATGTCACTGTTTTACATACATTACATTACAGATCCTGAGTTACTTCCTGTATTATACTCAGTAGATGCATTCATTTTCTGCCTGGTGCCAGTCACTGTCTACATACATTAACATTACTGTGACCTGATTACTCCTGTTATTATACTCCAGAGCTGCACTCACTATTCTGCTGGTGCAGTCACTGTGTACATACATTACATTACTGATCCTGAGTTTATCTCCATGTGTTATATACGTCCAGAGCTGCATATTATTTCCCTGGTGCATTACACTATGTACATACATTACATTCTGATCCTGAGATATACCTTCCTGTATTATACTCCAGAGGCTGCACTCACTATTCTGCTGGTGCAGTCACTGTGTACATACATTACATTACTGATCCTGAGTTTCTCCTGTTATTGATCTCCAGAGCTGCATTCATTGTTCGTGGTGCAGTCACTGTGTACATACTTAACATTACTGATCCTGAGTTACCTCCTGTATTATACTCCAGACTGCACTCACTATTCTGCTGGTTCAGTCACTGTGTACATACATTACATTACTGATCCTCGAGTTATATCTTCCTGTGTTATATCCAGAGCTGCACTCATTATTCTGCTGGTGCAGTCACTATGTACATACATTACATTTACTGATCCTGAGTTACCTCCTGTATTATACTCCAGATGCTGCGGCATCATTATTGCTGGTGCAGTCACTGTGTACTATACATTACATTACTGATCCATTGAGTTCATCCTCCTGTTATTATAACCTACCAGAGCTGCACTCACTATTCTGCTGGTGCAGTCACTGTGTACATACATTACATTACTGATCCTGAGTTTCCTCCATGTATTATACTCCAGAGCTGCACTCACTATTCTGCTGGTGCAGTCACTGTCGTACATACATTACATTTACTGATCCTGAGTTACCTCCTCTATTATACTCCAGAGCTGCACTCACTATTCTGCTGGTGCAGTCACTGTGTACATACATTACATCATGATCTGAGTTACCTCTTGTATATACTCTAATCAGAGCTGCACTCATATTTCTGCAGTGCAGTCACTGACTGTATACATTAATTTACGTACTGATCCTGAGTTACCTCCTTGTATTATACTCCAGAGCTGCACTCACTATTCTGCTGGCGCAGTCACTGTGTACATACATTACATTACTGACCCTGAGTTACCTCCTGTATTATACTCCAGTAGACTGCACTCACTATTCTGCTGGTGCAGTCACTGTGTACATACATTACATTACTGACCTGAGTTACCTCCTGTATTATACTCCTAGAGCTGCACTCACTATTCTGCTGGTGCAATCACTGTGTACATACATTACATTACATTACTGATCCTGAGTTTCCTCCTGTATTATACTCCAGAGCTGCACTCACTATTCTGCTGGTGCAGTCACTGTGTACATACATTACATTACTGATCCTGAGTTACCTCCTGTATTATACTCCAGGGCTGCACTCACTATTCTGCTGGTGCAGTCACTGTGTACATACATTACATTACTGATCCTGAGTTACCTCCTGTATTATACTCCAGAGATGCATTCATTGTTCTGCTGGTGCAGTCACTGTGTACATACATTAACATTACTGATCCTGAGTTACCTCCTGTATTATACTCCAGAGCTGCACTCACTATTCTGCTGGTGCAGTCACTGTGTACATACATTACATTACATTACTGATCCTGAGTTATCTCCTGTGTTATACTCCAGAGCTGCACTCATTATTCTGCTGGTGCAGTCACTATGTACATACATTACATTACTGATCCTGAGTTACCTCCTGTATTATACTCCAGAGCTGCACTCACTATTCTGCTGGTGCAGTCACTGTGTACATACATTACATTACTGATCCTGAGTTACCTCCTGTATTATACTCCAGAGCTGCACTCACTATTCTGCTGGTGCAGTCACTGTGTACATACATTACATTACTGATCCTGAGTTACCTCCTGTATTATACTCCAGAGCTGTACTCACTATTCTGCTGGTGCAGTCACTGTATACATACATTACATTACTGATCCTGAGTTACCTCCTGTATTATACTCCAGAGCTGCACTCACTATTCTGCTGGTGCAGTCACTGTGTACATACATTACATTACTGATCCTGAGTTACCTCCTGTATTATACTCCAGAGCTGCACTCACTATTCTGCTGGTGCAGTCACTGTGTACATACATTACATTACTGATTCTGAGTTACCTCCTGTATTATACTCCAGAGCTGCACTCACTATTCTGCTGGGGCAGTCACTGTGTACATATATTACATTACTGATCCTGAGTTACCTCCTGTATTATACTCCAGAGCTGCACTCACTATTCTGCTGGTGCAGTCACTGTGTACATACATTACATTACTGATCCTGAGTTACCTCCTGTATTATACTCCAGAGCTGCACTCACTATTCTGCTGGTGCAGTCACTGTGTACATACATTACATTACTGATCCTGAGTTACCTCCTGTATTATACTCCAGAGCTGTACTCACTATTCTGCTGGTGCAGTCACTGTATACATACATTACATTACTGATCCTGAGTTACCTCCTGTATTATACTCCAGAGATGCATTCATTGTTCTGCTGGTGCAGTCACTGTGTACATACATTAACATTACTGATCCTGAGTTACCTCCTGTATTATACTCCAGAGCTGCACTCACTATTCTGCTGGTGCAGTCACTGTGTACATACATTACATTACTGATCCTGAGTTATCTCCTGTGTTATACTCCAGAGCTGCACTCATTATTCTGCTGGTGCAGTCACTATGTACATACATTACATTACTGATCCTGAGTTACCTCCTGTATTATACTCCAGAGCTGCGCTCACTATTCTGCTGGTGCAGTCACTGTGTACATACATTACATTACTGATCCTGAGTTTCCTCCTGTATTATACTCCAGAGCTGCACTCACTATTCTGCTGGTGCAGTCACTGTGTACATACATTACATTACTGATCCTGAGTTTCCTCCTGTATTATACTCCAGAGCTGCACTCACTATTCTGCTGGTGCAGTCACTGTGTACATACATTACATTACTGATCCTGAGTTACCTCCTGTATTATACTCCAGAGCTGCACTCACTATTCTGCTGGTGCAGTCACTGTGTACATACATTACATCACTGATCCTGAGTTACCTCTTGTATTATACTCCAGAGCTGCACTCACTATTCTGCAGTGCAGTCACTGTGTACATACATTACATTGCTGATCCTGAGTTACCTCCTGTATTATACTCTAGAGCTGGACTCGGTATTCTGCTGGCGCAGTCACTGTGTACATACATTACAGTACTGATCCTGAGTTACCTCCTGTATTATACTCCAGAGCTGCACTCACTATTCTGCTGGTGCAGTCATTGTGTACATACATTACATTACATTACTGATCCTGAGTTACCTCCTGTATTATACTCCAGAGCTGCACTCACTATTCTGCTGGCGCAGTCACTGTGTACATACATTACAGTACTGATCCTGAGTTACCTCCTGTATTATACTCCAGAGCTGCACTCACTATTCTGCTAGTGCAGTCACTGTGTACATACATTACATTACTGATCCTGAGTTACCTCCTGTATTATACTCCAGAGCTGCACTCACTATTCTGCTGGTGTGGTCACTCTGTACTTACATTTATAGTGTATACTGTGGATATGCTATAAATATATGTGATGAAAATATCCCTTTAAAACCAATATATCTCAGTCCATGTTGTCTCTGACTTTCACTGCTTCAGTATAATCAATCATTGTGAGGATTCTCTGCTCTGTGGCCCCTTCTGTTTCCCTAACAGGAAATGTTGCAAAATTCATGGTGAAGTATTACAGGAGCAGCGCTCTGCAATGTTATTACTTCTCAGCAGGGGCGGGCTGGCCCAGGTGGCAGGGGGGCAAGTGCCCCCTGGGCTGGTGGTATAGTCCACATCCAGGGCCGCCCCCTACAGAAACGGGCCGGCAGGGCAAATCTGCCACCCGGGGATGGAGGCTCCAGCCAGCCCCTGCTTCTCAGTGTTTATCTGACCCCCGACTCCAAGCATCTTCTTAAATTCTTAGTTTACATTTTTTCTGAAGATTCCAGAACAAGTAGTTATGTGGGATACACAATCCAAAACCAAGGTGGGGGAAGGTGAAATATTGGAGGAGAAACAATGTAGTAATCTGTGTGAGGGTCACAATCTGCAAATTTTAAAGTGTAAGCGCTATTTAAATTTTTATTTAATAATAATCTAGAGCAAGTGATTTTAATAAACTTTCAAATATAATTTATCAGAGCAATCTGGTGGAAAACCATTCATAAACCTTTCACAAGGTATCTCCACTGCACTGTGTGTGAAGCAGACATATGTTCATTTTCAGTCAGATCCGTCTTCACACTGAATACGGAGCATATAACCATATAAGGTAAAGGGGGCATGGCCTATACTGCTGACTGCAGCTGTTGAGGAAACAATGTATCAGATTAGCTCAGCATACAGCACTGTGCTGAGCAATGTCAGGATCAGTGCAACCTCCTCCGAAGTTTGTGCCAAGGAAAGATCTGTCATCGGGCTCCACACAGCTCAGTCACAATCTCTAGTAACCCCTTGTCTGCTGGCTTCTCACTATCAGCTGCTCTCAGAAACTGTGGAAATACACACACAGTGCTTGCAGGTGTTGGCCACTCCCACCTGGTGCTGGCAGATTTTGGCCATGCCCACAGAGCCATAAAATGCAGAGCACAGAAAATGGGAGAAATTAAGTCACACAAAAAAAAGCATTATCATAGCTGCTATGTGACCCATCATTAACAACCAGTGCAGTATTGGTTTTTTATCTTTCTATGAAATGACATTTACACTTTAAGGCTATTGGTAGAATGGGCAGCCATGGTTGAAGATGCACTGGTTCAAAAACAACAGTATCTGCATGTACGAAATGTGTGTGGTCATCACTGTCCTCGTCTTCTGCGACCTGAGCACACCCCTTAGGGAACAAAAATGTAGATGTTTGACTCTTGACCAACATTAGAGTGGCAGCACAGGTGGAAGCTGACAGCAAGAAGGACTTTCCATAAGGATCAACCAGGTGAGGCCACTGTTCCCCTGACCCTCGTTGTTCAGAGGTTTGAAGAAGGTTTGTTGAAGACCCTTCATATCCTATGTACAGGGCTTTTTCTAGACCACCGCACACGTGTAGACATAGATGGCGCTTTGTTGCTTATTTCAGTAGAATTCCTGACTCATACATTGGCTGATCAGTGAATAGAAAGAAACCAACCTGTCACCGATGACACATGACTTATGTAGAGGATCAGAGTAAGCATTGGGCTCGAAAGGAAAAAGACACAAGAAGAATCAATGGTTTTGAAAAGTGGAGCTGGAGAAGGATGTTATCAATACCATGGATGGCAAGAAGAATAAACACATCAATTCAATAATAATAAAGCTTTATTTATATAGCACCAACATATTCCGCAGCGCTTTACAATGTAACAAATCAAGCCAGACATGTCAATGGAAGGAAAGATCACCAAGCTATGACTGGTCTATACATCATAGGAAGAGAGCAATCACTGGAGAAGGACAACATGGGCGGACCAATAGAAGGAACAAGGTGAAGAGGAAGATCAGCAACACAATAGCTTAATACAATCAAGGTGACATTGGCGAAAACCCTGGAGGACCTATCTAGGCTTGGAGAAGACCCTGGTGGACCCATCTAGGCTTGGAGAAGAGCCTGGTGGACCAATCTAGGTTTGGAGAAGACCCTGGTGGAGCTATGTAGGCTTGGAGAAGACCGTGGTGGACCTATCTAGGCTTGGAGAAGACCCTGGTGGATCTATCTAGGCTTGGAGAAGATCCTAGTGACCCTATCTAGGCTTGGAGAAGAGCCTGGTGAACCAATCTAGGTTTGGAGAAGACCTTGGTGGAGCTATGTAGGCTTGGAGAAGACCCTGATGGATGTATCTAGGCTGCACAAGATCGATCTTCCTATAGAGCGTTCACCCATCAAGTCGCCATGGCTCTAGAGCTGAAGGTTGTTAAATAATAAAAATTGGTTTATGTTCACACAATGTTTTCAGACCAGATTTTATTTTAAAATAAACATTAAAACTAACATCACAAACTCTTTGAATAACCTTCCAAAATGTATATGGTAAAACACACATAGTGCTGGGAATAGAAGATTCATATCAGTTCTTGAGGTGTTTCTATTTGAAAAAGAAAATACTTGACCATTTAATCTAGACTCTCCATCCACAAAAACAGTGATAAAGATCCAGGTCGATATGCTTGTATCAAATACCCAATCCATCCACACAAACTTTTTTGATATAGAATTTCTTTGGCTGAAAAGAATCCACGTTCATTTATAAAACTAATATTATTGGAGTATTTTGTTATATTTTACAGTTTTAATATATTTTTCTGCTTCAGTCAGTTCAGAAGCCAAACTAGGAGCAAACAAAAGCAACTCAAGAATTGACAGGTTGCGACAAAAAACAGCACCATGTAACTATAGGCATATGTCCAGCCCAGGCCCTGGGGATACTCGGTCACTCAGGCGCGGGTCTCTGGGGGTAGTCACGGGTAGCCTGAGGCCGTGGGCCCAGGGGATGCAGATAAAAAGGGGATGATGGCAATAAAATAATAAAATGTCTGTCGTGACGCCACCTGTAGGGGTCCGGTGATGGCACCGGCGCTGCTTTGGCCTTCGGGGTGATGTCCGGCAGCTAGATAGAACCGTTCCCTATAGGACGAGCGGGGTTCCCCGGGGCAGTTAATGGAGTTGAGGGGAATAGGGCAGCGTGGTCGGTGTGGTGTAGTTGGAAGGAGGGACACGCACACATAAAGTCTTTTGGTACCTTTACTGATGTTGACTGGAACACTCGACCGGAGATGAGGTAAACACTTCAGGACTTTCCACAGCAAGCAGGCATGAAACCCGACCAGACCATTACTTCACTCTCTGTGTGACTCTTCACACCCGGATTTGCTGCACTGAGGGCACTTCTATGGGATTCCTGTCTTGGCCTAGACTCCGGGCTCTTATTTGGTGGTGCTTCGGGTGACCGGAGAGCTAAACCCCCTATTTGTACTGCTGGCTTCTCTGCAAGGTCTATACTGTGTCCATGTAGCTCGGACCAGTGACCGGAACTCTGTTAGGGTGAGTCGGTATGACTCCTCTGCCCCTTCTTGTAGCACGTTTCTCTCCTTTCCTGTGACCCCTACTCTGAGGATCTACCACTGTTCTCAGGTGTCTCTGGTATGGGCCTCGCGTGGCTCCAGTACCAGCTCAGCTCACTCAGCTCTTCACAGTTCTGTAGTGACTGCACACTCTGGTGTTTCTCCCTCCAGGACCCGTATTTATAGGGGGAACTATAATAATAAATAAAACTTTATTTGTATATCGCCAACATATTCCGCAGCGCTTTACAGTACAATGGTACATATAAGAAAAATATATGATACAGAATGGTAGGTAATACAGAACAGTAGTTACATACAATAAACATAGAATCAATGTAGGAAATACAATAAAAAGGCAAAAAATAAAGGTGACCCTGCTCGAAGGAGCTTACAATCTAAGACGGGATGGGAACACAAAGTACAGGGGCTTATAACAATGAATATCTTACGTCTAAGTGACTACTGTTAGGGAGAAGGATAGGCCGCCCTGAAGAGGTGTGTTTTTAGGGAGCGTTTGAAGCTATGCAAGTTGTGGATGGTCCTAATTTCTTGCAGTAGAGCATTCCAGAGGTTTGGTGCAGCTTGAGAGAAGTCTTGGAGTCGGGAATGGGAGGTTCAGATTAATGCCGATGTTAGTCTGAGGTCACGTTCAGAGCGAAGGGGACGGGTGGGGTGGTAGACAGAGATGAGGGTGGAGAGGTAAGGAGGTGCCGCACCATGAATAGCTTTGTGGGTGACAACGAGCAATTTGAATTGGATTCTATAGTGTACAGGCAGCCAATGTAGTGACTGGCACAGAGCTGGCTTAAGGCAACCAGTGGAGCTCCCCCTACAGGTCTGGGGTGAAGGTGGTGTGTGTTAGTGGGGTCTGCTTGCTGTGTACTATCCTTCCATGTACCAAGGGAATCTGTGGTGACCTGGCACAGGGTGCCACACATATTTCCCTATTGCACTCAATAGGAGATTTATTCAAAAAGTATTTTAAGCAGTATTTATATAGATTTTGGTGCAGAATCTGCTCCAAAATCCACATCCAAAACTCTGTATGAACATATCCCAAGCCACTGAATCACACTGGCTTTCCTTTTATGACCACACATTGAGGACTGAGCTGTAGTACCAGATACAGCCATACAGGCATAGATGGCACTGTGTTGTTGACCCCAGCAAGCTGACTGGTAACTTTGGTCTGTTGATCAATGGGAGTTAAAAAATGGGAACCCCATTGATCACACATAGAAGGTCAATCCGAAGGACTCACATGAGTGGACTGCGTGGAGTATCAAGGCAGTGGATGACAAAGGTTAAAACCTGCAAAAATGATCCACATCACATGCATGCTTATTCCAAGCTGGCTTTGCTCTGGAGAGGCTTTACCCAACTCTGAAGTGGTTTTACTTAACCCTGAGGTGGCGTTACCCAACTATGAAATGGCTTTACTCAACTCCAAGGTGGCTTTATCCAACTCTGAAGAAACATCACCCAACTGTGAAGTGGCTTTACTGAACTCTGAGTGTGCTTTACCTGACTCTGAAGTGGCTTTGGTTATCTCTGAAGTGGCTTTACTCAATTATAAGGTGGCTTTACCCAACTCGGAGGTAGCTTTGCCCAACTCTGAGGGGGCTTTACCCAACTCTGAGGGGGCTTTACCCAACTCTGAGGGGTCTTTACCCAACTTTGAGGGGTCTTTACCCAACTCCGAGGGGGCTTTACCCAACTTTGAGGGGTCTTTACCCAACTCCGAGGTAGATTTACCCAACTCCGAGGTGGCTTTAACTAACTCTGAGGGGTCTTTACCCAACTCTGAGGAGGCTTTACCCACCTCCGAGGTAGCTTTACCCAACTCCGAGGTAGCTTTATCCAACTCTGAAGAAACATCACCCAACTGTGAAGTGGCTTTACTGAACTCTGAGTGTGCTTTACCCAACTCTGAAGTGGCTTTGGTTAACTCTGAAGTGGCTTTACTCAATACCTAGGAAGCTTTACTCAACTCTGAAGTGGATTCACTTAATTATGAGGTGGCTTTACCCAACTCTGAGGGGGCTTTACCCAATTCCGAGGTAGCTTTACCCAACTCCGAGGGGGCTTTACCCAACTCCGAGGTAGCTTTACCCAACTCCGAGGGGGCTTTACCCAACTCCGAGGTAGCTTTACCCAACTCTGAGGGGGCTTTACCCAACTCTGAGGGGGCTTTACCCAACTCTGAGGGGGCTTTACCCAATTCCGAGGTAGCTTTACCCAACTCCAAGGTGGCTTTATCCAACTCTGAAGAAACATCACCCAACTGTGAAGTGGCTTTACTGAACTCTGAGTGTGCTTTACCCGACTCTGAAGTGGCTTTACTGAACTCTGAGTGTGCTTTACCCAACTCTGAAGTGGCTTTGGTTAACTCTGAAGTGGCTTTACTCAATACCTAGGAAGCTTTACTCAACTCTGAAGTGGATTCACTTAATTATGAGGTGGCTTTACCCAACTCCGAGGGGGCTTTACCCAACTCAGAGGGGGCTTTACCCAACTCAGAGGGGGCTTTACCCAACTCAGAGGGGGCTTTACCCAACTCAGAGGGGGCTTTACCCAACTCAGAGGGGGCTTTACCCAACTCAGAGGGGGCTTTACCCAACTCAGAGGGGGCTTTACCCAACTCAGAGGGGGCTTTACCCAACTCCGAGGGGGCTTTACCCAACTCCGAGGGGGCTTTACCCAACTCCGAGGGGGCTTTACCCAACTCCGAGGGGGCTTTACCCAACTCCGAGGGGGCTTTACCCAACTCTGAGGGGGCTTTACCCAACTCTGAGGGGGCTTTACCCAACTCCGAGGTAGCTTTACCCAACTCCGAGGTAGCTTTACCCAACTCTGAGGGGGCTTTACCCAACTCTGAAGAGACTTTTCCCAACCTAACTGACATAACTTTGACATAACATTGGTATGTTGATCAATGGGAGTTCAAAAACGGGAAAGTCATTCCATAGGATCATTGTATAAATTAATGGGTTGCACAATAAAGAAAATTGAGATGTTGCCACCACTGACCTGACTCTCATGACCGCCTTTGACTGGATTTTCCACCCATCACACATAGAGGCCTAAGGATAGGCTTCAATGTATGACCAGGGAAACCCCCTCAAACCTATGCAGCTCCTCAGGGTATAAGGGGACACAACACTTACTCCCTTTTAGTTTAATGTCATAAAGATGAAATCATATTTTACGCCCTTAGGAAAGGCACATAGTAGAGATAGTTTTGATGCGTCTGACTGCTCACAAATATGCAAGAAAAAATTCCCACATCTTGAATGTAAGAGACGTGCGGCGGGGGGGAAACTATTCCTTCAGATCTATTAGGCTGGCTTCACATTAGCGTTCCCCTCCGCAGCGTTCTGCGGAGGGGAATCGCCATGTGTGCGCAGCGGCCGCCAGCCCCTATCTTTATAATGGGAGCGCACGGTGCTGCGCTTGACAGTGCATGACCGTGCACACCCATTCACTCCCATATGTGATCTGATCACACACTCTCGTCCGCACCAGAGACGCGACATGTCGCGTTCCTGGTGCGGATGAGACTGTGTGATTTGTGCACAGGCAGATGCCTGCGCACAGATCACATACGGGAGTGAATGGGTGCCACAGTCATGCGCTGTCAAGCGCAGCACCATGCGCTCCCATTATAAAGATAGGGGCTGGCGGCCGCTGCGCACACATGGCGATTCCCCTCAGCAGAACGCTGCGGAGGGGAACGCTAATGTGAAGCCAGCCTTACTTGTTTGTTCAGAATTATAAAATGTTTTCAGAAAAGATGTCAATGCCGAGAAAGAAATACCAGTCAGGTTCACATGAGTATACGGCATGGAGGATCAGGGCGGCAGATGACAAAGGTTAACACCTGTGAGAATGATCCACATTACTCAGATGGTTACTCCGGGGAGGCTTTGCTCAATTCTTAGGTGGCTTTAGTTACAGTGCCTTGTGAAAGTATTCAGCCCCCTATATACAGTGCCTTGTGAAAGTATTCAGCCCCCTATATACAGTGCCTTGTGAAAGTATTCAGCCCCCTATATACAGTGTCTTGTGAAAGTATTCAGCCCCCTATATACAGTGCCTTGTGAAAGTATTCAGCCCCCTATATACAGTGCCTTGTGAAAGTATTCAGCCCCCTATATACAGTGCCTTGTGAAAGTATTCAGCCCCCTATATACAGTGTCTTGTGAAAGTATTCAGCCCCCTATATACAGTGCCTTGTGAAAGTATTCGGCCCCCTATATACAGTGCCTTATGAAAGTATTCAGCCCCCTATATACAGTGCCTTATGAAAGTATTCAGCCCCCTATATACAGTGCCTTGTGAAAGTATTCAGCCCCCTATATACAGTGCCTTGTGAAAGTATTCGGCCCCCTATATACAGTGCCTTATGAAAGTATTCAGCCCCCTATATACAGTGCCTTATGAAAGTATTCAGCCCCCTATATACAGTGCCTTGTGAAAGTATTCAGCCCCCTATATACAGTGCCTTATGAAAGTATTCGGCCCCCTATATACAGTGCCTTATGAAAGTATTCAGCCCCCTATATACAGAGCCTTGTGAAAGTATTCAGCCCCCTATATACAGTGCCTTATGAAAGTATTCAGCCCCCTATATACAGTGCCTTATGAAAGTATTCAGCCCCCTATATACAGTGCCTTATGAAAGTATTCAGCCCCCTATATACAGTGCCTTGTGAAAGTATTCAGCCCCCTATATACAGAGCCTTGTGAAAGTATTCAGCCCCTATATACAGTGCCTTATGAAAGTATTCAGCCCCCTATATACAGTGCCTTGTGAAAGTATTCAGCCCCCTATATACAGTGCCTTGTGAAAGTATTCAGCCCCTATATACAGTGCCTTGTGAAAGTATTCAGCCCCCTATATACAGTGCCTTATGAAAGTATTCAGCCCCCTATATACAGTGCCTTGTGAAAGTATTCAGCCCCCTATATACATTGCCTTGTGAAAGTATTCAGCCCCCTATATACAGTGCCTTGTGAAAGTATTCAGCCCCCTATATACAGTGCCTTATGAAAGTATTCAGCCCCCTATATACAGTGCCTTATGAAAGTATTCAGCCCCCTATATACAGTGCCTTGTGAAAGTATTCAGCCCCCTATATACAGTGCCTTGTGAAAGTATTCAGCCCCCTATATACAGTGCCTTATGAAAGTATTCAGCCCCCTATATACAGTGCCTTATGAAAGTATTCAGCCCCCTATATACAGTGCCTTATGAAAGTATTCAGCCCCCTATATACAGTGCCTTGTGAAAGTATTCAGCCCCCTATATACAGTGCCTTATGAAAGTATTCAGCCCCCTATATACAGTGCCTTATGAAAGTATTCAGCCCCCTATATACAGTGCCTTATGAAAGTATTCGGCCCCCTATATACAGTGCCTTATGAAAGTATTCGGCCCCCTATATACAGTGCCTTATGAAAGTATTCAGCTCCCTATATACATTGCCTTATGAAAGTATTCAGCCCCCTATATACAGTGCCTTATGAAAGTATTCAGCCCCCTATATACAGTGCCTTATGAAAGTATTCAGCCCCCTATATACAGTGCCTTATGAAAGTATTCAGCCCCCTATATACAGTGCCTTATGAAAGTATTCAGCCCCCTATATACAGTGCCTTATGAAAGTATTTGGCCCCCTATATACAGTGCCTTGTGAAAGTATTCGGCCCCCTATATACAGTGCCTTGTGAAAGTATTCGGCCCCCTATATACAGTGCCTTGTGAAAGTATTCGGCCCCCTATATACAGTGCCTTGTGAAAGTATTCAGCCCCCTATATACAGTGCCTTATGAAAGTATTCAGCCCCCTATATACAGTGCCTTATGAAAGTATTCGGCCCCCTATATACAGTGCCTTGTGAAAGTATTCGGCCCCCTATATACAGTGCCTTGTGAAAGTATTCGGCCCCCTATATACAGTGCCTTGTGAAAGTATTCAGCCCCCTATATACAGTGCCTTGTGAAAGTATTCAGCCCCCTATATACAGAGCCTTGTGAAAGTATTCAGCCCCCTATATACAGTGCCTTGTGAAAGTATTCGGCCCCCTATATACAGTGCCTTGTGAAAGTATTCGGCCCCCTATATACAGTGCATTGTGAAAGTATTCAGCCCCCTATATACAGTGCCTTGTGAAAGTATTCAGCCCCCTATATACAGTGCCTTATGAAAGTATTCAGCCCCCTATATACAGTGCCTTATGAAAGTATTCAGCCCCCTATATACAGTGCCTTATGAAAGTATTCAGCTCCCCATATACAGTGCCTTGTGAAAGTATTCAGCTCCCTATATACAGTGCATTGTGAAAGTATTCGGCCCCCTATATATAGTGCCTTGTGAAAGTATTCGGCCCCCTGTATACAGTGCCTTGTGAAAGTATTCAGCCCCCTATATACAGTGCCTTGTCAAAGTATTCGGCCCCCTATATACAGTGCCTTGTGAAAGTATTCAGCCCCTATATACAGTGCCTTGTCAAAGTATTCAGCCCCCTATATACAGTGCCTTGTGAAAGTATTCAGCCCCCTATATACAGTGCCTTGTGAAAGTATTCGGCCCCCTATATACAGTGCCTTGTCAAAGTATTCAGCCCCCTATATACAGTGCCTTGTGAAAGTATTCAGCCCCCTATATACAGTGCCTTGTGAAAGTATTCAGCCCCCTATATACAGTGCCTTGTGAAAGTATTCGGCCCCCTATATACAGTGCCTTGTGAAAGTATTCAGCCCCCTATATACAGTGCCTTGTGAAAGTATTCAGGTCCCTATATACAGTGCCTTGTGAAAGTATTCAGCCCCCTATATACAGTGCCTTGTGAAAGTATTCAGCCCCCTATATACAGTGCCTTGTGAAAGTATTCACCCCCTATATACAGTGCCTTGTGAAAGTATTCAGCCCCCTATATACAGTGCCTTGTGAAAGTATTTGGCCCCCTTGAACTTTTCAACCTTTTGCCACATTTCAGGCTATAAATATAAAGATATAAATTTTAATTTTTCTGAGAAGAATCAACAACAAGTGGGACACAATCGTGACGTGGAACCAAATTTATTGGATATTTTAAACGTTTTTAACAAATAAAAATCTGAAAATTGGGGCGAGCAATATTATTCGTCCCCTTTACTTTCAGTGCAGCAAACTCACTCCAGAAGTTCAGTGAGGATCTCTGAATGATCCAATGTTGTCCTAAATGACTGGTAATGATACATAGAATCCACCTGTGTGTAATCAAGTCTCCGTATAAATGCACCTGCTCTGTGATAGGCTCAGGGTTTGCTTCTAGTGCAGAGAGCATCATGAAGGCCAAGGAACACACCAGGCAGGTCCGAGATACTGTTGTGGAGAAGTTTAAAGCCGGATTTGGATACAAAAATATTTCCCAAGTTTTAAACATCTGAAGGAGCACTCTTGCAGCTGTTGTATATGACCAGCTTAATTCTGAGGGTCATTATGTAAGAATCACTGATTCCCACAAGCTCAATGTATTGCCAAAGTCAGTTTGCATGGACGACATCTTTAATGTAAACCTTATTTGATACTGTCTTGTTTAAAATATAGGAAATATCCAATATAATATATTGCGGGTCACATGGCCAGGCCACACACTAGATACCCATATGTCCCACATACTTGGCACCTAACTCTACAAACAAGCTATATGTCATATGTAGCGCATGATGGAAAGGAAGTGGGATGGTATAAACAGGCAAGGACACATGGAAAGCTAGTATCGCCCTGGACTTGGGGTCCCTGGCTACCCCTGTACCCAGAGGTACGTCAGATGGCAAGGAAGTCTGAACCACCACCCTTGCCCTCTACTCCTCAACCAGCCCTGTGCTACACCCTCTCACCTCCCACCATGGACAGGGCCCAGGGTAAACAGTAATATCTAAAGGGAAAGCACAAAGAATCTTCAGATGTCTACAGCTCACTTGATCAAAGGCAGAGGAATTCTATCAGCGACATCATCTGAAGGAAGGGGAGGCTTTTTAAAAGCTAGGGCCGTGGTCACTTGATAAACCTATACGTCCACCTGCACAGCTGCACATCACACAGACAGCAACAGCAACATCAGCATTAACCCCGACTGAACCAGAGGAAATAAACTTTGGTTTAAGCTGCAGCAGAGCAGCTCACATGGACCGCGGAGCAGTCAACCACGTGACACTCTATGTGCATGATGGCCAGGAGAGACCTTCTGACCCATCATGGATCTGAATTGAGCCCAAGTATCTCTAATTCCAGGTGGCCTTAAAGTAGCAGCACACATCACACAACATGTTTAACTTGCCCACTCCCTTACATGTGCATGCTGGGACTTGTAGTCAGACAAAGCTAATCCCCTACAGAGATGTCAATGAGGCATGCATCAAAGCGTTCAAGGTGCAAACAGTCAAAGTTACTAGGTAACTATTTACCATGAAGATTTATGTTTGCTGTCAAGGAATGGAAACCTGCTGAGCTTGTACTGATCATAAGAGACTGATCCCAACATCACAACATTACATGGAACCTGTCACATAATTAATGCTGCATGAACCGTGAACAGCATGAATATTGTATACACTACATGCAAATTGATTGATTTTTTTCAATATTTTTTTTATTTTCCCAAGTTCTTTTTAATCTCTCCAGATTACTGATGACATAATGACTGTGTTTAGATTTTCTGTTTTATGCTGGTTTAAATAATCCCTACCTTCAAGAAAGTGGTCGTATCAATTATATATGAAGCCATTTGTGTACCAGGCCCCAGATGAAGCCAAAAGGCGAAACTCGAGTGGTGCTGTGAGATTTTGCCCCAGATGAAGCTGAAAGGCGAAACTCAAGTAGGGCTGCTGAGAGTTTATCATGTACTGTTTTATCAATGACATTTTGCAAGCAATAATAAATCTTGAGGTTTAATTTGGGTTCAGAGGATCCTCACTATAGTAGATCACTAATTTGCATCTATACTATTTTCCAGAGCAGAATTAAAGTCTATCCTCTTGATAATAATTGAGGAATCCTGATCTACATGTGACTAATTTGATATGAAGGAATACAGAAGCGGTGACTTCTGAGAGGGGCTCCATTCTTACATTGCTGTGCATCATGTTCACTTTTTGCAGAGGTTTTGAGGCGCTTTTTCAGGTGGGTTCACGGCTTAATCCACTTGTAAAACACAGTACAGGTTTTCAGGATTTCCTTAGCATTTGACATATGGTAATTTAATCTCCTGCACAGGTGATAATTCTAACACCTGAGCAATGCTAAAGAAATCCTGAAATCTGCACTGTTGATGGACCTTGAGGACTGGATTTGGGGAATTTTGCATTAGTGTATGGGTAATGTTCCCTAGAGTAGAGGTGGGGAACTCCAGTTCTTAAGGACCACCAATAGGTCATGTTTTCAGAATTTCCTTAGCATTGCTCAGGTGAGAATTTAATCACCTGCACTGGTTATGATTCCAACCCCTGTGCAATGCTAAGGAAATCCTAAAATCTGCACTGTTGATGGACCTTGATGACTGGATTTGGGGAACTTTGCATGAGTGCATGGGTAATGTTCCCTAGAGTAGAGGTAGGGAACTCCAGTCCTTAAGGGCCACCAATAGGTCATGTTTTCAGGATTTCCTTAGCATTGCTCAGGTGAGAATTTGATGATGATTCCAACCCCTGTGCAATGCTAAGGAAATCCTAAACACATGATCTGTTGGCGGCCCTTGAGGGCTGGAGTTCCCCACCCTGCTTTAGAGGCAGGTGTATAACACAGCTGGCACCTGCCCTGTGTGGCTGGAGCATAGCTCTTGAGCCCACTCCATGCACCTGCACATTGTCACCAATTGGGAGGGGACCAAAAGGGTTTATTGGACTCAACAGTCATGACCTATCCTTTGGATAGGAAGAGGAGCCAGGAGTAGGATCTCATCCAACAGGGTCGCTAAAGGGGTGTCCATAACTTCATTGTTCACCAAAGCACCGTACATTTGGTTGCAGCTATGGCTTGGATTGTGGCTCTGTCACCAATCACGTAAATAGAACTAAATGGCAAGGAATTGCAGTACCAGTCACAGCCACTACTAAATGGATGGCGCTATTTCTGATAAATAAAGGACCACAGGCTCTTTGGGTCAGACAATCCCTGGGGATGGTAAACGTTGTATCCCCACCAAGGATGGACCATCAACACCGAACTCTTGAAAAACTTGATTAAAGTAATCCTGTGTTATTGTGATACAATCTACGCTTAGCACGTTGTCTGTGTCGTCTGGTTTTGGTTTATTACTGGATTAATGATAATTGTTTGTTTGCACAGGAAACGCCAATCCAGTTCTCAAACACACAATCCGTCCCCATGGCCCCACCCGAACCTCAGGAGGCCATCGCCTAGAGAAGCTCTTCCTCTTTCTGTCTTTGTTTCTTGCCGGCTCATGACTCTACGTGACTACGAAACGCCATAAAGTCCAGGAACTTCACTTTTTGTATTGATCTGGAGACACAAAAAGATTTGCAACTGGTCGAGACTCCATCTTTGGCCCAATGAAGTCCTGCCAAACCCAAGACCCTATTGGGCTAAGAAATAGTGGATTTTGCCCTGTGTTGGGTAATTTTTGCACTCATTTTTGCCCTCCATAGGTAATAAGTGATGGTCTATTTGGTACCTAAACTTCATGCCCAATTTTAATCCAAAATCCCTAACAGGACCCCTACCTGTCATGCTGGGGCGTACAATCTTCCACAAGGCTAAGCAACGGAGATGGTATGGACAGAAGGCCCTGGCGATAGGGAGAGGGGAGAGAGGTCATCTCCTGACACTCACATGAGGTTGAACAATGAACTGCCTAACGTCCCTATACGGGTCCTTCCCCTTCCCCATTGCCATCACTTGCCTAGGCCCTCAGTTGCCCTGGACTCTGCCTGGTTAGTGTGCAGTCTGGTGAGGACACTAGCCTCACCTCTACAATGATACAGCATAAGGATGATAATGGGGATAGTATAGTACAAAGGCCTTGATAATAGGAGAGAGAGTCCTGAGCTCTAATGCAAAATCCCTAACAGGACCCCTACCTGTCACGCTCGGGCGAACGATCTCCCACAAGGCTGATTAACAGGAAAGGTAGAAAAGGAAGGCCCTGGCCATAGGAAGAGACGAGAGAGGGGTCACCTGCTGACACTCACCTGTGTCTGCTCCCTAAACTCCCTAATGTCCCTTTACAGGTCCTTCCTGCCCATCGCCGTCATGTGCCTAGGCCCTCGCTTGTCCTGGACTCACCCTGGTAAATGTGCAGGCCGGTGAATACACTAGTCTCACCTCTACAATAATACAACACAAGGGTAATAATGGGGATACTATAGTATGAAGGCCCTGATAATAAGGAGAGAAGGTCCTTAGCTCTAATACAAAATCCCTAATAGGACCCCTACCAGTCACACTGGGCGTACATTCTCCCACAAGGCTGAGCAACGGGGATGGTATGGAAGAAAGGCCCTGGTAATAGGGAGAAAAGGGAGAAGGGTCATCTCCTGACACTGACCTGTGTCTGCAAGCTAATCTCCCTAACTTCCCTATACGGGTTCTCCCCCCCTCATCGCTGTCACATGCCTTGGCCCTTGCTTGCCCTGAACTCACCCTGGTTGGTGTACAAGACACTAGCCTCACCTCTGTAATAATTCAATAGAAGTAAGAAACACAGACAGAGGGAAAATAGACAAAAGATATAACATCAAACTCCTCAATTGCAGCAAAGCAACGCAGCTGCAATTGTCACAACACCACTGCTTCTTCCAGAGATACACTCCTTCAAAGTGGTCACCATATAGAATGAGATTCTATCACCAGTGTCATCTGATAAGACATGTGACTCTTTATAGCAGAAGGGAGTGGTCACCAAAGTTGCACCTAAGATTAAGGCTACAAAGAATAACCAGAAAGGAAAGATTCCTTAAGCTTTGGAGTGCCAAAAGAAAGTATATACGGTACATTTAAATTCAAATTATAGACCTACAATCCATATCATGTTATGATCTTTAGGTCCCAGACTTGTCAACGGTTGCCCTATGTTTGCATACACTTGTGACACTACCATTATAAAGGTGCCTTTTATATAAGTAGTGGTACATGACAGGGAGGCTTTAAGGTCCCCTCCGTCCTCATGGTCCAAGTGAAAAGCCACCTCTATATTCCTTTTCATCACCTCAGCATCAGATGGTCCTTATGGCAGCAATTCCTAGACTCGCTGCAGGATCCTGTGATCATCTTCTGGGACAGCTCAATCCTTAAATAAAATACTTTATAATTTTTCATAGTGTCTTCCCAGGAGGCGACCTATTGCAGTGTTCAAAGCTTCAAGTATTTTTTTTAATTGTCCCTTCCATGTCTTCTCCACATTTCTATCACAGCCCCTGAATAAGCATATAAACCCCAGCGAAACCCCCATAAAACCTGATTTCTGTGAAGCTTCATAGTGCCCAGGAGATTTTCTAAGTTCTCCAGGAGTCTGGGAAGTCTCCAAAGTACGGGATCTACCAGGAAACACTGGGAGAGTCAGCAAATATGGCCTTTAGAGGCAACACCCAATATGCCACTTTGAAAATGATGCTTTGCATTGATACATATATTTATTGCATGTGTCATATCAACATATCTGTAAATAAGTTGTTCTTCAGACTTTGCTAAAAATCAGAAAGTTCCAGATACAAGAAGTGGTTATTCCCTGGGGAGATTCCGCTATGACTGTCCTCAGAAATGTATTGGTCATGTGTGTATTGACATTCATATACTGTGAACAACAAAATAGTGACATGATACAGGGGTCCTTATAGAGGAGAGGAGCCAACCCGAAAAACCAATGAGGGGTACAATACTGGTATTGTGATACACTATAGGGATTACTACCAGTGGTGTAATGTGGGCTGCCCGGGTAAGGCAAGTGTTTTGTGCACCCTAAACTGTGGACCCTTAATGCACCTTGAGTCACTTTCAGTATTGAAGCACTGATCCCCAAGAACATACATTGTAATGTCAGGAGAATGCTGATGTCATTATAAGGTATATAGCGCTTTTACCTAAAGTGTTGTTTTTTTTTTGCTTTTTGTAGAAATCAGACATAACAATTGAAAAATAACAAGTTACATTTTATATTTTTCACTTTTACATTTTTTATAACTTTTTCATTTACTAAATTTCATAACCCTAATCTGACCTCTAACCCTAGCCCAAACCCTACCCATGCAGCTAGCCATAACTCTAATCCCAGCCCAAACCCTAGCCCTACCGCTAGCCATAACTCTAACCCTAGTTTAAACCCTAGCCCTACCTCTAACCATAACCCTGACCCAAGCAAAAACCCTAACTCTACCTCTAATCATAACTGTAACTCTATCCCACACCCTAACCCTACCCCTAACCATAAATCTTACCCTAGCCCAAACCCTAGCCCTACCTCTAACCATAACCCTGACCCAAACCCAAGCCCCACCTATTACAATAACTAATCCTAGCCAAAACCTTAACCCTTCCTCTAATCATAACTCTAACCCTACCCTAAACCCTAACTCTAACGCTAACCATAACTCTAACCATAGCCCAAACCCCAGCACTACCTCTAACCATAACTCTAACCCTAGCCCAAACCTTAGCCCTACCTCTAACCATAACCCTAACCCAAACCCTACCTCTTACCATAAAGGCCCCGTTACACGCAACAGTATCGTTAACAATATTGTTGCAACGTCACCGGTTTTGTGATGTTGCAGCGACCTTGAAACGACATCGTTGCGTGTGACATGTGCCAACGATCAGGTCGTTCATCGTTGATCGTTGGTAAATGACCAGGACCATTTTTTGATCATTGGTTTCCCTCTGGGCGGCCAGCATCGGCGTGTGTGACAGCAGGAGAGCAACGATCAATGACCTCCTAGGGCCGCACAGTACACTCTGGGAGCTGGTAACCAGGGTAAACATCGGGTAACTAAGTGCAGCGCTCTGCTTAGTTACCCGATTTTTACCCTGGATACCAGTGTTCTCGCTGGTCACTGATCATTGGTAAGTCTGCCTGTTTGACAGCTCACCAGCGATCAGATAACGATGCCCCAGCAACCCCCAACGTTGGTCGGATTGCTGGGACATCGTAGTGTGTAACGGGGCCTTAACTCTAATCCTAGCCAAAACCTTAACCCTACCTCTAACCATAAATCTAACCCTATCACAAACCCTAGCCCTACCTCTAACCATCACTTTAACCCTAGCCTAAACCCTATCCCTACCTCTAACCATAACCCAAGCCCAAATCCTAACCCTACCTCTAACCATAACTCTAACCCCAGCCCAAACCTTATCCCTACTTCTAATTATAACTCTAATCCTATCCCAAACACTAACCCTACCTCTAATCACAACTCTAACACTAGCCCAAACCTTAGCTCTACCTCTAACCATAAACCAAACCCAAGCCCTACCTCTTACCATAACTCTAATCCTAGCCAAAACCTTAACCCTACTTCTAATCATAATTCTAACCCTATCCCAAACCCTAACCCTTCCTCTAACAATAACTGTAACCCTTTCCCATTCCCATACCCTAGCCCTACCTCTAACCATAACTCTAACCCTACCTCTAATCATAACTCTAACCTTTTCCCAAACCATAGCTCTACCCCTACTTTTAACCACAACTCTAATTCTAAATCAATCCCTAGAAAGGGTTAGAAAAAGTTTAAACATGTAAAATCAGTTCTTAATAGTGAATGAATGAATGAATGAATGAATGAATGAAAGCAGCATTGAATGAACAGTGCATACTGTATATGATTCAATATGTCTTCCTTCTTTAGCTGCTCATCTTAGGTCTCCGTAGCTGCAGAGCGCACCAGGTGAGATAAGTCTTAGGCTACTGCGCTCTGCATAGGCAGGGACTGAGATGATACGGCTGTCTTCATTATACATTGAAATGAACAGGATACAATCTATTGCAAACTACGGTAATTCCCGATTGTTCTAATTAAGTACAGAGTCTAATTTGCAGACAAGAATAGTATACTCATGTAATTGGTTTACTGGTAGTGAAGCTATTTCTATAAAAAGTAGTTAATGAGTGGATTATATTGGACAGAAAAGAAGGTCAATATGTAGATGTAGCTGCTGAGTGAACCATATCTTTGCCAATTTTATGAGATATGATAATCTGTTCCACCCAATAATTAAAGCCACACTGCAGGATAGGTCAATCGGCAAATCTGGCCGAGGCACGGGTGCTCCAACCCCCACATTACGGTGACCACAGCTTGCTGGTATAATATGGTGATCCCAAAGAGGCAAAGTGGATTGTGTGGTGAAACCCCGGCTTACCCACGTGCCTTTCTTGTTCAAAATTTTTTTTATTGAGTTTAGCATTAATATCATCACAATAACTTTAACATTTTCATACAGATATTATTATTTGTACATTAAAGATCAGTGTTAATAAATCTTTTTTATCTAACCATTATTAACTGTTATTAACAAATACAATGAGAAAGAAAAAAGAAAGAAAGAAAGAGGGAAGGGAAAGGGAAGGGGGGTGAGAAGGAGGTAAAGAAGAGGGGGGGGCCCACGTGCCTTTCTAAATATGCATCTTGGTGATAATCCAATTTCAATGGCTATCTTCTATTTTACCCCCGGTGCTGGGGTGCTTGATGCAGCTTGGCCTGGTTTTTTTGATAGAGGAGTAAGTATTACGAGTTATTAGTTGACACTGACCTGTGACTTTGCTCTCTCTTTAAAGAGGGTTTCCACTACTAATGTGATCCCCGTTCTTTTGTTGTAACTAATTCTAACTTAACACTTTCTTAACCCCTTCACCCCCGAGCCCATTTTTGCTTATTTTAGCCTTAATGCCCGAGCCATTTTTTGCAATTCTGACCAGTGTCCCTTTATGAGGTTATAACTCTGGAACGCTTCAACCGATCCTAGCGATTCTGAGATTGTTTTTTCGTGACATATTGGGCTTCATGTTAGTATTAAATTTAGGTCAATAATTTTTGCGTTTATTTGTGAAAAAATCAAAAATATGGCAAAAATTTTGAAAATTTCGAAATTTTCAAATTTTGAATTTTTTTCTGCTAAACCAGAGAGTTATGTGACACAAAATTGTTGATAAATAATATTTCCCACATGTCTACTTTATATCAGCACAATTTTGGAAAAAAAATTTTTTTGGGGTAGGAAGTTATAAGGGTTCAAAGTTCATCAGCAATTTTTCATTTTTCCACCAAAATTTACAAAACCATTTTTTTTAGTGACCACATCACATTTGAAGTCCGTTTGAGGGGTGTACATGAAGAAAACACCCACAAGTTATACCATTCTAAAAACTGCACCCCTCAAGCTACTCAAAACTACATTCAAGAAGATTATTAACCCTTCAGGTGCTTCACAGGAACTAAAGCAAAGTGGAAACAAAAAATGGATATTTAAATTTTTCCAACAAAAATGTTCTTTTAGCCTCAAATCTTTCATTTTCACATGGGCAACAGCATAAAATGGATCCTAAAGTTTGTTGGGCAATTTCTCCTGAGTATATCGATACCTCATATGTGGTCATAAACCACTGTTTGGGCGCACGGCAGGGCTCAGAAGGGAAGGAGCGCAATTTGACTTTTGGAGCTAATTTTCCATTCAAAAAGTGAAATTGCGCTCCTTCCCTTCTGAGCCCTGCCGTGCGCCCAAAGAGTGGTTTATGACCACATATGAGGTATCGATGTACTCAGGAGAAATTGCCCAACAAATTTTAGGATGAACTTTATGCTGTTGGCCATTTGAAAATTTAAAAAATTAGGCTAAAACAAAATTTTTGTGAAAAAAAAAAGTACTTTTTAATTTTTACAGATCAATTTGTGAAGCACCTGGGGGTTCAATATGCCCACTACCCATCTAGATAAGTTCCCTGGGGTGTCTAGTTTCCAAAATGGGGTCACTTGTGGGGGAACTCCAATGTGTAGGCACACAGGGGCTCTCCAAACGCAACATGGTATCCGCTAACAATTTGAATGGAAAATCAGGTCAACTTGTTAGCGGACACATGTCACGTTTGGAGAGCCCCTGTGTGCCTACACATTGGAGCTCCCCCACAAGTGACCCCATTTTGGAAACTAGACACCCAGGGAACTTATCCTGATGGGTTGTGAGCATATTGAACCCCAGGTGCTTCACAAATTAATCCGTAAAAACGAAAAAGTACTTTTTTTCCACTTTTTTTTTTTTTTTCCGATTTATTTGTGAAGCACCTGGGGGTTCAATATGCCCACTACCCCTCTAGATAAGTTCCCTGGGGTGTCTAGTTTCCAAAATGGGGTCACTTGTGGGGGAACTCCAATGTGTAGGCACACAGGGGCTCTCCAAACGCAACATGGTGTCCGCTAACAATTTGAATGGAAAATCAGGTCAACTTGTTAGCGGACACATGTCACGTTTGGAGAGCCCCTGTGTGCCTACACATTGGAGCTCCCCCACAAGTGACCCCATTTTGGAAACTAGACACCCCAGGGAACTTATCCTGATGGGTTGTGAGCATATTGAACCCCCAGGTGCTTCACAAATTAATCCGTAAAAACGAAAAAGTACTTTTTTTCCACTTTTTTTTTTTTTTCCCATTTATTTGTGAAGCACCTGGGGGTTCAATATGCCCACTACCCATCTAGATACGTTCCCTGGGGTGTCTAGTTTCCAAAATGGGGTCACTTGTGGGGGAACTCCAATGTGTAGGCACACAGGGGCTCTCCAAACGCAACATGGTATCCGCTAACAATTTGAATGGAAAATCAGGTCAACTTGTTAGCGGACACATGTCACGTTTGGAGAGCCCCTGTGTGCCTACACATTGGAGCTCCCCCACAAGTGACCCCATTTTGGAAACTAGACACCCCAGGGAACTTATCCTGATGGGTTGTGAGCATATTGAACCCCCAGGTGCTTCACAAATTAATCCGTAAAAACGAAAAAGTACTTTTTTTCCACTTTTTTTTTTTTTTTCCCATTTATTTGTGAAGCACCTGGGGGTTCAATATGCCCACTACCCTCTAGATAAGTTCCCTGGGGTGTCTAGTTTCCAAAATGGGGTCACTTGTGGGGGAACTCCAATGTGTAGGCACACAGGGGCTCTCCAAACGCAACATGGTGTCCGCTAACAATTTGAATGGAAAATCAGGTCAACTTGTTAGCGGACACATGTCACGTTTGGAGAGCCCCTGTGTGCCTACACATTGGAGCTCCCCACAAGTGACCCCATTTTGGAAACTAGACACCCCAGGGAACTTATCCTGATGGGTTGTGAGCATATTGAACCCCCAGGTGCTTCACAAATTAATCCGTAAAAACGAAAAAGTACTTTTTTTCCACTTTTTTTTTTTTTCCCATTTATTTGTGAAGCACCTGGGGGTTCAATATGGCCACTACCCCTCTAGATAAGTTCCCTGGGGTGTCTAGTTTCCAAAATGGAGTCACTTGTGGGGGAGCTCCAATGTTAAGGCACACAGGGGCTCTCCAAACGCGACATGGTGTCCGCTAACAATTCCAATTGTTAGCAAACACCAGGTTGCGTATGGAGAGCCCCTGTTTGCCTACACATTGGAGTTCCCCCACAAGTGACCCCATACACATATAATCATATATAATCACACATATAATATAATTACACATATAATTACACAACTGTACCCAGCCTTTCAGAAGGACAGGTCACCGTGAGGCGAGGCCTGGCCTTTCTGCAGGAAGGGATTTGTTCTAGCACCGGAATAAGACCCCCAAAGCCATGGTAAAGACTAAGGGGGCACTTATCGTAGTGCATGTCAGGTTGGTGTGTTGTAGTGTACATCAGGGTGTGTGTCAGGTTGGTGTGTTGTAGTGTACATCAGGGTGTGTATGTCAGGTTGGTGTGTTGTAGTGTACATCAGGGTGTGTGTGTCAGGTTGGTGTGTTGTAGTGTACATCAGGGTGTGTGTGTGTTTGTGTATGATGTTGTGGGTGCATGTCAGTCTGGGGTCGTGTGATAGATTTCGAAACATCCAAAGATACACAAACCTGGTTTGTCAGGGCACGTTTTACATTGGGTTTGGACGGTCGTTCTGTTCCCCCTTTGATGGCAGACCCGGCACCTTTTTCTTGGCCCCTTCTCTGCAAAATGTTGCCCTGGTACCACGCGGGAATATCGAGTTCCAGGAGTGCTGGGGCCCCCTTCATCTTCTACTCTTCGTCTTCCTCTTTCTTCTCTTGGTCTTCGTTCTCGTCCTCCTTCTTCTCTTGGTCTTCGTTCTCCTCCATTCAACAGGGCCTTGATCACCTTCACCTGGATCTCAAGAAAGGTGTTAGTGGTGTGACCTGCACATCGTGACAGCAAGTATGCATTATACATTGCCATTTGGACAATGTACACGGCCAGTTTTTTGTACCACTTCCTCGTTTTCCGCGTGGCCCTGTAGGGCTTGAGGACTTGATCAGAACGATCAACTCCTCCCATGTTCTTATTGTACCCCAGGACACATTCCGGTTTGTGGACCTGTCCTGGGGTACCTCTGGTGGTGGTGGCCCTGGTGCCGGGACCATGGATCGTGGTCAAGATAAAGACATCCCTTCGGTCTTTGAACTTGACCAGTACCATGTTGCCGCTACATTGAGCTCGGCTCCCACCTCTTGGGAGAGGCTGCTCAATTAGCGGCATAGGGAGATCCCTCTTGTTTCTGCGCACAGTACCGCAAGCGGCGGTAGTTCTGGCAGAGAGGGATCTGAAGAGCAGGACACTTGTATAAAAGTTATCAACGTATAGATGATAACCTTTATCAAGTAGTGGGTGGATCAAATCCCACACTATTTTCCCGCATACCCCCAGAGCAGGGGGACACTCTGGGGGCTCGATCCTCGAATCCTTCCCTCATACACTCTAAAGTTGTGAGTGTACCCTGAGGTACTCTCACAAGCTTGTAGAGCTTTATCCCGTACCTGGCCCTCTTGCTGGGAATGTATTGGCGGAAACTAAGCCTACCTTTGTAAAGGACGAGGGATTCGTCCACACAAATTTCCCGTTTGGGAACGTACACTTCAGCAAACTTGCTGCTGAAGTGGTCGATGACCGGTCGAATTTTGAACAATCTGTCAAAATTCGGGTCATTATGGGGAAGGCTGTCAGTGTTGTCCCTAAAGTGGAGAAATTTATGGATGGCGTCGAATCTGTTTCGGGCCATCACCTCGCCATACACTGGAGTTAGAAAAAACGTATCTGTACTCCAGCATTGGCGCATTTCTGGTCTCGTCATAATCCCCATATGAAGTATCAAACCCCAATATTTCATAATTTCTCCAGAGTCCACAGGAGTCCAAGAAGAAAAGATGGAATCTGGGTTTTGGACCAGAAACTGTTGGGCATACAGGTTCGTCTGCTCCACCATGAGCCTCACAAAGTCCTCAGAGAAAAAGACTTTGAAAAAGTCAATTTCCCTGAAGTTTGTGGCCTCAAACAGGATTCCTGATTGGGGAATGAAATCAGGAATCTGTGGAGTGTACCGATCAGGGACGGGGATCCACACAGGGGCCCTGGTGCTAGGTTGGGCATGCCTAGCACCAGGTGGAGGGTTACTCACTGACGGCTGTGGGTCTTCCTCCGACTCCTCTTCTCCAGGCTCAGACTCCTCTTCCTCGGACTCCGACTCCTCTTCCTCTGGCTCCGGATGATCTCTTGTCCTCCGCCGTCTTCGTGGTGGTGGCGAGTCGGTGTCACTGCTGCAGATTTCACTGTCGGAGGAAGAATGTGAGGAATAGTGGAACGTGGGGTCCACTTCCTCACTGTCAGCATCGGAGGCAAGTATAGCATATGCCTCCTCAGCCGAGTACACCCTTTGTGACCTTGATGAGCGGGACGGGCGCGACATGTTGTATGTGCTGTGTGCGTGTGTAAAAAAAAAAAAAGTAAACTTTTATTAGTGTGCGTGTACATGTGCTTAGTGTGCGTGTATGTGAACGTTAACTGGTGTAACTTTCGGGGCGACGGTCGGTCAGGGGCGACGGACGACGACGGTCGGTCAGGGGCGGCGGACGACGACGGTCGGTCAGGGGCGGCGGACGACGACGGTCGGTCAGGGGCGGCGGACGACGACGGTCGGTCAGGGGGTCACTCGGGCCAGGCAGCGGTCGGTCAGGGGGTCACTCGGGCCAGGCAGCGGTCGGTCAGGGGGTCACTCGGGCCAGGCAGCGGTCGGTCAGGGGGTCACTCGGGCCAGGCAGCTGTCGGTCAGGGGGTCACTCGGGCCAGGCAGCGGTCGGTCAGGGGGTCACTCGGGCCAGGCAGCGGTCGGTCAGGGGGTCACTCGGGCCAGGCAGCGGTCGGTCAGGGGGGTCACTCGGGCCAGGCAGCGGTCGGTCAGGGGGTCACTCGGGCCAGGCAGCGGTCGGTCAGGGGGTCACTCGGGCCAGGCAGAGGTCGGTCAGGGGGTCACTCGGGCCAGGCAGCGGTCGGTCAGGGGGTCACTCGGGCCAGGCAGCTGTCGGTCAGGGGGTCACTCGGGCCAGGCAGCGGTCGGTCAGGGGGTCACTCGGGCCAGGCAGCGGTCGGTCAGGGGGTCACTCGGGCCAGGCAGCGGTCGGTCAGGGGGTCACTCGGGCCAGGCAGCGGTCGGTCAGGGGGTCACTCGGGCCAGGCAGCGGTCGGTCAGGGGGTCACTCGGGCCAGGCAGCGGTCGGTCAGGGGGTCACTCGGGCCAGGCAGCGGTCGGTCAAGGGGGCACGCTCACGAGGGTGATCACAGGTGCTGGGGATGGCCCTGTTGCTGCCTGCAATAACCACCGGGTGGCAGAAGCAGCAGAGCAGCAGAAAAGGGCACAACACCGAGCAGACCGGACCGGTGAGAACGAGCTCTGGGGAGGGGGGAGAGAGGCAAACTCAGGGGAGGGGGGGGAGAGAGCAAACTCAGGGGAGGGGGGGAGAGAGCAAACTCAGGGGAGGGGGGGAGAGAGCAAACTCAGGGGAGGGGGGGGAGAGAGCAAACTCAGGGAAGGGGGGGGAGAGAAGACAAAAGGGGAGGGGGGGAGAGAGGACAATGGGGAAGGGGGAGAGGACAATGGGGGAGGGTGGGAGGACACCAGGGGAGGAGGAGAGGGAGCGGATCACAGCAGAGGGGAACTTACTAGCAATCGGCGGCGGCGGTGGCAGCAGCAGCGGCGATCGGCGGCGGCGGCGGCAGCTCCGGGCACATTCGGTGACGGCGGGGGGGCTCACACCACGTGGGCACGGTCGGTGGCAGCGGAGGGCTGCAGGGGTGTACGCTCATCAGCGTCCACCGACAGAGTGGAGCTGATGAGCTCGGCGGCCATATTGTAAACATCCCCCTGCACATCTGATTGGAGGGCTTGCATCACATGGATGCTAGCCCCCAATCAGATCGGGGGGGAGGGCACACACACCTCACAGTGCCCCAGCCAATGCCTGATGCTTTGTTTGTTCGTTCATCTGGGGCCTCCCCGCCATTCAGAAGAGACCGGGAGCGGAGGATGATGTCTGTCCGTGATTAGTCAGTTGTCCGCGATTAGTCAGCTGACACAGACAGTGTCTGAAGATTGTGGCTCCATTTTGAGGCTCGGATGGTCCCTGTGGAGGCAAACGGCAACGGGATTACCGGGCACTACTTTCTCATCCTCTCAGCTTCATCGAGATCCGGAGCGGAGGAATACTAAGCTTAAAGCATCTGCAGGTGCGAGTGGAACTGCACCTAATTTAATTTTCATTTCACAGCGGGCGGATCTGGTGGGCGCCAGCAACGCACCCTAGCAGCTCTGATCAGAGGGACGCCGGCCATCTGAAGACAGAAGAAGAGGATCTGGCAGGCGCCAGCAACGCACCCTAGCAACTCAGACCAGAGGGACGTCTGCCAGCTAAAGAAGAAAAGTAGACATCTTCTATCTCTGCCTGTGACCACTGTGGTCACCTTATCTCTAGCTATCTTAATAAGGTGTATATATTACATCATCACTTCTCTCCTCATTCTAATTGGTGAGACTACCTATTAGGTGAAAAGCAGAAAATGGCCCAAAACAAGAAATTCACCTATCTCTCATGTTGTTTGGTGTTTGCATTATCCCTGTAAGGCCCTCTCTCTACTCATAAGAGAGAGATCTTCTCAGAATAGCCTGCCTTAATATAATTCATTTATGTATTGAAACCTGTATCCTGCCTTTTTACATTTATTCATACTGTATTTGATTTATTGTTGCCTTAAACTTCTTCAATAGCTCTATATGTGCTTTGCTATTATATGGGTCTTGTAGTGTGAATTATAGAATCTCAACCAAGTCAGTACTTTAAGTGTCATCTACTGACACCTAGTGGGCAGTAACTGTTAGATACTGTGTTTTACGTTATTTGTCAAGTTCCTTCATTTGAAAAGGAATTATTGTAATTACTATTGTCTTGCATTTAACTGCTGTCATCTTATATACACTCTGGTAGTTCCAAACTTTATCTCATTCTTCATCTTCATTCTTTACTTACATACTATTTGAGTCTAGGCTATTACTTAGATTTGATCTTCCTTAAATCTTCTCCTCCAAATTTCCATTCCATTAATAATTATCAGTTTAACTTAATTGACTCAATTCCACTATATATTCCCACAAACACTAAAGTTAATAATTCTAGATATAATTAATTAAGTGACGAAATGCCTTCTAAGTCTAAACTAACTACGAGCTCCAGCACTTCAGATATGTTAATTAATCCTCTTAAGATCTCTCCCACGAGTAAAATCCCTACCCCCAAACCAATTAACTCCTACGCTAAGACAGGGAAAGATAAAACCAATTCCGATCATAATTTGAAGGATTGGAGTTCCCCCATGGAAGATCTATCGTTTCATAAAACTCCTTCTGCAAGCACGAAGAGGAAGGAGATGGAGACTCATTCCAAATCTAGCTCTGGCTTCTCCCCCTCAGACAGCCCAGAAATAGACCGAGAATCACTCCTTAAGAGCCCAGCAAGACAAAAGCTCAAGAAAGACTTACCCGACTTGGAACCACTTCTAAATTTTGACGCAGGTCAGCCTCTAAATAAAGATTTTTTTCTAAAACTTTTTACCGCTTTTAATCATTCACTTAAAGAAGAAATGATGGAACAATTCGATGAGGTCAAGTCGTCAATGTCTTCAATAGTTTCTCGAGTAGAAGAAAATGAAAAATTGCTGACTGACCTTAAATTAGATAACAAAACCACTAAGAGTGAACAAGCCAAGATGAAAGAGGAAATTAAGGTCCTGAAAGACAAACTTATTGACAGAGAAGACAGAGACAGAAGACTTAACCTCAAATTTAGAGGCATACCAGAGAGCATTAAAAACTATGAGCTAATCGACTATGTCAAAAACCTAACTAAAAAGACCATACCCTCAAAAACCGAAATTGAATACTCAATTGAAAGAGCCCACAGGCTTCCCAAACCTTCACACCTGGCAGACGATATTCCCAGGGATGTAATCGCCAAATATTCTTTTTTCCAGACTAAAGATCTGATTAATGTTTATTTGAGGAAAAACAAAACCTTACCGCTGCCCTTTGACAAGATAAAAGTCTTTTTAGACATATCTAAGGAAACCATGACTAGACGGAGAATTCTAAAACCAGTTACAGAGGCTCTGAGAACCAGAAACATTCTGTACAGATGGGGTCGTCCCACCTCAAGTGTTATCTTCTCCTTCAATCATAAAACTTTCAACATTGAGGACGTCAACATTGGTCTCAAGACTCTCAAAGATCTTCATATTGTTGGAACGGGATGAGCACCTACCTTGCTGTCAATTTACTTGATCAGTTCTAGGCACCTTGGCCATAACGTTAGCCCAAAGGAAGTTAAATACCGGTTCTCTTGAACCCTTCCTCTTTATAGGAATACTTGTTAACATTATTTAATTAAAATTTCTTTAGATTTAAAAATCTAAAAAGTTAAAATTACTAGTTAAATTAGTAATCTTAGTTTATTTGTCCCCTTCTCCATCCCTCTCTAAACTTTTTTTAACTTTACAAACCTCTTCTTTTCTCGTTCTCTTACTGCGATTAGCTATATAGCCAGAACATGACCCTTAAATTTATGTCAATTAATACAAACGGTCTAAACTCTCCTCAAAAGAGATTCTTTGTTTGGAAAGATCTAAAAAAATTTCATATAGATGTGGCCGGTTTACAGGAAACTAGGTTTTCTTCGGTTAATTCCCCTAAATTCACCAATTCCAAATTCCCCCACACTTACTTTTCTTCAAACAAAAAGAAAAAATCAGGCGTAGCCATTCTTATAAAAGACTCAGTCAAATTTGAAGAACTAGAGGTCACAACAGATGATGACGGTAGATTCATTATACTTGTATGCAAGTTGAATGAAGTTACCCACACTCTAGTAAACCTTTATGCTCCTAATAATGGTCAAATATCGTTCCTTAAAAAACTATTTAAAAAGGTGAGAGAAACTCAAAGAGGTACCCTTTTCCTTTTTGGTGATTTTAATGCTGTTCCCAATATCAATTTGGATTCATCAAACAAACACAGAAATATTAATACCCAACTCAATCCCCTCTTTGACAGTGAGGAGTTGTACGATGCTTTTAGATGTATTAACTCATCCTCAGTAGAATTCACACATTTCTCTAATGTACATAAAACTTTTGCCCGTATTGACCTAATTATCACTAACTTAAACTCACTTTGTAATATTAAATCAGTTTCTATCCTCCCTAGAACCTGGTCTGACCATTCCCCAGTAATTTTTGAAACGTTGGGCGGGTTTCCCACTAAAAATCGGGGTATATGGAGAGCCAACTCTTTTCTCTTCAACCACCCTCGATTCAATTCGGAGATTAGAAATGAGTTGAAACTCTATTTCAAAGAAAATGATCTAGAAGAGACCCCTATCACAGCTATTTGGATGGCCCACAAAGCAGTAATTAGAGGCCTTCTTATCAAGTTTAACTCAACACTTAAGAAATCCCTATTAAAAGACACAGAAACTATAGTTAAAAAAATTAAAGAACTGGAGGCAACTGCTGTAAACTCCCCTAATGAAACAATTTTCCAGGAACTACTTGCCCTAAGGATAGAACTCAAATCTTTGTTAATTTCTGATTTTGACAAGCTTTCGCGAATAAGCAAATCTAACTATTATAGCTGTACAAATAAACCCTCTAAACTCTTTGCGAGAATGATAAAAATCCGCAGGACCAGAACTAACATTACTCAAGTTAAGAATAATTATAACATCCTTCAGAAACTCCCACACGCAATTTCAAATACTTTTGCTGACTTTTATAAATCTCTTTATAATCTCAAGGAGGCTCCTTCGGAGTCCTCTCCAACTCTTCCCAGTATTTCGTCATTTCTTGATTCAGTTGAACTCCCGTCTCTATCTCAGCAAGACATAGAATTCCTAAATTCCCCTTTACGGAATCAGAAGTCTTAGATACGATTCACTCTCTCAAGAAATGCAAATCCCCTGGTCCGGATGGATTTCAGAACGAATATTATACTGCTTTCCAAGAAATTCTATCCCCTTACATTACAAAATTAATAAATTTTTCTACTTCTAACAATGCATTCTTTCCAACAGAAATGCTACAAGCCACCATAACTGTCTTATCTAAAAATAAAGAGGACTTAGAGAATGTTTCTAATTATAGGCCCATCTCACTTTTAAATACAGACCTCAAAATTATCACTAAAACTATCAATACTAGAATTCAGAAAGTTATTCCGAAACTTATACATAGTGACCAGGTGGGATTTATTAAGAACAGAGGAACATCTGATGCCACCCGAAGAATTTTAAACCTAATGTCCTATATAGAAAAAAACTCCATCCCAACAATTATGGTCTCTGTCGATGCTGAGAAAGCATTTGATAGAGTACATTGGAATTTTCTTTTTGAGACCCTAAAAAAATGTGGTTTTAGAGGCAGTATACTTAATATACTCCAAGCACTTTATTCTTTCCCCACTGCAAAAGTTCTAACTAATAATGTCCTCTCCAAGGAATTCCCTTTATCAAACGGCACGAGACAAGGCTGTCCACTGTCTCCTTCCCTGTTCGACCTCTTTATCGAACCGCTGGCTGAGAAGATCCGCATGAACCAACTTATCAAAGGGATACATACAAATTTTAGAGAATATAAAATCAGTCTCTTCGCCGATGATATAATCCTCACTCTTTCAGATCCTCTTAATTCATTACGCAATCTTCTATCTACAATCGAGGAGTTTTCTAGGGTTTCTCTCTATAAGATTAATCTTGAGAAAACCCAAGTTCTTCACATGAACTTAGATTCAGAATTATTGAAATCTCTTAAGTTCGAGCACAATTTTTCCTGGGACAAAGTAGACTTAGATTATCTGGGCATTAAAATAACTAAACAAATTTCCAATATGGCAAACACTAATTTCTCTGAAATTTTTAAAACTATCCAAGCGGACCTTCTTCATATTTCCAAAATTGATGTATCTTGGATTGGTAAAGTTGAAGCATACAAAATGTTCGTACTCCCTAAGTTACTTTATGTCTTCCGTTCCATACCTTTACCCCCCAAACAGTCGTGGTTTAAAAAACTACAAACCCAATTAATGAACTTTGTTTGGGGTCATAAAAAACCTAGAGTGGCGAGGACTATACTTGAGAAATGTAAATCAAACGGTGGTCTGGCAATTCCTAACTTGTCGGCATATTATAACGCTTCAGTAATAAAACTTAGTCAGACATGGTGGAACCAAGATTCTAGACCTGGTTGGCTCTCTTTGGAGGAAACAAAATTTTCCAGAAATGGACTTACTCTTCTTCTGCTCTCTTACTTATGTGATTCATCTAAGCGACTTCCTAAAGAGCATACAGTTAAAGCGGCAATTCAATCCTGGAGGCGCCTTATGGCAAAAAACACTAACCCTCTGTCGACTACTACTCCAAACTGGATTCCCTTAGAAATAATGGAATTTCTTTCTCCGGGCCTGAAAATTGACTCTTGGAAATCTGCTGGAATTAACTATATCTCGGACATAATTAATAATGAAAAAAAACTTATCCCTTTTGATGAACTGAGTTCAATTTTTAACTTGAAGGAGCTGGAAGTTAAAACTTGGGAAAAATTCAACAATCTTTATAACAAACATAAAATTAATTTCTTTCTCCCCCTAAGTATCACCCAAATGTTCAAACACTCAATAACATTGTCTTTTGGAAGACTAATAATATTTACAAGGAAATCAATGCTGATGTAGCACTAACTAAATCCACCAATATAGTAGCATGGGAAAGGGAATTAAAATCCTTTATCCCCACAGACTGTTTAAGTAAAACTCTCACAACTTTACATTCCTACATATCCTGCTCTTCTCTTATCGAATCTCACTACAAGATTCTTCTTCGTTGGTATTATACACCTGTCAGACTTCATCAGATCAAGGAGGATTTTTCTCCTTTGTGCTGGCGGAACTGCCATAAAGAAGGAAATATTTCCCATGTCTTTTGGGACTGTGAAGCCCTTAAATTATACTGGGGTGAAATACAAATACTAATCAATGAGATCACTAACAGTAACATTATTTTAACTCCAGAACTAACACTTCTTCTAATTGGCATAAACTCTATCCCTAGTGATTTTAGACCCCTTATCGCACATATCTTATTAGCCGCCAAAAATCTTATAGCAACAAAATGGAGAGACCCCGAGCCACCGCTGTTTAAAGTATTACTTGAAAAAATCGCTACTCATAACTCCTATGAACTCTCGTTTGCTTTGAGAAATAAACTTTACAGTAGGTATGAGAGGAAATGGCGGTTGTGGAATCGTTATTTTCCTGCTAATCACTCAACTATCCCTTCTCATATTTCCGTTTCTGGCTTTACATAATTTCAATGCTTAGAGAACTATATCTATTCCCCTTATCCCCTCTGTTCATTCCCTTTTTTCTCCTCCCTCTCTTCCCTCTTCTTCTCTAATTTTAGCGTTATTTTTGCTTTAGTTTCATGATTCTTGTGTGACTCAATCAATTTGACCCTTTTCATGGTAATTTTCCTACATTTGATTTTTACATATTTTTTAATTACTATTTTGTACTCATTTATAATCTACATCTAGATTATAACATTGCTTTGTTTATATTTTGTTTGTAAACTGTATTTTAAAGGGTGAGTTTATGCCCTCACAAGTATTGTGTTATCTGTTATGATTTTTAAAAAATCAATAAAATACTTTGAACAAGGCTGGATTCATGGGCAGAGAGCTGATAAGCCCCTTTAGGGTTCCTCAAGTTGACCTTGGCAAAGTATATAGAGTTTGCGACTGACCACTTTCTTCCATGATGCAAAAAGAAGAATTGCCATTCGGAGCTAAATCATCTTCATAGTGACAATGCTCCGTCTCTTGCTGCAAAGAAAACCTCTGTGTCACTGGCTGCTATGGGCATAAAAAGATAGAAACTCATGGTGTGGCCACCCATCTTCCCTGACCTCAACCCTATAGAGAAACTTTGGAGTATCCTCAAGCAAAAGGTCTATTAGGGTGGGAGGCCGGTTACATTTAATTATCATCACTGGGAGGCTATTCTGACATTCTGCAAAGAAATTTAAGCAGAAACAATTCAAAAACTCACAAGTTCAATGGATGTAAGAATTGTAGATGTGATATCATAGATTGGGTCCTATGTTAAAGGGAATCTGTCAGCAGGGCTTCTTTATAGCTCATCTGAGAGCAGCAAAATGTGGAAAAAAAGACCCTGATTCCAGCGATTGGGCAGTTAGTTTACTGGTTGACTCTGTTGTGACACAGAGTTAAAGGGGAACTACGGGGACAGAAAACGTTTTAGTACAGTTCCTGACCTGGTACATGATGAACAAAGCTGTACACTGCAGTTCTAGGATCTATAGATCTCTTATAAATCAATAAAATCATACCTGCCCTCTGCTCTGACAATTTCAGCCTCATGCTGCTGGTGAGAAGAGGAGATGTGTCAGGGGTGTGGATGCTGGGATCTGCAGGATCATCCTACCTTCCAGACCCCTCACACTTCTGTATGGGCAGTACTGTAAATAATGCATACATGTAATCAAGAACACTGCAAATACAGTATGAATTCTGAGAAGAATGCAAAAATATAAATGCAAGAGCTGACATACTGCAGATCTGAAAAAATGCTTTGTGGGTTTATATCTGTGAGGAAAAAATCCATATCCATAGTGCTGCAATTTCAGGGGACTGGAATCTACCAACTGCTATGGAGGAGGAGAGATCATGCCAGTGCTGAATCAAGGAATGCAGAGCTCTGACTGTTTTCCTAGCCTCATACACGACAGCACACATTAAGCATCATCATATCATTGTACAGCAGAAGATCACAGTGTGTATTTATATCAGCTTGGTGACATGATTGATATTTCAAGCCAGAACACCCTTTTCACACAACATAGGATATATATCAGGGGCTGGATTGTACTGTGACCATGGGGCCAGCATCCACACCTCCTGCCACGCCCCCTCACCATACAGATGTGTGAGGGGACTGGAATCTAGGATGATCCTGGAGCCCACAGGTTCCATGCCCCCCACACACCTCCTGCTCTCTGCAACAGCGTGAGGCTAAAATTCTCAGACCCACGAGGGAGGGGTGAGAGCTGAGGAGCAGGTATGATTTTATTGATTTATAAGTGATAAATAAAGTGATTTATAAAGATCCCAGAACTGTAGTATACGGCTCTGCGTCATCATGTAGCAGGGCAGGAAATGTACGAAAATGTTCTCTTCCCAAGTTCCCTTTAATAGTTGTAGCAGCAGAGCTGGGAAAGCTAACTCCACACACCACAGCTAACTCCACTCACACCATGCTCTCTATGTACAAGGTCTATTGACAGTGAGCCATTTATCTCAGGATGGGTGTGGTTAACCTAGGTCTCATTTACTGGTGTAGGCCAAACAATAATAAGCTCCTGGCGCTAAAACAATCATTGCAAGTAAACAACAGCACATAGCCTAATAAGAGACATATCACTGAAATCTGTGTTTTAACCACCTACAGAATGCTGTCCTCAAGTTACACAGCAAAAACCTGCTGAAGGATTCCCTTCATCATGTAACCTGGCCTGTGCTTTTGAGTGAAAAACCTTTAGATTTCAGTAACATGTGACCTCTTAATGCTGCAAATTCAACAAATGACCTTTTCAGCTCTGTGTAGCCTATGTTTGGAGACTCTTTGTGCATTATAATTTGCAACAGAACAATTTGAATATTTTTTAATTTTTAAAAAACATCGACATCATTGAAATGATTGTCCAATAAAATGTGATTTATGCTCTATAAGTTGTTTTGAACATTATACTGCATTGACCTTTTAGAAAAATCAGAGAAAAATAGCATTTACATAATAAATATATTTTTACACAGTTTTTAAAACTGTATGTTACTGAACAAGCTTAAAGGGAACCTGTCACTTCCTAAAAGCCACCTAACCTATCAATACATGTCCCTGACCTTCCCATTACCTTTATAACTATCCTTCTCTCTGCTAAATGCTTCCTTTCAATGTTGTAAAAACATTTTTATACTTACTCATTAGGATGATGATGAAGCAGGGGCTATATGCAATAGTCCCCTGGGCGTGTTGGTTTGCAGCCTCCAGGATCCTTTATCACGCCCCGATGGATGTGATATTGTAATAAGATTCATCTCTGGCCCTGCCTCTCTGTGCTGCTTCTGCTGTGATGTGGAGCTGAAGGCAGGACTAATGGTTTGCATTCTGTGAGTGACAGAGAGGAGGAGGGCAGAGCATGCACAGCAGAAGCAGCACAGAGAGGCTGGATCATGGAGGCTGAAAAACACCACGCCCAGGGGGACAATTGCATATAGCCCCCATTTCATAATCATCCTAATGAGTAAGTATAAAAACGTTTTTTACAACATTGAAAGCAAGCATTTAGCAGAGAAGAGGGATAGTTATAATGGTAATAGGAAGGTGCAGGGACATGTATTGATAGGTTAGGTGGCTTTTAGGAGATGACAGGTCCGCTTTAACATTAGGATTATGTAGTTAAAGGGATTCTGTCAGCAGATTTTTGCTACCTCATCTGACAGCAATATAATGTAGGTAAGGAGACACTGAATCAAATGATGTGTAACTTAGATTACTGGGTGCTGCTGTTCTAACACAATGTAGTTTTAGGCATCAAGCAGAGCTGAGAGAACCGCCCCCACCCCCACCTGACTCTATAGAGATTGTGCATTGACAGTGAGATATCAATCACAGCAGTGGGCGTGTCTGACTGCCCTGCCTGTGACTATCTAGTCCTATAATACTAATAAAGTAATAAAGTATTTCGTTTAGAAAAACAATAGCTTACACAAAGATAAGAGAAACACAATTGTATTTTTTTTCTTGAGAAATTTATTTGAAAAATACTTATAAATATGACAAAAAAATATACCAGTCGTTATTTAACATTTCAGTGTTTCGCCAGGCTTTTATCAGATATTACAAAGTAAACAAAAATGTAGAACAGAGGATCAATCCATATTGTCTGAGGCTGGGTTCACACTGCAGTTTTTCACTGATCAGTGTCCATCAGTGTTTGGGTGCCAAAACCAGGAGTGTCTCCAAACCTCAGAACAGGGGTCCATCTTTCATTATAGTTTTTCTCTGCAAGTTCCTCTCCTGGTTTTGGCCCAAACTGGATGGAACCTGACCAGCTGATCAGGGAAAAAAACTGCAGTGTGAAACCAGCCTTAGGGTATGTGCGCACTGGTCGGGTTAGGGCCGGATTAGGTGTGTAAACCGCCGGTCGGTTTACATAAATTTCATGCAAATTTATGTTAATCCAAACCGGCGTTTGGATTAACATAGAAACCTATGTAAACCGACACCCGCTGTGCACACTGCGGCGGTTTACACATGCTCATCCGTTGCTAACCCGCTGGGTTCCCAGCGGGTTAGCAAAGAATGAGCTTGCTCTATATTCCGGCCGGTTCTGCAGCGGCTGCAAGCAGAATCATGTGCTGCTTCCAGCCGCCGCAACACCGCCGCCGCTAACCCGCCCGTCACCCGCCCGTCTCCCGCCGCACATACCCGACAGGAAGCCGGTGGACGGCTCCGGAGCTTCCTGTCGGGTCCCGCCCAGCCGCCGCCGCCACTAACCTGCCCCCGTGTGCACATACCCTTAGGCCCCTTTCACATCAGCGGTTATCGCTGATCGTGGCAGTTGAGGTGAAAAAACCACAACTGCCGTGATTACCGCATAACGGCCGCACTTGCAGTTCACCTGCGGCAAGCCCCATGCAATGTCTATGGGGCTTGCGGTAAGTGTGCGGCAAGTGCGGTTTAAGCACTTGCGGCAGATGCGGCCGCGAGAAAACCGTGTTTTTTTTTCGCGGCCGCATATGCCGAAAGTGCCAAAACCGCAACTGTACTGCACTTGCAGCACCTGCTGCAAGCCCCATAGACATTGCATGGGGCTTGCCGCAGGTGAACTGCAAGTGCGGCCGTTATGCGGTAATCGCGGCAGTTGTGGTTTTTTCACCGCAACTGCCACGATCAGCGATTACCGCTGATGTGAAAGGGGCCTAAGAGGCCTTTCACGCTTGCGTTTATTTTTCAAATCAGGAAGAACAGGAAAAAGCCTGAAGCAACAGGATTCTACCTAAAATCATTAAGACATTTCACACCACGGTTTGTGTGATTCAGGGCTGTCTGGTGTGAACCGGACAGTCCGGGATCCGATTTAGGTCCTATAGTATTCCTATGGGGTTGGATGGCAGTGTTCTGCCGTCTGGTTTCCATCTGTCTGGGAGGATCCGGCAGAATTTGGGTTTTTGTCCCGGACACAAAAGCGCAGCTTGCTGAGTTTGTGTGTCCAGGACAAAAATCTGAAAAAAAAAAAAAAATCAGAACCTGCCCGATCCGGCGCCCCCTAACATGGGAGTCTATGGGCGCCAGATCTGACAAAAAAAAAAATAAAAATCGGATCCGGCTGCCGGACGCCGGTGCTGAAGATCAGCACCGTGGGGAGCTCCCCGCTGAGATTTCAGGACTGCGGCCAGCTCCCCACTAGCCGCAATTTTGAAATTTCAGCACCTGCAGACTGCCAATTCTGGCAGAAAACAGGACCGGAAGGCATACTAACCCTCTGGTTCTGTTTGTGCTGACCTGTCAGGTTCTGTCCAGTACATCCAGCAAAACACCTGACAGACCCTTACAAGGAAAAAACGTGGTGTGAAGCCGGCCTAAGATCTGCCAAGTTATACAGAATTCATTGTAATATAGTAAAAGTTACAACATTGAGGCAAGTTATCCCATCAGTTATGTAAGGAAAATGACAAGATATGTAAAGAGGAATTTGAGGAAAAAAAGGTGTACTACGGTCCGCGTTGCCAGAAACATCAAGGAAGACCCAAGACGAAGTTATGATCCAAGCCTTCTTTATTCTCCTCCTACGCGTTTCAGTGCCCACCTGGCACCTTCATCAGGGGTGCCAGGTGGGCACTGAAACGCGTAGGAGGAGAATAAAGAAGGCTTGGATCATAACTTCGTCTTGGGTCTTCCTTGATGTTTCTGGCAGCGCGGACCGTAGTACACCTTTTTTTCCTGAAATTCCTGGTTTAACCCCACGTGCGTGGAGTCGGTGGAGGTCCAGCGGCAGCCATCAGGATAACTATCCTACATGCACATAAGCCAGTTGTGGGTCGCACAACTGGAGTAGGTGAGTGAATCACGTTTCTCACCGCTGTAACTTAGTGTCTAGTGATAAGGGCACTATTGCGCCTCTTGTCCCCCTCCCCTCTCTCTTTTAAGATATGTAAAGAAGTAAAGTACAGTCATATGAAAAATTTTGGGCACCCCTCTTAATCTTACTCATTTTTTTTTTAATTTGGGTTTTTGCACCAGCTATTTCAGTGTGATATATGTAATAACTGATGGATACAGTAATATTTCAGTGTGATCTATGTAATAACTGATGGACACAGTAATATTTCAGTGTGATCTATGTAATAACTGATGGACACAGTAATATTTCAGTGTGATCTATGTAATAACTGATGGACACAGTAATATTTCAGTGTGATCTATGTAATAACTGATGGACACAGTAATATTTCAGTGTGATCTATGTAATAACTGATGGACACAGTAATATTTCAGTGTGATCTATGTAATAACTGATGGACACAGTAATATTTCAGTGTGATCTATGTAATAACTGATGGACACAGTAATATTTCAGTGTGATCTATGTAATAACTGATGGACACAGTAATATTTCAGTGTGATCTATGTAATAACTGATGGACACAGTAATATTTCAGGATTGAAATGAGGTTTATTGTACTAACCGAAAATGTGAAATATGCAAAAGTATGGGCACCCTTCTGATTTTCATGATTTGAATACTCCTAACTACTTTTTACTGACTATAAAGGCCACTTTACACACACCAACTTATCTGTCCAATTTCTGACCAACTTGCTGGTTGCAGTGAAATCATGGACACATTGTTCTATTTGTACACAGTCACAAAATGGAGCAATGTGTCCATGATTTCACTGCAACCAGCAAGTTGGTCAGAAGTTGGACAGATAAGTTGGTGCGTGTAAAGTGGCCCTTACTGAAGCACTAAATTGGTTTGTAACCTCATTGAGCTTTGTACTTCATAGCCCGGTGTATCCAATCATGAGAAAAGCTATTTCAGGTGTCCACTTGCAAGTCGTTCTCCTATATATCACTGGGTTGCTGCGCCCCTTCCAGGTCAGCTGATTCCCAGGTCCTTGAGCTATAGTAGATGCTGCACATCGCAGGGACACATGCCGAAGAGGTGAGGATCTTTTTATTTTATTTTTAACCCTTGCTTCACTTTCGCAATGTATATTATACATTGCGGAAGTGAAATTAAAGGGGAACAGAGCAGTTTTACTGTACTGAGCATCAGGACTGTGGAGTCGGTAAGTCAAACCACCGACTCCAACTCCGACTCTGACTCCTAAATTTCCCTGGCTCCGACTCCAACTCCAACTCCGACTCCTTCATACATGGCTCATTTTTAAGTGATAAATTTATTGTAGGTCAATGGTAACATCAGGCTTTAATCATTATAATGATAGAACATAATAATAATTGATAATAATATTATTCTGCACATTCTACATTGCTCTACTGTACCCAATTTACCGTATATACTCGTGTATAAGCCGACCCGTGTATAAGCCGACCCCCCTACATTTGCCCCCAAAAGCTGGGAAAAGTTATTGACTCGCGTATAAGCCTAGGGTATGAAATGCAGCAGACCCCCATCCTATTATATAGCCCCCGTCACTAGTATTTAGCGCCCCTCAGCAGTGGTATACAGGCCCCTCAGCAGTGATATACAGGCCTCTGTGCAGTGGTATACAGGCCCCTCAGCAGTGGTATACAGGCCCCTCAGCAGTGGTATACAGGCCCCTCTGCAGCGGTATAAAGGCCCCCTCTGCAGTAGTATACAGGCCCCCTCTGCAGTAGTATACAGGCCTCTGTGCAGTGGTATACAGGCCCCCTCTGCAGTGGTATACAGGCCCCCTGTGCAGTGGTATACAGGCCCCCTGTGCAGTGGTATACAGGCCCCCTGTGCAGTGGTATACAGGCCCCCTGTGCAGTGGTATACAGGCCCCTGTGCAGTGGTATACAGGCCCCTGTGCAGTGGTATACAGGCCCCCTCTGCAGTAGTATACAGGCCCCCAGTGGTGGTATACTTGCCCCCAGCAGTAATACACAGCCCCCCTCCTTATTATGTGTCCCCCAGGCTTCGGCACCAGTCAAAATAACAAACATTTTATACATCACCTTTCCGGCGCAGCTCCTCCGGTCCCGGCTTCTTCCTGCTTGTGCCGGTGTCATGTGGGGGACACATACTAAGGAGGGGGGGCTGTGTATTACTGCTGGGGGCCAGTGTAGTGCAATATGCACCGCTCCCCCCGCCGCTGATGGACGGGGGGATGCTGTGCATATTCATTACACTAATGAGGCGGCCCCACGTGACCGCCCGCGGTCACTGCGGCCCCCTCCTGCCTCCTCCAGCCCCGGTCACAGCACCCCCCAAGCAAATACCCAGTGACTTGCGTATAAGCCGAGGGGGGAACTTTTCAGCCCAATTTTTGGGCTGAAAAACTCGGCTTATACGTGAGTATATACAGTACCATATATTTTCGGAGTCTGAGTCGGACCATTTTCTACCGACTCAAACTTTGACTCACACTCCACCAAAATGGGCACCGACTCCACAACCAACTCCACAGCCCTGCCGAGCATGCTCAGTACACTAAAATCGGGTCCGAGGAACAATCCTGTGCTTTCTCTGACCCGTGCTCCGTAGGCCCCCATGTAAATTGAGGCGGATCGTGTCGGCTCCGATTCTGTCCGATTTGGTCCGCCCAAAATCGGAACATTAAGGGCAAATCCGATCAGATCCGTTGCCCATAGGGATACATGGGGGCCAAATTGTATCCGTGGCTGTCCATTTTACAACGGAGAGCCATGGATCCCCAAAAAACGCAATGTGAAATCAAAGCGTTGATCCCCTCAGCTAGGGAACTAGTGGAGCTTAATGCAAAAACTGCTGCAATTAGTTATTTTAGGGCTTGGACACACTTTCCTAGTTACATCAGAGTTTGATTGATGAGACTCTGAAAGGGCTGGAGCAGTGACCCTGAACTGCCTCTCTCTGTCTGGACGGGAAGTCTGGAGCTGCACAAAAACACAATCAGCTGACAGCCCCGTCCAGAGAGGGAGAAGCCGTTCGGGGTCACTGCTCCAGCCCTTTCAGAGTCTCCTCAATCAAACTCTGATGAGTGTGTCCGAGCCCTTATTCAGAGTATTCTGGGTAGCCGGAGATGAACAGAAGCAGCCACCAGCAACATGTAAGCCCTGTTCCAACAGATCAGACGGCTAGTATTATCTGATCCGTGCAACGCAGAATATGGACATGGTCCCCTACAGGACATAGACTAATTACATGTCTGCCGTGTACGCAGGAGTACCCAGCCAGTGGTAAATCCCCCACAGTGGAAATGGCAATGTTAGCTCTGCACAAAATGAAGATGTGCAAGAAAGGAACTTAGAACACAGTAGGGATTGGTCTGCTCTTCATTACTTCTCCTCTTTCTAGTTGCTTGGAAGGCAGTTGAATTTCTGAGCACAGAAGGTTGTTGTGGAAAAATAAATAAAATTGTCCAATTGTGTGCAAAAAATAATCCTAGTGTGGAAATGATGGAAAATTTGTATAGGTCCTATGAGGCTTGTTTCTTATTCAATGGTATATTAGCAGGTTAACACAAAGCCTGGTATAAATCCACACTGTAATACTGCACACCGTAGGAATGTCTTGTACCACAACACCAGATTGAGTTGATGCTACCTCCTGTTACATATCCATTTGAATTCATGCGGGCCTTCCTGACTCAATACACCTCTGTGATTCAGATAAACATATTCCATTTTTCCGGAATCCTCTGACAATCTTGTGATTGGGAATCTGGAAAACAAGACACAGTTTGTACAGAGAATCATCACTTTAGCCTTTATCATTGCACCAGGTAGAAGATACTTATGTTTTTACAGTAAAAGTTAAATATAGAAATTGGAAGGAAATAAAAGCGCAATAGGGTCTTATCCAACTAAAATGTGACAAAAGAATGGATCAGCTGACCTGATATGGTTGTGTGAGACACAACCACTGCAAGAGCATCATCGGCTGCTGCAGCCCCAAGGAAATAAAGTTTTCAAAATAGAACAAGAAGGATATTAAAAATGCACTGCTAATCGACATAGAAGTCCACTTCAAGGTACAAGATACTACTGCATCTCAATGAATTAGAATATCATCAAAAATCAATGTAATGTTGCCATGTTTCAGGCCTCCCTGGCCTCTTCCTCAAGACAAATCAATATCATATTGTCATGTTTCCGGGATCCCTGAAACACATTGACTAATAAATCAATATTATATTCACCCTTTGATGTCTGGTGGAATACGGCAGCACGGTTTATAACCCTTCATCCTCCCTACTTTAATTTTCTGAGATAATGACCTTTGGGTTTTCATTAATCATCAACATTAACAGAAATAAACACATGAAATAGATCCCTCTGTGTGTAATGACTCTATATAATATATGTGTGTCACTTTATGTATTGAATTACTGAAACAAATGAACGTTTTGATGATATTATAATTAATTAAGAGGCACTAGCAATTTAATTACCGTAAATGGATTTTATCATTCTACGTGCTTGTATTTCTATGTAAGGCCATGGAACACGTAGAGTGATAAAATATTAAAATCCATTTCATTAAATTATCTTGGACTTTCAAGTGGACTTCTATATCGATCGACAGCACATTTTAAATACCCCTTCTGGTTCTACACTAAAAGTTAGGGATATTTGGCTTTCGGGTGAAATTTATGGAATTCGTAATAAGTTAATGCTATGGTGATATTTTATCATAAAGGTATGGCATTTAAATAGAAGCTTGCTATGTTAATTTCCAGTGGTGTAACTTCAGGCCCAGGGGCCCCGATATGAAAGGTCTAACGGGGCCCCCAATTATAGAAGATCTTTAATAGTATTAGTCTTTTTCTATAGGCCAAAGGGACTTTTGGGGCCCCCCTAGGCTGCAGGGCCCGGGTGCGATCGCAACCCCTGCACCTACTGTAGTAACGCCCCTGGTAATTTCCCCATCTCAAATAAAAGCCAACAATAGGGATGGGTATATCACAACAAAAAAATGTTGAGGTCTCAATAACTTGCAATGTGACCTTGAGAATCAAATTACAACTTGACATCGACATCTCATGCTGGTTACAAGTTGAGTTATTGCGGCTGAGGTGGCATCACACTCTTCTAGAAGGACGACCCTCGGGTCATTGAGGTTCTGGGGTAGAGTTACAAACCTCTACACGGCAACTCCGCTGATCCCATAAGTTTTCTATGGGACTCATGTCTGGAGAAAGTGCAGACCACTCCATTTGAGGAACCACTGTCTCCAGCAGCCGTTCCCTAATGATTCGACATCGATGAGCCGGAGCATTGTCATCCATGAATCCATGAAGATGATATTAGGTCAGAGCTGTTCATGCAGAGGCACAATGACTTGATTAATGATGTTATTCAAGTAGTAGGGGCTTGTCACTATGTTTCACAATATATAGGGCAGTTCTGTATTGACTAGACACACTTGCCCACACTAGCACCACCACGAAAGGCTCATCCGGAGACCAGAGTGGCTGACGCAGAGTGCTCTTTGTGACCTCTCCAATATCGTTGGCCGACATAATTTTTCCCTATCGTGAATCAACTTTCATCAGTGTGGCCAGTGTGATTTCACAAAGTGAATTCATTAAGTGATCTGCAGAGATATTCCAGAGATGTAATATGTGATATACATTCCCCAATGCTGTCATGTACTGATCTGACAATACATCTTCTTCATTTCCAGGTATGAATCCATTGTACACGGCTGTCTCCTATCCTTCCTGTATGTCATCTGTCCTATGTGCCTTGCATTCTGTCTGGACTGGCATTACATCCCTGTATTGCATTCACTCCCTGTATATGTCTGTTATGGTATGTCGTATTCCCCTATCTGCTGTGTAAATTTCAAATATCCAAATTCTTTTCATCCAGATTGTCTCTCCCGCCTGCTCATTTGCCCCAAATGTTTCTGCTACCAGCAATCTGTTAGGGTACCTTTACACGCGGCTACATTTCTAGGGTGGCTACAGGTAACTTACTGTTTGCAGTGAAATCATGGAGACCTAGTTCCATTTGTACACAGCAACAAGATAGAACCTTGTCTCCATGATTTCACTGCAACCAGTAAGTTACCTGTAGCCACCCTAGAAATGTAGCCGCGTGTAAAGGTACCCTTAATTCTCCCGTGGTGTGTTGTGTCCTGTCTCCCTCCTCTGACCCCACCCTTCTACTTACCCGGCATATTGTCTGCAGACCCTAATGGTGGGGTTACACACAAGGATATCCTCAACGATATCATTGCAACGTCATGGATTTGAGATCGTTGGAACGATATCGTTTGTGCGTCCTTGCGTGTAAGCGAACGATATAGGATGAAAAGATCGCTGGATCGTTCATCCAAGATTTGAGATCCTGACCTCAAATCTATCGTTCGTCGTCCAATTAACCACTGAACGATGTGGCATATCGTTCAGTGTGAAGCCTATTGAACGAGATCGTTCAAAAGACTTCTGTTACTGCAGCTGTAATTTTAATTTATAAAATGTTAAAAACACTGTTTAATACTAAATTTATCATTTTAACCCGCTTCTGCAGCTCAGTGCTACATGTCGGCACCGTGCTGCAGGAGTGGGTATGAGGGTGGTGTATAAGGGGTTAATGTTATTGAGGTACATGGCCCCAGAGATACTGCAATTACCTGAAGGATAAAAGTATTAAAACTTTACAATCCAAACGTAAAAAATCCTGAATTCGTATTAGGATCCTGTAATATTTGGAGGCAAAGCTGATAATCTACTGTATATCTATGCGGCTACATTTCTTCCCGTACAGCAGTGTCACATTGTCATAGACCTGTAGACGGCCGTATACATGTGAATTGCACATTGCTATATCTCCCTATGGTCAGGCTGTCAGTAATGCCGCTGTCCAGGGAACAGTATACAATGCTAATTTAGTTCTGTAGGTGGAATTAACACAGTCATGGTAGAGGTTTCCACATTCATGGGAATATTAGCCTGTGACAGTGCGGCCTCTGTGGGTGCCAGTCCGGCTGTAGACCACCAACCTCTATCATAAAGTTTAGAAGGCAAACGGCACAACTTCTTATTACAATAATATATATTCTCCTTAGTCGAAAAAAAACATTATCCTTCTTAACTTAAAACCCCATTAGTGGATTATAAAAGGTATTTACCATGAAGCACAGACTGACGCGTTTCTGGCATATCACCTGCTCATAGGCCGATTAAGGACACTTTCCATGAACACACCAGTCTGTTCCTCATGAATACTTGATATACTCTATGTTAATGAGTTTTGAATAGAGAATATTTTTGTTTTACTAAAAAGTGGTTGTGTTGTACATCTTGTAAACTCTTTGATAAGGGGCTGTGCTGTAGGTCCCAGAGGTCAGATGGTCATCACCTGAACACACTGGAACACTTGTACTTGTCAGAAACTCTCAGAGAATTAAAAGTACTACAATGACAGTGTGTGTATTTTATATTATGTGGATATTATATATACAGATTGTAGGGAATCTGCAAAATGATAACTTACAAGTTCTCATTATACAATGATCCATTAGTCCAGGTCCAGGCCGTATTGTCATCAGTACGTCTCAGACCGATCCAGTTATTGTCTGTGCACTTCAACCGAAGTAGGAAATCCTGCAGTAATAAAATAATTATCATATATAATGTGTGGATATATTATTATGATATAGAATTATGCATGGCATATTATCATTATTAAACTTACAGTATTTTGTGTACACTGCTGTAAAGCAATTTTGCTGACTGCAAGTCAACATGTGATCCTAAAGATTGTTGGTGTACTGAAATCAAAAATCCGTTTCCTCCAGTTAGGCCCCTTTCACACCAGCGGTAACCGCTGATCACGGCAGATGCGGCGGATTTATCGCACCTGCCGCATAACCGTCATACTTGCAGTTCACCTGCGGCAAGCCCCATGCAATGTCTGAGGCTTGCGGTAGATGCGGCAAGTGCTGTATAGTTGAGGTTTCAGCACTTGCGACCGTGAAAAAAACGCGGTAAGCAGCGTTTTTTCCGCAGCTGCAGAAAATGCCGAAACCGCAACTATACCGCACTTGCCGCACCTACCGCAAGCCTCAGACATTGCATGGGGCTTGCCGCAGGTGAACTGCAAGTATGACGGTTATGCGGCAGGTGCGATAGATGCGGTAAATCCACCGCATCTGCCACGATCACCGCTGATGTGAAAGAGGCCTAACATCATAATACAGTAATATAACATTAATTATAATTATATTTTTTAGATATGCTGAAAATGGATTCGGTATAACTAATAGGAAGGCTAATTATAATGCAATTAAAAACTGGCGATGTCAAAATATTACGGCTATATGAACAGCATTAAAACTGACAGCAGCATTCAGTTGCTCAAGAGGCTTACAAGTCGCAGCAAATTTAACTCTTTAAAAGGTTTTGTTGAATGTTGTCAAACATCGAGCAGTTCCTGGACGTTGCAGGGATCATCCTGATACATTCTGTTACATTAGTGATTGATTTACAACACACAAAGGACAAATATGTGTGACTTTATGTAGAAAGATTATTATGCATACTTCGTGATTAACTTCAGTGACCAAGAAAATCCTTGGGCAGCATATAACATGTGCAGGACATGTGTTGAAAACCTGAGACTGTGAACTAAGGGTCGGAGAAAAGTATTGGAGTTCCAATGTTGTGTCGAGAGCCTCAGAACCATGTTGATGACTGTGACTTTTGCATGGTAGATATTACAGGCAACAGTAATTAAATGACTACATTAAAATTTACACAACTATTGCTCTCTTGGTTAGATGATAGACTCATTTTTTGTATAAAACAAATATATTACGTGCTATCGCTTCTTCAGAATTTCTTATTACCCCTGATATTTGACTTTAAAACCATTAATTAACCCCTTCACCCCCCAGTCTATTTTGACCCTAAAGACCTTGCCATTTTTGCAATTCTGACCAGTGTCCCTTTATGAGGTAATATCTCTGGAACGCTTCAACGGATCCTAGCGATTCTCAGATTGTTTTTTTGTGACATATTGGGTTTCATGTTAGTATGAAATTTAGGTTGATAATTTTTGCGTTTATTTGTGAAAAAAATCAGAAATTTGGCAAAAGTTTGAAAATTTCGCAATTTTTACATTTTTAATTTTTATTCTGCTAAACCAGAGAATTATGTGACACAAAATAGTTAATAAATAACATTTCCCATATGTCTACTTCACATCAACACAATTTTGGAAAAAAAAAATTTGTTCGGAAGTTATAAGGGTTCAAAGTTCATCAGCAATTTTTCATTTTTCCAGCAAAATTTACAAAACCATTTTTTTAGTGACCACATCACATTTGAAGTCCCTTTGAGGGGTGTACATGACAGAAAACACCCAAAAGTGACACCATTCCAAAAACTGCACCCCTCAAGCTACTCGAAACTACATTCAGGAAGATTATTAAATCTTCAGGCGCTTCACAGGAGCTTAAGCAAAGTGGAAGGAAAAAATGGACATTTTAATTTTTCTAACAAAAATATTCTTTTAGCCTCAATTTTTTTTCATTTTCACATGGGCAACAGGATAAAATGCATCCTCAAAATTGTTGGATAATTTCTCCTGAGTAAACCGATACCTTATGTGGCCTGTGGGTGTAATGTCCTGTTTGGATAGCCCCTGTTGTGCCTAAACAACTGAAACCCCCCATAAGTGACAACATTTTGAGTTCACTGCCACTGGGAGGCCTGGTTACTCAGCGAGTGACATCACCACTCCCCTGTGGCAGTCTCTGACTGCTGCAGGTGACGTCACTCACTGAGTCCCTGCGGTCAGTGTGATTGCAGACTCTGCAGAGAGAGGATGCTTGTTCTCTCCCTGCAGACTCTAGATGAAGGATCATGGACCGTGGCGTAACTTCAGGCCTCGGGGCCCCGATGCGAAAGCGCCAACGGGGCCCCCTATTATTGCAAATCTTTAGTAGTATTAGTCTTTTTCTATGGGCCAAAGGGACGTTTGGGGCCCCCCTAGGCTGCAGGGCCCGGGTGCGATCGCACCCCCTGCACCTATTGTAGTTACGCCCCTGATCATGGAGGGTTATGTGGGAGTAATAAAGATGGAGTTGAGATGTTTGTTTTTTGTTCTAATAAAATTATTTTTCTCTGAGTGTTGTGTATTATTTACTATTTACTAGACATTCCTAATTGTGAGAGCATTATACTATATGATGGACTGTGGGGGTGCATTATAATATATGGAGGACTATAGGGTGCATTATACTATATGTAGGACTATAGTGGGTACATTATACTATATGGAGGACTATAGGGGGTACATTATACTATATGGAGGACTATAATGGGTACCGTATATACTCGTGTATAAGCCGACTTTTTCAGCCCAAAAATTGGGCTGAAAAGTCCCCCCTCGGCTTATACGCGAGTATATACATGTGTGTGACGGGGACGGGGGCTCTGACTGGGGGCAGGAGGAGGCAGGAGGGGGCTACAGTGACACCGCGCGGTCACGTGGGCCCGGCTCATTAATATGCACGCATCCCCCTGTCCATCCCCAGGCAAGGGGATGCAGTGCATATTGCCCCACACAGCCCCTGGCGGCCCCCGGCAGTGGTATACAGCCCCCCCGCCTAGTACCGGGCCCCCATGCTGCGGATACAGTAGTTCATACATTACCATCTCTCCCTGCAGCGCGCGGCTCCTCCAGTCCCAGCCGGCATCTTCCTGTAGTGTCATGTGACTGGCGCGTCACATGACACTACAGCAACAAGCCGGGCGGGAGATGGAGGAGCCGCGCGCTGCAGGAGATGGTAATGTATGAACTACTGTATGCTGTGCCGCAGCATGGGGGCCCGGTACTAGGCGGGGGGGCTGTATACCACTGCCGGGGGCGCTGTATAAACCCCCGGGGGCCTGCTGTATAAACCCCCGGGGGCCTGCTGTATAAACCCCCGGGGGCCTGCTGTATAAACCCCCGGGGGCCTGCTGTATAAACCCCCGGGGGCCTGCTGTATAAACCCCCGGGGGCCTGCTGTATAAACCCCCGGGGGCCTGCTGTATAAACCCCCGGGGGCCTGCTGTATAAACCCCCGGGGGCCTGCTGTATAAACCCCCGGGGGCCTGCTGAATACCCCTGGGGCCTGCTGAATACCCCTGGGGGCCTGCTGTATACCCCTGGGGGCCTGCTGATACCCCTGGGGGCCTGCTGTATACCCATGGGGGCCTGTTGATACCCCCTGGGGGCCTGTTGATACCCCTGGGGCCTGCTGATACCCCTGGGGCCTGCTGAATACCCCTGGGGGCCTGCTGTATACCCCTGGGGGCCTGCTGATACCCCTGGGGGCCTGCTGTATACCCATGGGGGCCTGCTGTATACCCCTGGGGGCCTGTTGATACCCCTGGGGCCTGCTGATACCCCTGGGGCCTGCTGAATACCCCTGGGGGCCTGCTTATACCCCTGGGGGCCTGCTGTATACCCCTGGGGGCTTGCTGATACCCATGGGGCCTGCTGTATACCCATGGGGGTCTGCTGTATACCCCTGGGGCCTGCTGAATACCCCTGGGGGCCTGCTTATACGCCTGGGGGCCTGCTGATACCCCCGGGGGCCTGCTGATACCCCGGGGGCCTGCTGTATACCCCTGGGGGCCTGCTGATACCCCTGGGGGCCTGCTGATACCCCTGGGGGCCTGCTGATACCCCTGGGGCCTGCTGTATACCCCTGGGGGCCTGTTGATACCCCTGGGGCCTGCTGATACCCCTGGGGCCTGCTGAATACCCCTGGGGGCCTGCTTATACCCCTGGGGGCCTGCTTATATGCCTGGGGGCCTGCTGTATACCACTGGGGGGGCCTGTATACCTTACTGCTGGGGGTTGTATACCTGTGCTGGAGTCCACCCTCGGCTTATACGCGAGTCAATAAGTTTTCCCAGTTTTTGGGGGCAAAAGTAGGGGGGTCGGCTTATACACGGGTCGGCTTATACACGAGTATATACGGTACATTATACTATATGGAGGACTATAAGGGGTGTATTATACTATATTGAGGACTTTAGAACATTGTACTATATGGAGAACTATGGGGTGCATTATACTATATGGAGGACTATAGGGGTGCATTATATTATATGGAGGACTTTGTGGTGCATTATACTAAATGGAGGACTATAGGGGGTGCATTATAAAATATTGAGGACTATATGGAGCCAATTATAATATTTGGAGGGCTCTGTGGGGGGCATGATAATACTTGGAGGGCTATGATGGAGTCTGTATACTTTATGGAGGGCTATTTGAGTGCGGTGTTGGGGGCCATTATACAGTGTGAAGAGGTGTAGGAACTTTTATACTGTATGTAAGTCCATTATACAACATGAAGGGCTGTGTGGGGGTCACAGTTGGAGATCATACTGTGTTGGAGTAGTTAAGTAGGGTCACCATATTGTGTGTGTGGAGGGCCCTGTAGAGGAATCATTGTGGGAGGATCATACTGCATTTGTGGGGCACTTTTGTTGGTATTATACTTTATGGGGGCAATGAAAGAGAAATCTAGCGACTTCAGTAGGAGGAGAATCACTTTGTAAGGACTGAAAAGTTGTGAGATATGTATGTACCTATGTGTTCTAGCCAAATTTTTTTTTTTTGGGTGGGCCCAATTACAACTTCTGCTGTGGGGCCCCATGTTTTTTATGTACACCCTTGGTGCAGGATGCATTGTCCCTCTGCTACAGGACTGATTGTCTATAACTTACATACCAGATCCAGTGCTGCCCCTCGGTACATACAGGCATCCAGCTATGTATCTCCCGAGCGGCGTTTGGTCAGTGGCGCTCGTCTCTCTACCCGCTACAACATCCCTCACTCAACCCCATTGAACGGCCCCTGCTGTTAGCTCTGGACAGCCCTGTGTGCAGCACTTGTTATTGGCTAAATGTTTCGGGGTGATTTGAGGGTGCAAACAGTTGTTTGTCTATTTGTGCTGGGGGTGGGTTCTTTTCTTTTGTGAGCATTCTATCACTGTATCACTGCCATCACTAATCCACACTGGATTTTATTAACAAATAAAAACGTATCTAGTACAAAAAGTTGATCCAATCAATTATTTACTAAGTGGGAGAAGGAGGCGTGGTCTGTTGGAGGAGACGCGTCATTTTCCCTGCTTAGAGCAGTAGCGGCTTGTTGATGCTCAGACTGCAGGTCGTTACATGTGGACAGTGCGGCATGCTGACATGTCTGACTAGTCAGTGCAAGGCAGCCACCACGTTCGAGCTGCCCAGAGCTATGTAGGTGTGTGCCAGATTTTGGCTATCAGTGCTGACTCCTGTGCTATAAGGATGCAGGACTGTGTCTGCCTACAGGATCACAGCTCTGCCGCCATCATTGTGTGTCTGTAGCTTGTGCCAGGCTGCCATTGCCAGTAATGACCCTTGTTCTGGATACTTCTGTGTGGCTCTTGTATGTGCGTGTGATTGCGCTGACATCCTTGTGTTTGGACAATTTTTTTCTATTTCTCTAAATTTAAAATATTCACTATTCTCATTTTTACAGGATAGATATAGATCTGTATGAACCAGATTTATGTCTACCGATTTTAAAGAATTTACTAGGGGGATGCCGTTCTGCACTTTGTCTCAGGCAGCAGAGAGGCTAGGTTCACCCATGGGTCTTGTTCACACGCTGAGTATTTGGTAAGTTTTTTCCTCAGTATCTGTAAGGCCTCGAGGACACGCTGATGCTGCATTATAAGAAACAGGCTATTATGCCCTGAATGCCCCTGTTCACAGAATAAATAACTTATAAAAATCTAGCACCCTGTATTCTAACCTGTTACCAGTGCGAAATTCTTGCTTGCAGATTGGTCCATTCAGCCTCTCCTCGCCGTCCAACAGCCTCTTCTTCTGAATGATATGGATACGCCTCCTGCGTTTCCCATCTCACATCTGTGCAGATGCCTCTCCAGCCTGCGCAAACGCACCGTGCTCTGCCCTACTGCGGCTACAATGTAAAACTCATCTACTCATGCGCGAATCGCAGGGGTCTCTGCACATGGCTCCAGGCTCCCAGTCTGCTGCGTCTAATGTTTGGTGACATCACTGAGAGTTTAAACTTGTAGGATAATCCCATGATGGAGCACAGTGCACCTGCACAAGCCAGAGAGGTATGGGCGTAGCGTACGCATTGGGAAAATTGGATGTGGTCACGTGGATACCGCAGGTGGCAGGAGGCGTTATCTACATCATTCAGAAGAAGACGCTGTCGGACTGCGAGGAGGTGGGACGAGCCGATTTGCAAGCAAGTCCATCAGATTGGTAACAGGAGATTATCATACAGGGTACACACCGATAGAGATTTTTATAAGTGCTGAATCTGGTTGAACCTGACAGCCCCGGACCTGATTTGCAAACAGAACCGAAGGGCACATATGCCCTCCAGTCCTGTTTGTAGCCGGATTCAGGTGAGCGCAGCTGTCCCCTGCGAAATAGTGCTGAACCGCTTCACAGGGGACAGCTCCCTGGTGCTGAAGTTCAACGTAGCTCACGCGGAACTTCAGCTGCAGGTGTCCGGTTCCCGAATCCTCCTGGATCGGGCCAATCCGGCCCTATAGACTTCCATGTTAGGGAGCGCTGGATTGCCCCAGATCCGGGAGGATCCAATTTGGGCAGATTTTTGGCCCCGGACACAAAAATGCTGCAAGCAGCATTTTTGTGTCCGTGAGAAAAATCTGAATACACCTGGATCCTCCCTGACAGATGGAAACCGGATGGCAGATAGCTGCCATCCAGCTCCATCCGGCCCCTTTGCATACTATGGGGCGGAAATCTGATCCGGGGCTGTCCGGTGCACAACGGACAGCCCCGGATGGAATTTAACCGTGGTTTGAAACTGACCTTAAACTTAATGTAGGTAAGGAGACACTGAATCAAATGATGTGTAACTTAGATTACTGGGTGCTGCTGTTCTAACACAAAGTAGTTTTAGGAATGAAGCAGAGCTGAGGGAACCGCCCCCAACCCCACCTGACTCTATAGAGATTGTACATTGACAGTGAGATATCAATCACAGCAGTGGGCGTGTCTGACTGCCCTGCCTGTGACTTTCTAGTCCTATAATACTAATAAAGTAATAAAGTATTTAGTTTAGATAAACAATAGCTCACACAAACATAAGAGAAGCACAATTGCTTTTTTTAACTCTTGCAGCATTCTTATATAAAGGACTTGGCACAAAAATTAGCTTGAGAAATTTATTTGAAAAATAGTCATAAATATGACAAAAAAATATACCAGTCGTTATTTAACATTTCAGTGTTTCGCCAGGCCTTTATCAGATATTACAAAGTAAACAAAAATGTAGAAGGGAGGATCAATCCATATTGTCTGAGGCTGGGTTCACACTGCAGTTTTTTCCCTGATCAGGTTCCATCCGGATTGTGTGTCAAAACCAGGAGAGTCTCCAAAATTCAGAACAGGTGTCAATCTTTCATTATAGTTTTTGTCTGCAAGTTCCACTCCTGGTTTTGGCACACAAAAGGGTAAATTGACTAGATCAATGGATGTTTGAGTGATTATAGTTTCAATCAGCAACTGTTTTTCTGGAATAATGTATTTCAGGTATATGATGACCCCCGTCACATGACTTCCGTCACGTGACCGGGGGGCCCACAGAGTCTGAACAGCCCCGGGCCCTGGCTACCCTCAATGCGCCATTTTTTGGGGGGCAATTCGCAGCATGGGGGGTGGGCAGAAGGCTTGGGCCTGTCCATGCTAAGGATTCCAGCCCCCAGTTGCCTAGTTGTACCTGGCCGGACCAAAAAATGGCGAAGCTCCACGTTGTGGTTTTTTCCCAATAATTTCTATAACTGAAAAAAAAAAAAACTGTTGGGCTCTCGCAGGTAAAACAAACAGCTGCGGGCTGCAACCCTCAGCTGTCTGTTTTGCCTTTGCTGGATTTCAAAAATAGAAATGTTTTTTTAAATTATTGAAGAAAATAATAAAATATAAATACCATGGGCTAGGACCAATTTTGATAACCAGCTAAGGTAAAGCAGACAACTGGGGGCTGGTATTATCAGAGTGTAAATGGCCATGATTATTTGGCCCTTCGTAGCCTCTGTATACCAGTCTGCAGCTTCCACAGACGTGGCACATCCATTACATGCACCAATTCTGAAGCTTTACGGGGCTCTTCCGAATTGTTCTGGCACAGTGTCAATTGGGGTAATTGGTTAATGGGGTTGATGTCAGCCGTGTATTGTTATCTGGCGTCAAGTTCTCCTGTTAGTAATGGATAGGCATCTATTAGAGATGAGCGAGTACTAAAATGCTCGGGTGCTCGATGCTCAGGCCGAGAATCCCAAGATACTCGTGTACTCGGCCAGAGCACCGAGCCCAATTTAAGTCAATTAGTGACAGGCTCCGCCCACAGACTTCCGGCTATAAAACGAGTGTTTCTGGGAAAGGGTGGGAAAGGGTGGGAGGGTGGGCTTTTTCAAATCGTCGCAGCATACAACACCTCGCTGTGCCCCCCAGAGGGATCTTAACAATCAATCTGCTCTCTGTGAGGTGCAAGCTCACTGTGTGCACTGAAGGGAGCTGTGTATTTATATCAGATCGATAATTATTAGTGAAGAGTCCGAGCATGTCGGCGGTACTCAGTGCTCGCCGAGCATCCCGAGTACCGGGATACTCGAGTGAGTAACGAGTAGCGCTGAGCATGCTCGCTCATCCCTAGCATCTATCAAACACCACAATTACTAACCTGGCAAGTATAGAGTTAAAAAAGACAGACACAGGGAAATAAAGTTTATTTGAATAAAGACTCCCCCACATGCCCTAGTTCACCAATTCATTATTTAAAAATAAATCTTGAAAGTTCTATCCTAATCCAAAGAGTAATGTCCTACGACACTCATCGATTCCTAAGGAGCTTTGTTCTGTGAAATTTCTCAGAACGAGGCTCCATAGATCACTGAGGTCAGCAAAATTCACAACGCTGAGAAATTTTGTACTTACTGCTAACCAGGAGTGATCTCTGGAGCCTTGTTCTGAGAACTTTCTCAGACGCCCATCAATTCCTACGGAGTTTCATTCTGAGAACATTCTCACAACGAGGCTCTAGAGATCACTGGATTATGTAGGAACTTCCAGGATTAATTTTGAAGTAATATATTGGTGAACAAGAGAGTGCGAGGGAGTCTTTATATAAATAAACTTTTTCCTTCCTGTGTGTGTGTGTCTTTTTGAACTCTATACTTGCCAGGTTAGTAATGGAGGTGACTGATAAACCTCTCTCCATTAATAAAAATAAGGTTTTGATGCCAGCTAACATCAACCCCATTAACCTATTACGCCGATTACCACCACACCAGGGCAATCGGGAAAAGTCGCAGAACTGGGGCTTCTAATGTGACACGCCTATTCCGGGGTAGCTGTGGGCTGGTATATTTAAAATGGAAAGGGCCAAATAACAATGGCTCTGCCCACCCTTATAATACCAGTCCCCAGCTGTCTGCTTTATATTGGTTGGTTATCAAAAATAGGGCTAAGCACACACTGTTTGTTTGTTTGTTTTTTTTAACTAAATAAATAATTTAACAAAAACGTGAGGGATCCCCTCTGGTTTTGATAGCCAGCCAAGATAAAGCAGAGAGCTAAGGGTTGCAGCCCATAGCTGTCTGTTTAACCTGCACTGTTTAGGCAGGAGCCCATGTCTTTTTTTTTTTCTTTATTGTTCACAGAAATGTACAGTCATCTTCCTAATACAATAAAGCTCCATAATTGGTTGCGCTGCAGCCTTTCAACAAACTTTATCAACATATGAACATTACCCAAACACTGAACTCAGACACAGACTGATTTTTTTAGTCCATGTTCAAGACTCAGCCACAGACACCCGATGGTCGGTACGAACTCTGAACTTAACAATTTGGATTCACGCATCCTTACTGGATATATTATTATTATTATCAGTTATATATAATTTTGTGTGGCTATATTATTAATTATTATTACTATACAGTAATAGTATAGAAACATGTGTGGATATAATATTAATTATTATTATAATACAATTATTATCCTGTGTGGCTATTTTACATTATCAGTTTCTCACCAGTTCTTCTTTATTCTCTATAATGGCCAGTGATGCATTATGTGATTTACAGTATTCCTCGCTGTTTCTCCAGGTGTCACGTTCTGTAGAGAAGTTATAACACTTTCCCCGGTACCAGATCCAATCATCATCACATGGAGCAGATTTCTGGTTCCCAGTTTCATTTGTATTACCTGTACAATGAACACATCATCATTTGTGTCAATTTATATAGATAATGAATTGTTTAGTGATTGATATAAAATCAGTAGAGAATTGCATTTTTCTCTCCGGTCTCTGGAGCTCTCCATGGACTGACATTTCCCATCTGTGGCTCATTTCTCTTCTCTGTCATTTACATTAGGTCAGCGTGAGCATGAAATTAAAATTAAATAATGTATAAACAACTCTGTATTCCCTTTACTGATTATAAGAAAAGTGAAAAAAGCCCCCAAATGGTTTTATTAATTCAACTAAATGATGTAGGATATTGGTACTTACGAGAACAGACAATGATGACAGCCGCTATCAGTCCAATTACCACCAATAGAAGACCAGCAATCAGGAGACGCTCTGCAAAGAAGACAATGTGGAGACTGATTGTTACTTGTGGATCTCAGAGAAGACAATGTGGAGACTGATTGTTACTTGTAGATCTCTGAGAAGAGAAGACAATGTGGAGACTGATTGTTACTTGTGGATCTCTGAGAAGAGAAGACAATGTGGAGACTGATTGTTACTTGTGGATCTCTGAGAAGAGAAGACAATGTGGAGACTGATTGTTACTTGTGGATCTCTGAGAAGAGAAGACAATGTGGAGACTGATTATTACTTGTGGATATCTGAGAAGAGAAGAGAATGTGAAGACTGATTGTTACTTGTGGATCTCCGAGAAGAGAATACAATGTGGAGACTGATTGTTACTTGTGGATCTCTGAGAAGAGAAGACAATGTGGAGACTGATTGTTACTTGGGGATCTCAGAGAAGAGAGGACAATGTGGAGACTGATTGTTACTTGTGGATCTCCGAGAAGAGAAGACAATGTGGATACTGATTGTTACTTGTGGATATCTGAGAAGAGAAGACAATGTGGAGACTGATTGTTACTTGTGGATCTCTGAGAAGAGAAGACAATGTGAAGACTGATTGTTACTTGTGGATCTCCGAGAAGAGAAGACAATGTGGAGACTGATTGTTACTTGTGGATCTCTGAGAAGAGAAGACAATGTGGAGACTGATTGTTACTTGTAGATCTCTGAGAAGAGAAGACAATGTGGAGACTGATTGTTACTTGTGGATCTCTGAGAAGAGAAGACAATGTGGAGACTGATTGTTACTTGTGGATCTCAGAGAAGAGAAGGCAATGTGGAGACTGATTGTTACTTGTGGATCTCTGAGAAGAGAAGACAATGTGGAGACTGATTGTTACTTGTGGATCTCTGAGAAGAGAAGACAATGTGGAGACTGATTGTTACTTGTGGATATCTGAGAAGAGAAGACAATGTGGAGACTGATTGTTACTTGTGGATCTCAGAGAAGAGAAGACAATGTGGAGACTGATTGTTACTTGTGGATCTCAGAGAAGAGAAGACAATGTGGAGACTGATTGTTACTTGTAGATCTCAGAGAAGAGAAGACAATGTGGAGACTGATTGTTACTTGTGGATCTCAGAGAAGAGAAGACAATGTGGAGACTGATTGTTACTTGTGGATCTCAGAGAAGAGAAGACAATGAGGAGACTGATTGTTACTTGTGGATCTCTGAGAAGAGAAGACAATGTGGAGACTGATTGTTACTTGTGGATCTCTGAGAAGAGAAGACAATGTGGAGACTGAATGTTACTTGTAGATCTCTGAGAAGAGAAGACAATGTGGAGACTGATTGTTACTTGTGGATCTCTGAGAAGAGAAGACAATGTGGAGACTGATTGTTACTTGTGGATCTCTGAGAAGAGAAGACAATGTGGAGACTGATTGTTACTTGTGGATCTCAGAGAAGAGAAGACAATGTGGAGACTGATTGTTACTTGTGGATCTCAGAGAAGAGAAGACAATGTGGAGACTGATTGTTACTTGTAGATCTCTGAGAAGAGAAGACAATGTGGAGACTGATTGTTACTTGTGGATCTCTGAGAAGAGAAGACAATGTGGAGACTGATTGTTACTTGTGGATCTCAGACAAGAGAAGACAATGTGGAGACTGATTGTTACTTGTGGATCTCAGAGAAGAGAAGACAATGTGGAGACTGATTGTTACTTGTGGATCTCTGAGAAGAGAAGACAATGTGGAGACTGATTGTTACTTGTGGATCTCTGAGAAGAGAAGACAATGTGGAGACTGATTGTTTCTTGTGGATCTCTGAGAAGAGAAGACAATGTGGAGACTGATTGTTACTTGTGGATCTCTGAGAAGAGAAGACAATGTGGAGACTGATTGTTACTTGTGGATCTCTGAGAAGAGAAGACAATGTGGAGACTGATTGTTACTTGTGGATCTCTGAGAAGAGAAGACAATGTGGAGACTGATTGTTACTTGTGGATCTCTGAGAAGAGAAGACAATGTGGAGACTGATTGTTACTTGTGGATCTCTGAGAAGAGAAGGCAATGTGGAGACTGATTGTTACTTGTGGATCTCTGAGAAGAGAAGACAATGTGGAGACTGATTGTTACTTGTGGATCTCTGAGAAGAGAAGACAATGTGGAGACTGATTGTTACTTGTGGATCTCTGAGAAGAGAAGACAATGTGGAGACTGATTGTTACTTGTGGATCTCTGAGAAGAGAAGACAACGTGGAGACTGATTGTTACTTGTGGATCTCTGAGAAGAGAAGACAATGTGGAGACTGATTGTTACTTGTGGATCTCTGAGAAGAGAAGACAATGTGGAGACTGATTGTTACTTGTGGATCTCTGAGAAGAGAAGACAATGTGGAGACTGATTGTTACTTGTGGATCTTTGAGAAAAGAAGGCACTGACACAATGTAATAACCTGATACAACTACGGAGCAGCATTTAGAGGTCACTGAGGAGACGACATGTCGTGGATTATGTACTGTGTTGTATAACGTGTCTCTCTGCTCTTTCTCCTTTTCCAGTTCTGATTAAGCGATAGTGTTTCCTAAATCTTACAGAAAGAGGACAGATTGTCTTTCCTATATAATAAAAGCCACATGGACAGAAGATTACATACACAGTATATTTAGTGCGCCAAGAGATAAATTGCTGGAGAACATGATCACAAGCTCCCATTTTTATTGGACTAAAAGTGAGATGTAAAGAACAAAGTGCATGTATTATATCTTGTGGTTTTTGAGGAAGAATATATCTCCACTTTGTCAAACGCTTTTCTAAAATTCATTAGACTATACCATAGATACATGGATGGTGTCTTTAATTTTATCGACTGAACAAAAACTGAATTTGAACATTTTGTACGACATCTAAATCGTATTAACATAGGCTAGGGTCACATTTGGAATGCACATTGCAATTACCGCATCCAGATCCAGATGCGGTAATCTCATATGCCTTCAGACACATTTTGCCTTCAAAATGTGTCCCTAAACCCGGATACGGTAACCGGATTGCTCATAATGTGCAATCTGGTTGCCGGATGCCTTGTTCACCCCTGCGGCAGATGAACAAAGGGTTAATGTTAACATTATATGTGGGCAACATGTCTCCAGGGAGTGTCCACCCTCCCTAGAGACATGTTGGCCACATAGAGCGGCATGTGAGGGGTTAAATCTCTTTATTACAGTATTGCCGGCTTTTGTCGGCTTTTACTATTTTATCAATGACAGCCGCCAGCTCCTTGCTGTAAGGAGGAGATATAGTACGTAATGTGCGTACTGTACTTGTCGCTATCCATGGTACTGAAAGCTTTAACATTAGTTCTATGGCGGAGCGCTGCCCATAGAACTAATGTTAAAGCTTTCAGTACCATGGATAGCGACAAGTAGAGTATGCACATTACGTACTGTATCTCCTCCTTACAGCAAGGAGCCGGCGGCTGTCATTGATAAAATAGTAAAAGCCGACAAAAGCCGGCAATACTGTAAGAGATTTAACCCCTCACATGCCACTCTATGTGCCCAACATGTCTTTAGGGAGGTTGGGCACTCCCTGGAGACATGTTGCCCACATATAATGTTAACATTAACCCTGTGTTCATCCCTGCAGCAGCAGGGATGAACAAAGCATACGACTACAGCAGGCATTCACATGTGCCTTGCAGTAGCCGGATGGGCTCCCATAGGAGCCCATTATAGCAAGCCTGCTGCGGTTTGCAAACCGCTCCGAAAACTGCAGCCTGCATGATTTTTACCACAGGCTGCAATTCCGGAAGCGGTAACCAGATTGCATGTGGTGCAATCCGGTTTTATAATGGGCTCCTATGGGCTGCAGATCCTGATCCAGTTTTGAGCATTTTTACAGCTCAAAGCCGGATCAGGATCTGCATTTGCTAACGCAAATGTGACCCTAGCCAAAATGAACATGCTTTTAAATTTCCAATTTGGTGATCAAAAGTTGGATTTCTTAGATGTTAAGGTGAAAATTCTAAAGGGTCAAATCCACACTGAAACTTTCCAAAAAGTTACTGCCTCTAAAAACACGCTACATTGCAGGAGTGCACACCGTTATCATATTAGAAAAGGTTTACCCTTCAGTCAGTTCCTCCTTTAAAAAGAATAAATAGTGATGAGTCAAGATACAAGGAGCTGTCAGAACAACTGAAAAAAAGATTTATTACTGACTTCTGAATAGTGCGCATGACTCGAAGTGTGGACGACTTCCAATCACGGGCAGTGAGCCTCTCTGAAGCCGAATACACAAACACCCAGCAATCTGAGATTCTCAATGGCAAGATACACAAAGCCATGCGCATGCGCAGCTTTGTATTGTGCTGTGTTCTCACACCCACAGGGGCATCACAACATGCTAAGTGTGCTGACTAGCCAGGGACCTATCGCCTCTGTGACTAGTCACTGCCATCATTAGCATGTCACAAACGATCTTTAGAAATACTTTTTCAAAAGATCAGTTTATGGATGCTACTATATAGAGTGACTATTAGACAGACAATATAGATATGTGCACAGAACTGCTCGTGGTTCTGGTTGCACAGGGGACCTGACAGACTACCTTTAAAGTGGAACTCCGGGGAGATAAAACTTTATTGTACTGTCACGGCTTTTCTACATGATGAAGCAGAGATGAGCACTGCAGTTCTAGGATCTATAGATCACTTATAATTCAATAAAATCATATCTGCTCCTCAGCTCTCACCCCTCCCTCAGGGAACTTAGAAATTCAGTGATGCAGAAGCTGAGATCAGGAGGTGTGTAGGGGCATGGACCCTGTGGGCTTCAGGATCATTTTACATTCTTGCCCCTCATACTTCTGTATGTGCAGGGGTTGTGGCAGGGGGCGTGGCCACCGGCCCCATGGTCACACTACCATCATGTCCCTAAAACATTCTATGGATCGTCACTGTCTCCTCGGTCTCAGCAAAGCATCCAGACATCTCTGCAACATCTGTTAGACATGGTATAAGCCCCAAGGTTCCATTATCAGGGGCAGTATATACTGTGACCATGGGGCCTGCTGCCAAGATCCCTGCCATGCACCCTGCCCATACAGAAGTGTGAAGAAGCTGGGATGTAAGATAATCTTGGAGCCCCGAGGGTACACAACCCCGACACAACTCCTGTCACTGCTGCTGCATGAGGCTGAATTTCTCTGTACCCAAAGGGAGGGGGTGAGCTGAGGAGCAGATATGATTTTATTGATTAATAAGTGATCTATGGATCCTAGAACTGCAGTGTATGGCTCTGCTTCATCATGTAGGAGGGCGGGGACTGCACAAAAAAAATAATCTCACATCCCTGGAGTCCCCTTTAAGACGAGAGTCTAAGTAAATCATGAAAGCTGAAGCTCTGAGGCCACTTGACTTGAATGAAAAGAACAATTTAACAGTCTTTCTTTTTTATAATAATGCTGATTCTTTTGTATCCAATGTACAGTGGGTACGGAAAGTATTCAGACCCCTTTACATTTTTCACTCTTTCATTGCAGCCATTTGATAAATTCAACAGTTCATTTTTTCTCATTAATGTGCACTCTGCCCCCCATCTTGTCTGAAAAAAAAACCAGACATGTAAATATTTGTGTAAATTTATTAAAAAATAAAAACTGAAATATCACATAGTGATATTCAGCACCTTTGCTCAGTATTGATAAGTATTCAGCCCCTTTGCTCAGTATTGATGATAAGTATTCAGCCCCTTTGCTCAGTATTGATAAGTATTCAGCCCCATTGCTCAGTATTGATGATAAGTATTCAGCCCCTTTGCTCAGTATTGGTGATAAGTATTCAGCCCCTTTGCTCAGTATTGGTGATAAGTATTCAGCCCCTTTGCTCAGTATTGGTGATAAGTATTCAGCCCCTTTGCTCAGTATTGTGATAAGTATTCAGCCCCTTTGCTCAGTATTGGTGATAAGTATTCAGCCCCTTTGCTCAGTATTGATGATAAGTATTCAGCACCTTTGCTCAGTATTGATGCTAAGTATTCAGTCCCTTTGCTCAGTATTGGTGATAAGTATTCAGCCCCTTTGCTCAGTATTGGTGATAAATATTCAGCCTCTTTGCTCAGTATTGATGATACGTATTCAGCCCTTTGCTCAGTATTGGATGATAAGTATTCAGCCCCTTTGCTCAGTATTGATGATAAATATTCAGCCCCTTTGCTCAGTATTGATGATAAATATTCAGCCCCTTTGCTCAGTATTGATGATAAATATTCAGCCCCTTTGCTTAGTATTGATGAAAAAGTATTCAGCCCCTTTGCTCAGTATTGATGATAAGTATTCAGCCCCTTTGCTCAGTATTGATGATAAGTATTCAGCCCCTTTGCTCAGTATTGATGATAAGTATTCAGCCCCTTTGCTCACTATTGATGATAAGTATTCAGCCCCTTTGCTCACTATTGATGATAAGTATTCAGCCCCTTTGCTCAGTATTGATGATAAGTATTCAGCCCCTTTGCTCAGTATTGATGATAAGTATTCAGCCCCTTTGCTCAGTATTGATGATAAGTATTCAGCCCCTTTGCTCACTATTGATGATAAGTATTCAGCCCCTTTGCTCACTATTGATGATAAGTATTCAGCCCCTTTGCTCAGTATTGGTGATAAGTATTCAGCCCCTTTGCTCAGTATTGATGATAATATTCAGCCCCTTTGCTCAGTATTGATAAGTATTCAGCCCCTTTGCTCAGTATTGTGATAAGTATTCAGCCCCTTTGCTCAGTATTGATGATAAGTATTCAGCCCCTTTGCTCAGTATTGGTGATAAGTATTCAGCCCCTTTGCTCAGTATTGGTGATAAGTATTCAGCCCCTTTGCTCAGTATTGATGATAAGTATTCAGCCCCTTTGCTCAGTATTGGTGATAAGTATTCAGCCCCTTTGCTCAGTATTGATGATAAATATTCAGCCCCTTTGCTCAGTATTGATGATAAGTATTCAGCCCCTTTGCTCACTATTGATGATAAGTATTCAGCCCTTTTGCTCAGTATTGATGATAAGTATTCAGCCCCTTTGCTCAGTATTGATGATAAGTATTCAGCCCCTTTGCTCAGTATTGATGATAAGTATTCAGCCCCTTTGCTCAGTATTGGTGATAAGTATTCAGCCCCTTTGCTCAGTATTGATGATAAGTATTCAGCCCCTTTGCTCAGTATTGGTGATAAGTATTCAGCCCCTTTGCTCAGTATTGATGATAAGTATTCAGCCCCTTTGCTCAGTATCTACTATATAATTGCCGTAGGCAAAATCGTGTCGGACCCCGAAAACGCCGTGGCTATGTCACGCTGTGACGTCACCACGCGCGAGCAATGGCCGCGAAGCGGCCATTGCGAGTCGTTGGCCGAAAATAGAACCAGAGGCCCGCTACAAAGTTAGCGATTTACCGCTGAGGTAGCGCGAGCAATGGCCGCGAGGCCATTGCGAGTCGCTACCTCATCTGCCGCATCTGCCGCAACTCTCCCTATACTTTCGCCCGGCTACAAAGTTAGCGATTTACCGCTGAGGTAGCGCGAGCAATGGCCGCGAGGCCATTGCGAGTCGCTACCTCAGCTGCCGCATCTGCCGCAACTCCCCCTATACTTTCAATGGGGATCTATTGCGAGTCGCTGTGTAGCGCGAGCAATGGCCGCGAGGCCATTGCGAGTCGCTACACTTGCGGCGCGGTTGCGGTAATCCCCATAGAAAGTATAGGGGGACTTGCGGCAGGTGCGGCAGCGAGTCGCTGGCTGAGTGCGAGCACTTGCGGCGCGGTTGCGGTAATCCCCATAAGGATTACCGCAACCGCGCCGCATTGCGAGTCGCTGGCTGAGTGCGAGCACTTGCGGCGCGGTTGCGGTAATCCCCATAAGGATTACCGCAACCGCGCCGCATTGCGAGTCGCTGGCTGAGTGCGAGCACTTGCGGCGCGGTTGCGGTAATCCCCATAGAAAGTATAGGGGGACTTGCGGCAGGTGCGGCAAGTGCGGTTTTGCCGCACCTGCCGCAAGTCCCCCTATACTTTCTATGGGGATTACCGCAACCACGCCGCAGATGCGGTTTTTAAATAAAATAAAATAATTTTAATACAAATAAATTTTCTTAAAATAACAAATAATAAATACATTTAATAATAATAAAAATAGTAAAAAAACAAAACAAAATAAATAATAAAATAAAAAATTTCTATCTACTATATTGGATTATTATTTGAAAATCCAAAAAAAAAAAAAAAAATATTCTAGACACCCGATGCATTTGCATCGGGCTCACAGCTAGTTGATGATAAGTATTCAGCCCCTTTGCTCACTATTGATGATAAGTATTCAGCCCCTTTGCTCAGTATTGATGATAAGTATTCAGCCCCTTTGCTCACTATTGATGATAAGTATTCAGCCCCTTTGCTCAGTATTGGTGATAAGTATTCAGCCCCTTTGCTCAGTATTGGTGATAAGTATTCAGCCCCTTTGCTCAGTATTGATGATAAATATTCAGCCCCTTTGCTCAGTATTGATGATAAGTATTCAGCCCCTTTGCTCAGTATTGATGATAAATATTCAGCCCCTTTGCTCAGTATTGATGATAAGTATTCAGCCCCTTTGCTCACTATTGATGCTAAGTATTCAGCCCTTTTGCTCAGTATTGATGCTAAGTATTCAGCCCCTTTGCTCAGTATTGGTGATAAGTATTCAGCCCCTTTGCTCAGTATTGGTGATAAGTATTCAGCCCCTTTGCTCAGTATTGATGATAAATATTCAGCCCCTTTGCTCAGTATTGATGATAAGTATTCAGCCCCTTTGCTCACTATTGATGATAAGTATTCAGCCCCTTTGCTCAGTATTGATGATAAGTATTCAGCCCCTTTGCTCAGTATTGAGTATTTGCACCTTTTGAGCTCGTACAGCCATGAGTCGTCTTGGGAATGATGCAGTTTTCCCCCTGGATTTGGGGATCCTCTCATTCTTCCTTGCAGATCCTCTCCAGTCCCGTCAGGTTGGATGGTGAATGTTGGTGGAGCCATTTTCAGGTCTCTCCAGAGCTGCTCCATTGGGTTTAGGTCAGGGCTCTGGCTGGGTCAGTCAGGAGTGATCACAGAGCTGTTGTGAAGCCGCTCCTTTGTTATTTTAGCTGTGGCTTAGGGTCATTGTCTTGTTAGAAGATGAACCTTCGGGCAAGTCTGAGGTCCAGAGCTCTGGAAGAGGTCTTCATCCAGGATATCTCTGTACTTGGCCGCATTCATGTTCCCTTCAATTGTAACCAGTCGTCCTGACCCTGCAGCTGAAAAACACGCCCATAGCATGATGCTGCCTCCACCATGTCTCACTGTTGGGATTGTATTGGGCAGGTGATGAGCAGGGCCTGGGTTTCTCCACCGCTTAGAATACTCAACAAAAGTTCTACCTTTATCTCATCAGACCAGAGAATCGTATTCCTCATAGTCTGGGTGTCCTTCATGTGTTTTCTTGAAACTCTATGCGGCTTTCATATGTCTTGCACTGAGGAGAGGTTTCCGTCAGGCCACTCTGCCATAAAGGCCCGACTGGTGGAGGCTGCAGTGATAGGTGACTTTGTGGAACTTTCTCCCATTTCCCTACTGCATCTCTGGAGCTCAGCACAGTGATCTTGGGGTTCATCTTTACCTCTCAGAAAGGTTCTTCTCCCACGATTGCTCAGTTTGGCTGGACAACCAGGTCTAGGAAGACTTCTGGTGGTCCTAAACTTCTGCCATTTATGGATTAAATGCTCTCAGGAACTTCGAGTACTGCAGAAATGACAGGCATCCTCACGCCTGCGCATTGGAGCAGGTCACTGTGCTCTATTGAAGATACTGCCGAAGTTTCGCGAGACTTTGGTACTATATCTTCAATAGAGCACGGAGACCCGCTCCACTGCGCAGGCGTGAGGATGCCTGTCGATCAGCCTCTGGCCACAGGAGGGGCGGCAATTTTGAAAATGCAGGGCGGGTTTTGCAGGTAGGGGGGCAGCGAGGACCTTATACACTGAGACCATATAGCAGCCTCCTAGACCTTTTAGGATGCAGCACTGGAGAGAATAAAAGTTGATTTCTCAGGTATGAGGGGGACGTCTGGGCACATAGAGGTGTTACAAGAACCCCAAATACATTATGTTTAACCTGGTGGGCACAGTTTAGAATCCCCAAAGGGGGTGACAGGTTCCCTTTAAGTGATATAAGTATTAAATGTATATTAATTGTAACTAATATGGTAATATTAATGTTGAACAGAATCAATTTCAGTTTAATGGTTTGGCCTTTACACCAGCCACCTTTTCTCAAGTAGCTCCTCGGGAATGTTAAATTGTTCATCCCTGCTCTATTATGCATAAAGCTATGTTACTTACAGCGCTGTATATATGGGTGGAAACACACTTATGAGAGCTGACTCTCTGGATGGGACGTGTCAGCTCCATAGAAACACAATCAGCTTATGTGCTCCCATTCAGGGAGGCAGGGGCCGGGTGAGTCATGCTAGATGCATGTGAGATACTCATGCATAAGTGTGTCTATGGCCTAAGGGAAAAAAATGTGCACTGTGCTCATAGCGCACTGCTGTCTCTTTCGCTTTGTGGATGCAGATGTGAATTAATGACTTGGGCTACACGCTGTATTAATGGGATCATGTGGTATGTCACATGACACATCAGGGGTTAAGGGGGATCTCACCCTCTAAACTGCCCGGGGATCTGGCTACTCTTAATCTGTCCCTAATGTCAACTATAAATCACTCTCTATAACTGCTGTAATAACTTGTATGTTCTGTAGGACTGATACAGTGCCTTGTGAAAGTATTCAGCCCCCTATATACAGTGCCTTGTGAAAGTATTCAGCCCCCTATATACAGTGCCTTGTGAAAGTATTCAGCCCCCTATATACAGTGCCTTGTGAAAGTATTCAGCCCCCTATATACAGTGCCTTGTGAAAGTATTCAGCCCCCTATATACAGTGCCTTGTGAAAGTATTCAGCTCCCTATATACAGTGCCTTGTGAAAGTATTCAGCCCCCTATATACAGTGCCTTGTGAAAGTACTCAGCCCCCTATATACAGTGCCTTGTGAAAGTATTCAGCCCCCTATATACAGTGCCTTGTGAAAGTATTCAGCCCCCTATATACAGTGCCTTGTGAAAGTATTCGGCCCCCTATATACAGTGCCTTGTGAAAGTATTCGGCCCCTTATATACAGTGCCTTGTGAAAGTATTCAGCCCCCTATATACAGTGCCTTGTGAAAGTATTCAGGCCCCTATATACAATGCCTTGTGAAAGTATTCGGACCCCTATATACAGTGCCTTGTGAAAGTATTCAGCCCCCTGTATACAGTGTCTTGTGAAAGTATTCAGCCCCCTATATACAGTGCCTTGTGAAAGTATTCAGCCCCCTATATACAGTGCCTTGTGAAAGTATTCAGCCCCCTATATACAGTGCCTTGTGAAAGTATTCGGCCCCCTATATACAGTGCCTTGTGAAAGTATTCAGCCCCTATATACAGTGCCTTGTGAAAGTTTAAGTATTCAGCTCCCTATTAACAGTGCCTTGTGAAAGTATTCAGCCCCTATATACAGTGCCTTGTGAAAGTATTCGGCCCCCTATATACAGTGCCTTGTGAAAGTATTCAGCCCCCTATATACAGTGCCTTGTGAAAGTATTCAGCCCCCTATATACAGTGCCTTGTGAAAGTATTCGGCCCCTTATATACAGTGCCTTGTGAAAGTATTCAGCCCCTAATACAGTGCCTTGTGAAAGTATTCGGACCCCTATATACAGTGCCTTGTGAAAGTATTCGGCCCCCTATATACAGTGCCTTGTGAAAGTATTCGGCCCCCTATATACAATGCCTTGTGAAAGTATTCGGACCCCTATATACAGTGCCTTGTGAAAGTATTCAGCCCCCTATATACAGTGCCTTGTGAAAGTATTCAGCCCCCTATATACAGTGCCTTGTGAAAGTATTCAGCCCCCTATATACAGTGCCTTGTGAAAGTATTCGGCCCCCTATATACAGTGCCTTGTGAAAGTATTCAGCTCCCTATATACAGTGCCTTGTGAAAGTATTCAGCTCCCTATATACAGTGCCTTGTGAAAGTATTCAGCCCCCTATATACAGTGCCTTGTGAAAGTATTCGGCCCCCTATATACAGTGCCTTGTGAAAGTATTCAGCCCCCTATATACAGTGCCTTGTGAAAGTATTCGGCCCCCTATATACAGTGCCTTGTGAAAGTATTCAGCCCCTGTATACAGTGCCTTGTGAAAGTATTCAGCCCCCTATATACAGTGCCTTGTGAAAGTATTCGGCCCCCTATATACAGTGCCTTGTGAAAGTATTCGGCCCCCTATATACAGTGCCTTGTGAAAGTATTCAGCTCCCTATATACAGTGCCTTGTGAAAGTATTCGGCCCCCTATATACAGTGCCTTGTGAAAGTATTCGGCCCCCTATATACAGTGCCTTGTGAAAGTATTCGGCCCCCTATATACAGTGCCTTGTGAAAGTATTCAGCCCCCTATATACAGTGCCTTGTGAAAGTATTCGGCCCCCTATATACAGTGCCTTGTGAAAGTATTCGGCCCCCTATATACAGTGCCTTGTGAAAGTATTCAGCCCCTGTATACAGTGCCTTGTGAAAGTATTCAGCCCCCTATATACAGTGCCTTGTGAAAGTATTCAGCCCCCTATATACAGTGCCTTGTGAAAGTATTCAGCCCCCTATATACAGTGCCTTGTGAAAGTATTTGGCCCCCTATATACAGTGCCTTGTGAAAGTATTCAGCCCCCTATATACAGTGCCTTGTGAAAGTATTCAGCCCCCTATATACAGTGCCTTGTGAAAGTATTCAGCCCCCTATATACAGTGCCTTGTGAAAGTATTCAGCCCCCTATATACAGTGCCTTGTGAAAGTATTCAGCCCCCTATATACAGTGCCTTGTGAAAGTATTCGGCCCCCTATATACAGCGCCTTGTGAAAGTATTCAGCCCCCTATATACAGTGCCTTGTGAAAGTATTCAGCCCCCTATATACAGTGCCTTGTGAAAGTATTCGGCCCCCTATATACAGGGCCTTGTGAAAGTATTTGACTCCCTTGAACTTTTCAACCTTTTGCCACATTTCAGGCTTCAAACATAAAGATATAAAATTTTCATTGTCTTGTAAATAATCAACAATAAGTCGGACACAATCATGAAGTGAAAAGAAATTTATTGGAAATTTTAAACTTTTTTAACAAATTAAAACCTGAAAAGTGGGCGTGCAATATTATTCATCCCCTTTACTTTCAGTGCAGCAAACTCCCTTCAGAAGTTCAGTGAGGATCTCTGAATGATCCAATGTTGTCCTAAATGACTGGTAATGATACATAGAATCCACCTGTGTGTGATCAAGTCTCCGTATAAATGCACCTGCTCTGTGATAGTCTCAGGGGTCTGTTTCAAGTGCAGAGAGCATCATGAAGACCAAGGAACACACCAGGCAGGTCCCAGATACTGTTGTGGGGAAGTGTAAAGCCTGATTTGAATGCAAAAGATTTCCCAAGTGTTAAACATCTGAAGGAGCCACTGTGCAAGCGATCATATTGAAATGGAAGGAGGATCAGACCACTGCAAATCTACCAAGACCCGGCCGCCCCTCAAGAATTTCAGTCTCTCGATGTGCAAAACTGCTAGAGACATACCCCAAGTGACTTGCAGTTGTAATCGCAGCAAAAGGTGGCGCTACAAAGTATTAACTCAAGGGGACGAATACCGTAATATTGCACGCCCACTTTTCAGTTTTTTGTTAAAAAAGTTCAAAATATCATATAAATTTGGTTCCACGTCACGATTGTGTCCCACTTGTTGTTGATTCTTCACAAAAAAATTAGAATTTATTTCTTCATGTTTGAAGCCTGAAATGTGGCAAATAATTGAAAAGTTCAAGGGCGTCAAATACTTTCACAAGGCACTGTATATAGGGGGCTGAATACTTTCACAAGGCACTGTATATAGGGGGCCGAATACTTTCACAAGGCACTGTATATAGGGGGCTGAATACTTTCACAAGGCACTGTATATAGGGAGCTGAATACTTTCACAAGGCACTGTATATAGGGGGCTGAATACTTTCACAAGGCACTGTATATAGGGGGCTGAATACTTTCACAAGGCTCTGTATATAGGGGCTGAATACTTTCACAAGGCACTGTATATATAGGGGGCCGAATACTTTCACAAGGCACTGTATATAGGGGGCTGAATACTTTCACAAGGCACTGTATATAGGGAGCTGAATACTTTCACAAGGCACTGTATATAGGGGGCTGAATACTTTCACAAGGCACTGTATATAGGGGGCTGAATACTTTCACAAGGCACTGTATATTGGGTGGCTGAATACTTTTACAAGGCACTGTATATAAGGGGCTGAATACTTTCACAAGGCACTGTATATAGGGGGCTGAATTCTTTCACAAGGCACTGTATATAGGGGGCTGAATACTTTCACAAGGCACTGTATATAGGGGGCTGAATACTTTTACAAGGCACTGTATATAAGGGGCTGAATACTTTCACAAGGCACTGTATATAGGGGGCTGAATACTTTCACAAGGCACTGTATATAGGGGGCTGAATACTTTCACAAGGCACTGTATATTGGGTGGCTGAATACTTTCACAAGGCACTGTATATAGGGGGCTGAATACTTTCACAAGGCACTGTATATAGGGGGCTGAATACTTTCACAAGGCACTGTATATAGGGGGCTGAATACTTTCACAAGGCACCGTATATAGGGGGCCGAATACTTTCACAAGGCACCGTATATAGGGGGCCGAATACTTTCACAAGGCTCTGTATGTACCACTATATGGTCACTATAGGGCAGTAATATTAGTGTTAAAGAGTTGTCCATGACTTTAACATTGATGGCTAATCCTAAAGGCCCCGTTACAGAGTACGAGATAGTGAACGATATCGCTGAAACGTCACGCGTTTGGAGTCGTTCAAACAACATCATTAGGACGCCGAAATATGACTTTGATACATCGTTGGATCGCTGATTGCAGATTTGAGAACATGTTCTCAAACCAGACGATCCACGATCAGCCAACTTGCTGCATCGTGCTGTGTGACACAGTGATAATGATGTCGTTAACGACTTCCCCTATTCACATGAGTGAACAAGAATCGTCCGCTGGGTTTTGCGAACAATAGCTGCTCGCTGGATCGTTGGTGCGTTGTTCACGATATCTAGACATGTGACATCTCACCAATGGTCTCTAAACGATATGCTAACGGCAGCGCTCCCGTGAGATCGTTATGACATTGAAGCGTGTAACGGTACCTTTAGGATAGGTCATCAATGTCTGATCAATGAGGGTGAGACATCTGGTAACCCCATGATCAGCTGTTCTTAGTGTCAGTTCAGCGATGGTCAGAGCTGCACAGCAAAGCTCCATCGACAGAGTAGTGCTCACAGATGAGTATGGCACATGTGAGCCCTATTTAAATCAATGGGGGGTAAATGTGCAATTCTTGGGCACGGCCACTTTTCTGGCGATGGAGCTTTGCTGTCCACCTCTGGCCACCGCTGAACTGACACTAAGAACAGCTGATCGTAGAGTTACCGGGTGTCTCTAATTGTCATATAATTATTTTCATCTAACAGCATTATCATCAGCTGAGGTTCCACTACACCTATGAGTAGGGGGCTCCATCGCAGGTGTAGACTGGGTTACCTCATTTGGGAATCACTTAGATGTGTCCCCCTCCCCTCCTGATCTGAACCCCTTCTTATACCTCTGGTTACATCGGATCCAGCACAATTAATTGTACAAACACAACTTTTTTTGTCCATTCTAAAAAAATATATTTCTGCAGGATCCGTTTTTGCAACATTGGAGTCTATGGAGAGCGGATCCGGTAACTGATCACTATTCACCTTCCATTTGGATGGGATTCAGTAAAAAATAAAATGGATCGTTTATGAATTAAAGAGATGACAAATTAAATGACGAATTAAAGAAAAACAGAAGATAAATAGTGATCAGTTACAGGATCCGTTCTCCATAGTCTCCAATGTGACAAAACATTCGGCAGAAATCAGTTTTTTTTCAAAATGTAGATCCATTTGCAGAAGGGATTGTGCTGGATCCGATCTCACAGACGGACAGGTGAACTGAGCCTATAGATCTAATACACCACTGTAACTACAGAAGTGACCAGCAGGGGGCAGGAGGGAGGTTTATGGCTCTTGTGTAATTATAGCTCTGAGCAGAAGCAGCAGATGGAATTTTTGCAGGATTTAACTCCTGACACTCAGGATCATTTTAAGAAACAGAATAATTTAGGTGATTTTTATTTTGCTCATCGACCCTGATCAAAGAGCTTTAACTTTCCATTTTCTTACATTAGTAAAGACAGTGCAGTCACATGAGCAGACAGCAGACTCTCTATGCTGAACGCTCAAAGCAGTATAAAGAGCCATGCTATGCACATTTACAAACTATTCTCATTTCTGTAAAATAAATAGAATTATGGGGTTCAGCGCACTGAATATAAAAACTGCGTATAACAATGAATCTATATTCATTAAAAATTAAAACAATATTTTATTGATTTCTCGTGCTGCCATGTACTATATGAAAACTTATATCAAACATTAAAAGAGATAAATATGTATCAAAGAGGATCCATTCAGGGAATATGTCCCATCAGAATTTTCTGTAGGCCTTTTCCTATAGTCCTGGCGTAGGTGCTATGGATTACTTCGTTTGTTTTCTTTTATTATTCTTTTGATAATCCTATAGGAAATGAAAGTTAGGGTGTAAGATTGGCTATATGAGCCCTGCATAAAGGAGATGTCTTTTGAGAAGGTGAGCACGACGGTTGCCTACCTTTCTGATGGATAGGGGTTATTTGTCAGCTGTCGTATTGCTTTCTACGGTTCTCCCAGTATGCGATAGGTTTATACTTAAAATCTGAAACACGAGTGAAAGTATAACTTATAAGGTCTTTGGGAGTAGTTTTACACCCTAAATGGTGCAGACATTGCTAGAAAATTATGTTTAAAAAAAAATAAATAAAAAAATAAAAAAAATATGGCGTTAATACCTGTATACAAAGGGATGTAACCTTCCAATATTCTCCTAGAATCGAGGGTGCAGATCTTAATTCTGAAGATACAGATATCAAACACTATAAGCTACTTGCTGTGTAATCTAATATAACGTGTAGATTAAATAAACTGTTTTTTTTTTTTTTTTTACCAGGCGGATCTTAATTAGAAGATCTTTAGTGAAGTGATCCTCCCATGTGTGTAGTTCTGTGGAAAGAGTGTCATGGTGGGTTTACACATCCCAACGTCGGTCCGATATTGTATCCAACGGCGCGGGAGCGCGCTTTTTCTGGGCAGAATTCCAAGATCGCATAGGAGCTGTTACACAGCGCGATATCGGCATACAACGTCTCTACGACGTATTTTTTAGATCAGGAATGTGCATCAGTGGAAAATACCAAAGTCACATCGATGGATAATCCTTATGCTGGTTTTTCCTTTCAGGAACAAGTATCTATGGTGGAATTAAATTCTTTGTCAGGAGACAATTCTAAAGATCAATATGTTAATGATAACAGTTTTTCTCCAAGAGTGCCCAATAGGGATTTTTATCCTATTCATTCTAGGGTCCCGATCATGGACGATTTTTAACTTATGGTTGAGAAGGATTTGAAGGAATTATTTTCCAATAATAATCAGACTGACAACCTTAGCAAGGGAGAGAGACAGGCATTGAAAAAAATCCAAAATAACCCCAATATTCTTATAAAAAATTCAGATAAGGGGGGATCAGTTGTGGTTCTTGACAGAGACCTGTATTCTAGGGAGGTAAAAACTATGCTGAATGATAATACGTCCTAAAGGAAAATCGATGCTGATCCGACTGATGCCATCAGATTATTATTATTATCTAAACTGGAGAGGATCTTACAGGAGGGGGTGGAATTAGGTATACTAAATTTGAGACAAAAAGAATTTCTATTACCTGATAATCCTAAAATACCAATATTCCACGCTTTGCCAAAGACTCATAAGGGCCTTTTTCCTCCCCCTCTAAAGGCCACGTTACACACACCAACTTATCTGTCCAACTTCTGAACAGATTTCTGGTTGCAGTGAAATCATGGACACATTGTTCTATCTTGTTGCTGTGTACAAATGTAACAATGTGTCCATGATTTCACTGCAACCAGAGATCTGTTCAGAAGTTGGACAGATAAGTTGGTGTGTGTAACGTGGCCATCAGATCCATATGGTGGGTTTACACGCCGTGATATCGGCATCCAACTCCGATCCAACTCCGACAAAAAGTCACGTGGTTCGCGAGTTGGACCCGATATCGGGTGCGCGTTGTACGGTTTGAACGTACAACGCGATGCTGGAACGATGCCAAAACGATATCGGGGTTGAATGAGCGTGCTCTTCAACCGCCCGATATCGCATGGCCGTTGTAGCAGCATCGTAGCGTGTAACAGCCCAACTACGATGTGTACTCGCACCTCACCCATTAACTCCCATGTTAAATGGTCGTTACTGGGTTGGTGGGCGTACACATCGGAGGGACGTTGTTTCCCGATATCGCAGCATGTAAACCGATATCGGGAAAAGTGTCAAAAAATGCGCGCTCCCGCGCCGTTGTATAGCGATATCGTCCCGATATCGCGGCGTGTAAACCCGCCAATAGTCTCCGGAGTAGAGTCCATACTAGAAAGACTAGGATCGTGGCTAGATGAGAGATTGCAGCCATTAGTAGCACTGTCACCCAGTTATCTTAAGGATAGTAAACATGTTCTAATGACAATGCAGAATATGGAGTGGGAGGAAGATTTGATGTGGATAACTTGGGATGTGAAGACTTTATATTCATGTATCCCTCACTATTTGGCTATTCAAGCGCTTTCTGAGCAATTAAGTAGTTATTCTAACTATTCAGATCAAATGAATGAATTCCTTCTGGATGTTACCTTATTTCTGTTGCAGAATAATTACTTCAGATTCTCCCACCAGTTCTATGTGCAGTGCCAGGGATGTTCAATGGGAGCCAAATTCTCCCCCTCCCTGGCTAACCTGTACATGAACTGGTGGGAGACTAAATTTATTTATACACACTCAAATGTCAATTCTGAGAACATTGTACAGTATATGCGCTTCATAGATGACATACTGATTATATGGAAAGGACTGGATGATTTGATCCCTGATTTTACTAATTACATAAATACCAACAATTTAAATTTATCTTTTACACTAGAGATGAACAGGGATGAAATCTCCTTTCTGGATATACTGTTAATCAGTAATAGAAGCAGTGGACGCGGACGATTAGCTGACAGTGTGACGTAGCCAGACCCGAGACCGCAACCCAGAAGACGCCACACCGCTGCACAGCTCGGGCCAGCATGTCTGGCTCCTGCTCTCCCTTCTGATTTGGAGCCAGCCGCACGTACAAGACCTGGGGAAGCACTGGGTAAGTGATGAAATGGAATGCTAGCTCTTGAGACTATTACTACCAAGGCAGATTGAGTTCTTTCAGCCAGTGTTCCCTATACTAATCATATACACAACATTACATAGAATCAACCTGAGCAAGCCCCCTTTTTTCAGTTTCAGGTGAAAGCACCACACAGGACATTTGAACAATCTTTCTACCTTTTGCTTTTACTATGAATATGGCATCCTTCTAAAGGTTAGACCACATAAGATTAATCAACAATCTCCTGTAGGCTATTAAGTTGAAGAATCACAGGAATTAAAAAACACACAATCAATCCTGACACTCTTTCCACAGATTTATACACATGGGAGGATCACCTTACTAAAGATCTTCTAATTAAGATCCGCCTGGTAAAAAAAAAAAAAAAAAAAACATATTATATATTATTTAATCTATATGTTATATTAGATTACACAGCAAGCGGTTTATGGTGTTTGATATCTGTATCTTCAGAATTAAGAACTGCATCCTCGATCCTAGGAGAATATTAGAAGGTTACATCCCTTTGTATACAGGTATTAACGCCATATTTTATTTATTTATTTTTTTCTTTTTTTCTTTTATCATTATTTTCTAGCAATGTCTGCACCATTTAGGGTGTACAACTACTCCCAAAGACCTTATACCGTATATACTCGTGTATAAGCCGACCCGTGTATAAGCCGACCCCCCTACTTTTGCCCCCAAAACCTGGGAAAACCTATTGACTCGTGTATAAGCCGAGGGTGGACCCCAGCACAGGTATACAGCCCCCAGCAGTGTGGTATACAGCAGCCCTAGAGGTATATACAGCAGCCCCAGTGGTAGTATACAGCAGCAGCCCCAGTAGTATATACAGCAGCAGCCCCAGTAGTTAGTATACAGCAGCCCCAGTGGTATATACAGCCCCAGTGGTAGTATACAGCAGCCCCAGAGGTATATACAGCCCCAGTGGTATATACAGCCCCAGTGGTAGTATACAGCAGCCCCAGTGGTATATACAGCCCCAGTGGTAGTATACAGCAGCCCCAGTGGTATATACAGCCCCAGTGGTAGTATACAGCAGCCCCAGAGGTATATACAGCCCCAGTGGTAGTATACAGCAGCCCCAGTGGTATATACAGCCCCAGTGGTAGTATACAGCAGCCCCAGTGGTATATACAGCCCCAGTGGCAGTATACAGCAGCCCCAGTGGTATATACAGCCCCAGTGGTAGTATACAGCAGCCCCAGTGGTATATACAGCCCCAGTGGTAGTATACAGCAGCCCCAGAGGCATATACAGCCCCAGTGGTATATACAGCCCCAGTGGTAGTATACAGCAGCCCCCAGGGGGTATATGGCAGCCCCCAAATGCTGGCACTCGCCCCCCACCCCCCGCAGCTTATCTTACCATCCCGGTCTTCTGCTCAACGCCGCTCCTCGGTGCTCCGTTCTTCATGCTCTGTCCTCGCTGCATCCGGTATCCCGGATGTAGCAGGACGGAGCACCGAGGAGCGGCGCTGTGCAGAAGTCCGGGATGGTAAGATAAGCAGCGGGGGGGCCCTTATAAGGGGGAGAGTGCCAGCATTTGGAGGCATATATGCACTGCTTCCCCCTGCCGCTGATTGACAGGGGGAAGCAATGCATATATAATGAGCGGCCCTACCTTATTGACCCGTGTATAAGCCGAGTGGGAGACTTTTCAGCCCAAATTTTGGGCTGAAAAGCTCGGCTTATACACGAGTATATACGGTAAGTTATAATTTCACTCGTGTTTCAGATTTTAAGTATAAACCTATCGCATACTGGGAGAACCGTAGAAAGCAATACGACAGCTGACAAGTAACCCCTATCCATCAGAAAGGTGCTCAAAAGACATCTTCTTTATGCAGGTCTCATATAGCCATTCTTACACCCTAAATTTCATTTCCTATAGGATTATCAACTCCATAAAGAATAATAAAAGAAAACAAAAAAATTAATCCATAGCACCTACGCCAGGACTATAGGAAAAGACATACAGAAAATTCTGATGGGACATATTCCCTGAATGGACCCTCTTTGATACATATTTATCGCTTTTAATGTTTGATATATGTTTTCATATAGTACATGGCAGCACGAGAAATCAATAAAATATTGTTTTAATTTTTAATGAATATAGATTCATTTTTATACGCAGTTTTTATATTCAGTGCGCTGAACCCCAAAACTCTATTTATTTTACGTATTAGGGCGAGTATCTCAGCCATAGAGGTATTCCTACACGGAGGTCCTCAGGGGTTTCCTAGCAGCACACGGACACTCAGTGGTGTATGAGCACACATTACGGCCAGCTCCAGTGTCATCCTGTACATAATGGATTTAAATATTCTCATTTCTGGAAATACAAATATATACTGTACAGCAGTGAATGTAAGAACACATCTGTATTTGGATTCACTAATTGTAACTAATAAACAGAAGTGACAGACATTAGGTTTTAGTGCAGTAAAGATCATCTTTCAGTTATATTTATACATCCGGCACAATTATATAGTGTATTTTCTTACTGCATTATACTGTGTATTTTCATCTATTACCCACTGTATTGTAAAGCGCTGCGGAATATGTTGGCGCTATATAAATAAAGATTTATTATTATTATTATGGAGTAAATAGAGCAGATGTGTATATAAGGCGACCGTCACACACTACAATATCGTTAGCGATATCGTTAGCGATCACGTGCACGCGCGATCGCTTACAATATCGCTCACATCGCTGGTGAGCTGTCACACAGGCACACTCACCAGCGATGTGGAGCAGCGAGATCGCTGGTAACTATGGTAAATGTCGGGTTACTAGGCGCCGCGCGGCACTTAGTAACCCGACGTTTACCATAGATACCATCTCCCAGCATAGGCTCTGCCGCTGGGAGATCGTTCATGGTGGTGTCACACACCACGATGAAGCAGATTGAACAAGCGATGATCGCTAGATTTGAGCTCCGGCTCCCATATCTGCGATGTCACGATCAAGCGATTTTACATTGTAACATCACTTGATCGCACGTAGCGATGTACAAACGATATCGCTTAAGTGATCAAAAAGCAGATCACTTACACGATATTGTGCAGGACATTGTAGCGTGTGACGGCCGCCTAATGTGTATATAGAGCAGATGTGTATATAATGTGTATATAGAGCAGAGGTGTATATAATGTGTATATAGAGCAGATGTGTATATAATGTGTATATAGAGCAGATGTGTATATAATGTGTATATAGAGCAGATGTGTATATAATGTGTATATATAGAGCAGATGTGTATATAATGTGTATATAGAGCAGATGTGTATATAATGTATATATAGAGCAGATGTGTATATAATGTGTATATAGAGCAGATGTGTATATAATGTGTATATATAGAGCAGATGTGTATATAATGTTTATATAGAGCAGATGTGTATATAATGTGTATATAGAGCAGACGTGTATATAATGTGTATATAGAGCAGATGTGTATATAATGTGTATATAGAACAGATGTGTATATAATGTATATAGAGCAGATGTGTATATAATGTGTATATAGAGCAGATGTGTATATAATGTGTATATAGAGCAGATGTGTATATAATGTATATATAGAGCAGATGTGTATATAATGTGTATATAGAGCAGATGTGTATATAATGTGTATATAGAGCAGATGTGTATATAATGTGTATATAGAGCAGATGTGTATATAATGTGTATATAGAGCAGATGTGTATATAATGTATATATAGAGCAGATGTGTATATAATGTGTATATAGAGCAGATGTGTATATAATGTGTATATAGAGCAGATGTGTATATAATGTGTATATAGAGCAGATGTGTATATAATGTGTATATAGAGCAGATGTGTATATATAGAGCAGATGTGTATATAATGTATATATAGAGCAGATGTGTATATAATGTATATAGAGCAGATGTGTATATAATGTGTATATAGAGCAGATGTGTATATAATGTGTATATAGAGCAGATGTGTATATAATGTGTATATAGAGCAGATGTGTATATAATGTATATATAGAGCAGATGTGTATATAATGTGTATATAGAGCAGAGGTGTATATAATGTGTATATAGAGCAGATGTGTATATAATGTGTATATAGAGCAGATGTGTATATAATGTATATATAGAGCAGATGTGTATATAATGTGTATATAGAGCAGAGGTGTATATAATGTGTATATAGAGCAGATGTGTATATAATGTGTATATAGAGCAGATGTGTATATAATGTATATATAGAGCAGATGTGTATTATAATGTGTATATAGAGCAGAGGTGTATATAATGTGTATATAGAGCAGATGTGTATATAATGTGTATATAGAGCAGATGTGTATATAATGTGTATATAGAGCAGATGTGTATATAATGTGTATATAGAGCAGATGTGTATATAATGTGTATATAGAGCAGATGTGTATATAATGTATATATAGAGCAGATGTGTATATAATGTGTATATAGAGCAGATGTGTATATAATGTATATATAGAGCAGATGTGTATATAATGTGTATATAGAGCAGATGTGTATATAATGTATATATAGAGCAGATGTGTATATAGAGCAGATGTGTATATAATGTATATATAGAGCAGATGTGTATATAGAGCAGATGTGTATATAATGTGTATATAGAACAGATGTGTATATAATGTGTATATAGAGCAGATGTGTATATAATGTGTATATAGAGCAGATGTGTATATAATGTGTATATAGAGCAGATGTGTATATAATGTGTATATAGAGCAGATGTGTATATAATGTACGGTATATATAGAGCAGATGTGTATATAATGTATATATAGAGCAGATGTGTATATAATGTATATAGAGCAGATGTGTATATAATGTATATATAGAGCAGATGTGTATATAATGTGTATATAGAGCAGATGTGTATATAATGTGTATATAGAGCAGATGTGTATATAATGTGTATATAGAGCAGATGTGTATATAATGTGTATATAGAGCAGATGTGTATATAATGTGTATATAGAGCAGATAATAATAATAATAATAATAATAAAGCTTTATTTATATAGCGCCAACATATTCCGCAGCGCTTTACAATGTAGGGTTAGCGTACAGAAAATATACAGTAAGTAATTACAATAGAGAACAAATAAAGTACAATCATTGGATACAAAAACAATAGGCATAGAATCAATGTGGAAAAAAAAATACAATAAATAAAGCAAGAAATGAAGGTGACCCTGCTCAAAAGAGCTTACAATCTACAACGGGATAGGGGTTGCACAAGGTACAGGGGCTTATTGCACTGGTGGTCCAGGCATCTTGAGGAAATGGGGTATAGGGCTAAGCTTACATGGATGGTCATTGTACAGTCTGTGTAGACCTTTATGGTTTGGTGGAGTTTGTAGAAGAATAATGTCCAGAGGATAGCCCATTCACTGTCTACAGTACAATGGACATGTTAGGGAGTATGATAGGCCGCCTTAAAAAGATGTGTCTTTAGGGATCGTCTGAAGCCATGCAAGTTGTGGATAGTCCTGATTTCTTTGGGTAAAGCATTCCAGAGGTTTGGTGCAGCTCTGGAAAAGTCTTGGAGCCGGGAGTGGGAGGATCGGATTAGTGCAGATGTTAGTTGAAGGTCATTTGAGGAACGTAGAGAGCGGGTGGGGTGATAGACAGAGATGAGGGAGGAGAGGTAGGGGGGAGCTGCACTGTGAAGAGCTTTGTGGGTGAGAACAAGCAATTTGAATTTGATCCTGTAGTATACGGGCAGCCAGTGCAATGACTGGCACAGAGCGGAGGCACCTGAGTAACGATTGGCCAGATGGGTGATCCTGGCTGCTGCATTAAGGATGGACTGGAGAGGAGAAAGTCTGGTGAGGGGGAGGCCGCTTAATAGAGAGTTGCAATAGTCAAGGCGGGAATGGATTAGGGCCACGGTGAGGGTTTTTGTTGTTTCCAGGGTGAGAAAGGGGCGGACTCTAGAGATATTCTTCAGGTGTAAGCGACAGGAGCGGACGAGAGATTGCGTGTGGGAGGAGAAGGAGAGATCGGTGTCAAATATAACACCCAGACAGCGAGCTTGCTGTCTAGGCGTTATCGTAGTGCCGCATACTGAGAGAGAGATGTCCGATTTAGGGAGGTTAGTGGATGGGGGGAGCAGAAGAAGTTCAGTTTTGGAAAGGTTTAGTTTCAAATAGAGAGTGGACATGATATTGGAAACTGCAGCTAGACAGTCATTGGTGTTCTTTACTACCGCAGGGGTAAGGTCAGGGGCTGAAGTGTATAGTTGAGTGTCATCAGCATAAAGATGGTACTGGAAGCCAAATCTGCTGATGGTCTGTCCAATCGGGGCCGTGTAGAGAGAGAAGAGGAGAGGGCCAAGGACTGAACCCTTAGGGACCCCAATAGTGAGGGGAAGAGGGGGGGAAGTGGAGCCAGCAAAAGATACACTGAAAGAGCGGTCAGAAAGATAGGAGGAGAGCCAGGAGAGAGCAGTGTCCTTTATGCCAATGGAGTGCAGCATAGAGAGTAGGAGCTGATGGTCGACAGTGTCAAAAGCTGCAGAGAGATCAAGGAGAATAAGCAGAGAGTGGTCACCATTACGTTTTGCTGTCAGAAGGTCATTGGTCACTTTGATGAGGGCAGTTTCTGTGGAGTGAAGGGGCGGAAACCAGACTGTAATGGATCTAGAAGAGAGTGAGCGGAGAGGTAACGGGTGAGGCGGGAATAGACCAGGCGCTCCAAGAGTTTAGAGATGAAGGGGAGATTGGAGACTGGTCTGTAGTTATTTGTGCAGGTTGGGTCGAGAGTGGTTTTCTTTAATAATGGAGTAATGATCGAGTGTTTGAAGGAGGAGGGGAAAATGCCAGAAGAGAGGGAGAGATTGAAGATTTTGGTTAGATGAGTGGTGACGACTGGAGAGAGGGACTGGAGCAGGTGTGAGGGAATGGGGTCGGTAGTGCATGTGGTGGGACGAGAGGAAGATAGGAGCCTGGAGACTTCTTCTTCTGTGACTGGGTCAAATGTGGAAAGTGAACCGGAGGGGATGTGAGGAAGAATGGGGGTGGCAGTGCTTGGAGGCTGAGAGCTGATTTCCTGGCGGATGTTGTCTATTTTATCCATGAAGTAGGAAGCCAGGTCATCAGCACAGAGGTCGGTGATGGGGGCCTGCACTTTAGGACTGAGGAGAGAGTGAAAGGTGTCAAAGAGTTTTTTTGGATTGTTGGATAGTGAGGAGACCAGGGTGGTGAAGTAGGTCTGTTTGGCAAGGTGAAGGGCAGAGTTGTAGGTTTTGAGCATGAATTTATAGTGGATGAAGTCTCCTGGTGAGCGAGTTTTCCTCCATAGGCGTTCAGCACTCCTGGAGCATCGCTGGAGGAATCGGGTTTGTGATGTGAGCCAGGGCTGTTTTGTTCTCTGTTTGGAGGTTCTGCGGGTGAGGGGCGCTACTTGGTCCAGGGAGCTTCTGAGAGAGTCATTGTAGTGATTTACTGCCTGATCTGGAGAAGAGATTGAAGAGATTGGGGACAGAGATGAGATGAGGGAGTCTGTGAGTGCTTGAGGGTTAATGGCCTGTAGATTTCTGGATGTGTGATAGGTAGGCTTGGGCTGTGTTGGCCGAGGGTTAGTGAGTGAGAAGGAAAGAATGTTGTGGTCAGAGAGTAGAGTTGAGTTATCCAAGGGGGAGGATGAGCAGAGCCGGGTAAAGACAAGGTCAAGGGTGTTACCGTTTTCGTGTGTCTTAGAGGTTGAGAGCTGTGATAGGCCAAGAGAGGTAGTTAGAGATAGGAGCTGGGATGCAGATGGGGAGATGGGGCTGTTTATGGGAATGTTAAAGTCTCCCAGAATAAGGGTTGGTAAATCTGAGGACATGAAATGCGGGAGCCAGGCGGAGAAATGGTCGAGGAACTGGGTGGGTGACCCTGGGGGGCGGTATACCACTGCTACTTTGAGGGGGAGGGGATGGAATAGCCTAATGGTATGGACCTCAAAAGAAGGGAATGAGAGTGATGGGGCTGGAGGAATGACCAGGAAAGTACATTGTGGGGACAGGAGGAGGCCGACTCCACCGCCACGTCTGTTCCCAGGTCTAGGGGAGTGAGAGAAGTGTAAGCCGCCGTAAGAAATAGCAGCAGGGGAAGCAGTGTCTGAATCCTGTATCCAGGTTTCTGTGAGGGCCAGCAGGTTAAGAGAGTTGGTAAGAAAGTAATTGTGAATGAAAGGAAGTTTGTTGCATACAGACCGTGGATTCCAGAGAGCGCAATTAAAAGAGGGAGGTGAAGGTGTGCAGGTGATATTAATAAGGTTAGTGGGGTTTCTGTGTGAGGTGGGAGAGGGGTTGAAGTTAGCAGATGGCGGACCAGGGTTGGGAGAGATATCACCTGAGAGGAGCAGCAGTAAAAAGAGAAAGAGCAGATAGTTTTTGGGATTAGGACATGATTTATTATGACAAGCTTTGGAATATGATGGGCTGAGAGTCTTCAGTAAACTGAAGATAGCATGGGAGCTGTACATAGAGAAGGGCAGGAGAGAGGGGCTGATGTGAATGAGTGGTGATGGAGGGGGGATGGGGTGATAAAAGTTGGTGGCGAGAGCACATAAAAAAACAAACAGTGAAATACAAGACATGGTAAAGATTAGTAGTGAATGGAGTTATGCACAGTGTTGGAGTGTCCCTCTATGTCATTGTCTTCCAGCAAGAGCACATAGAACAATAGATGGTGAAGTAAAGGACATGGTGATAGGGAAAGGAAAAGAAGTGTTTTTTTTTTTCTCTCCCTGTTAAATAGAGTGGCTTACCTGACTTCTGCCCTGACTAACTGCCATGAGATAACTGCATCCACTTAGCATTCAATGCCACTTTGCATGAGATGCCACACGTGTCTGACCCCCCACACGTGTACCCCTTAAGAATGAGCTAAATTTATAGGAGACACTATCAGAATAAGGTGAGGGGGCTTGTGGGAGGAAACATGGTATCAGGTAATTAGCAGCTACAAGGAACAGCAGGGGTGCAAGAGGATGAAAGGGCAAGACTCCCTCCACACTATAACACCTCCAACAGATAACTATTACAATCTGCCAAATTGTCATATACTGGTGAGTGAGTAATGTAATGCATAGAGATGACACAGGAAACTTTACAATAAGTGCAGTGTTGGAATATTACCATGAGACTATAAGTCAAGCTGATATTGCTATGGCGATCATTACAGCAATCACAGGTATATTAACATGCACTGTTACAATGGCTTGGGTGAAAATAGATGACAGCAAGCAGTGTTGGAATATTACAGATGTGTATATATAGAGCAGATGTGTATATAATGTATATAGAGCAGATGTGTATATAATGTATATAGAGCAGATGTGTATATAATGTATATATAGAGCAGATGTGTATATAATGTGTATATAGAGCAGATGTGTATATAATGTGTATATAGAGCAGATGTGTATATAATGTATATATAGAGCAGATGTGTATATAATGTACGGTATATATAGAGCAGATGTGTATATAATGTGTATATAGAGCTGATGTGTATATAATGTGTATATAGAGCTGTGTATATAATGTGTATATAGAGCAGATGTGTATATAATGTGTATATAGAGCAGATGTGTATATAATGTATATATAGAGCAGATGTGTATATAGAGCAGATGTGTATATAATGTATATATAGAGCAGATGTGTATATAGAGCAGATGTGTATATAATGTATATATAGAGCAGATGTGTATATAATGTACGGTATATATAGAGCAGATGTGTATATAATGTGTATATAGAGCTGATGTGTATATAATGTGTATATAGAGATGTGTATATAATGTGTATATAGAGCAGATGTGTATATAATGTGTATATAGAGCAGATGTGTATATAATGTGTATATAGAGCAGATGTGTATATAATGTGTATATAGAGCAGATGTGTATATAATGTGTATATAGAGCAGATGTGTATATAATGTATATATAGAGCAGATGTGTATATAGAGCAGATGTGTATATAATGTGTATATAGAGCAGATGTGTATATAATGTGTATATAGAGCAGATGTGTATATAATGTGTATATAGAGCAGATGTGTATATAATGTGTATATAGAGCAGATGTGTATATAATGTGTATATAGAGCAGATGTGTATATAATGTGTATATAGAGCAGATGTGTAATATAATGTGTATATAGAGCAGATGTGTATATAATGTGTATATAGAGCAGATGTGTATATAATGTGTATATAGAGCAGATGTGTATATAATGTGTATATAGAGCAGATGTGTATATAATGTGTATATAGAGCAGATGTGTATATAATGTGTATATAATTACCTGCTTTATTCTTCTGGAAGAATTTCACAATCTTCCTATGTAAATTACATTCTTCATTCGCTGCAGAAAATAGAAAGTAGAGAAAATATTGTAATAATGAAGACAGCAATAAAGATTAATAAGGAGGAGGAAGAGATGTCAGGAGTGTGATTATTGGAACATTTCCAAATATAAAAACACAAAACCAGGAAATGAATTGAGAAGAAATGAACAAGAGATACAGAGTCCAATGTCTGCAGGAATCACTGGAGGTTGCACAACTGCAGAGCAGAAGGGGTTAATATGTAACTGGTAAACAACTGAGTGGGCGGAGGTTATCTATGAGTGTGGAGCTTAGTCAGGGGGCAGGTTTTAAGGCAGGGAGCTATAGAACATGTGACTGAGTAATGCTGACTGTGTACAGTGTAGCAGTCCTGGAGGCTTCTACTGTGATCCATGATATTCTGGGAATTAGTAACATCTCCAGTCTGAGGACAGCAGAGGATAGAGGAGACACCGAGCCATGGAGGAAATCATCCCAATAAGAAATTATTCTTATCCCGTGAAATTTTGCACTTTTGCTCCCACAAACTTAACCCCTTAAGGACCAAGCCTCATTTTTTGCAATCCTGCCCAGTGTCCCTTTATGAGGTTATAACTCTGGAACTTCAACAGATCCCAGTGATTCCAAGACTGATTTTACATGACATATTGGACTTCACGTTAGTGGTACATTTAGGGTGATATTTTCTGCATTTCTTTGACCAAAGAGAGCGTTTACACACAGTGACAGTTCAAAGTCATGGTTATTAAGGGGTTAAATGCATTATTGGGATACTTTGTGATCTATGTAAAGTAGCAAGTATTTGTGATGTGTAAGGGAAAAGTATTGTTTTTCTAAATATCTGAAAGTCGCTCAGTCTGTAAATTGTGGCGTACATTAGTATTCAGCCCTGTGAGTCAGCACTTTGTAGGATTCTGCCGCCATTACTGCTACAAGTCGTCTGGGGTCCAGAGGCGTAACTTCAGGCCCAGGGGCCCTGATGCGAAAGCTCCAATGGGGCCCCCAATTATTGCAAATCTTTAATAGTATTAGTCTTTTTGTATGGGCCAAATGGACTTTTGGGGCCCCCCTAGGCTGCAGGGCCCGGGTAGCTCCTGCACCTATTGTAGTTCCGCCCCTGCTGGGGTCTCTTCTGACCGGAGCACGTTGTTCCTCCGCTCGCTGCAGATCATACATGGCTTTCAGATAGGTCTTTCTTCTAATCCCTCTTTCAAGAAGGAGAGATGTGTGGAGAATACGACCAAGGGCTCAGACACATGGGCGCAGACATGGGACGAGTGCAATGCGAGAAAATCTCTGACTTATGTTATAAGTGAGTGAGAGCAGATGAATGATTGTCTACAGCTATTTTGAGATCCCGATTCAAAATGAGAAAAAAAGAAGCAAAATATTATAGTGCGAGACTCGTCAATGCAAGTCAATGGGCATGATAATATAATCACACGCAGGCCCGGACTGGCAGGTGGGACTACCGGGAGTTCTCCCGATTGGCCGGTGATGGTGGTGTGGGCGGGGCTGCTGCGACCGCTCCTGTGGCCGCAGACTGACTTTAAATCATTTTGCGGTCGCCACCGCTGTGCACAGCGGGGAGTCAGTGGGCCACAGCATTGAGCGGCATGCTGCATAATGGGCCGCTTGCCCTGGATTTATTAATGCTACTGGCCCTTTAATACTTTGCAATGGCGCGCACGCGCAGCCGCGATCGCGAACGCGCGGTCGCGGTAATTTGGCCCGCACTCCCATACCTGCCTGAGGCTGACACCATCCTCTGTATGCCGGCTCTGACTATTGGCGGGATGTCGGCATCAAGTGGGCTGCAGCCGCTGCTTGCCTGCATGATCGCACAGGCTGCCTTGGTGAGTGAAGAAGTGGAGGACCCCGGCCCCTGCACTGCATCATACTAATTTCTCACGTCAACTCTTCACATTTACACAGTACATTAAATATGATGTACTGAGACTGGGGCTATACTTATTTAATGTATATCCTCAGCCCCAGTATGTCCTGTGTAATGTATATACACACTGAGGCCCAGGAATATATTTTAGATAGGATATATTGGGGCTAATTAATATATATTAGATGTATACTGATCCAGCCTCAGTATATCCAATCTAATGTACTGTATAAACCTTAGCCCCATTGTATACATACATTAGACAGAATATACTGGGGCTGAGGACGTATATACATTATATAATATATACTGGGGGTGAGGTATGTACATTAGATAGGATATACAGGAATGAGGTATATAGTATATATCATCCCTGTATATCCTATCTAATGTACATACCTCACCCCCAGTATATATTATATAATGTATATACCTCAGCCCCAGTATATCCTGTTTAATGATTATACATCAGCCCTGTATATCCTATCTAATCTATATTTCCCAGCCCCAGAATGTCCTGTGTGATGTATACACTGGGGCTGAGGTATACACATTCCATATTTAAAGCCTCAGCCTCAAAATATCCTATCTAATCCTATATAATAAATGCCAGCGCAGCGAGCGATGGCACGCATGCGCCATCGCGAGCCGCAATTACCGGCGCCGCTAGTGATGGCAGCTCCGCCACACTGCCGCACACCCAGCCCCGCCGTCATTCTCTGACAGCCCTGAAGCCGCAGGGAGATGAGCACCGTGCGCGGCACTCATCTCCCGCCGGCACAAAGCTGAAGTGCCCCGGGGCCTCACAGGACACACAGGGGGACACAAAGGGGCCTCACAGCACACACAGGGGGACACAGGGGCCTCACAGCACACACATGGGGTCACACAGGGGCCTCACAGCACACACACGGGGTCACACAGGGGCCTCACAGCACACACAGGGGGACACACAGGGGCCTCACAGGACACACAGGGGGACACACAGGGGCCTCAAAGCACACACACGGGGTCACACAGGGGCCTCACAGCACACACAGGGGGACACACAGGGGCCTCACAGCACACACACGGGGTCACACAGGGCCTCACAGCACACACAGGGGCAAAGGGGCTCCAGCACACACAGGGGTCACACAGGGGCCTCACAGCACACACACGGGGTCACACAGGGGCCTCACAGCACACACAGGGACACAGGCCACAGCAACACGGGGACACACAGGGGCCTCACAGCACACACACGGGGTCACACAGGGGCCTCACAGCACACACAGGGGGACACACAGGGGCCTCACAGCACACACACGGGGTCACACAGGGGCCTCACAGCACACACAGGGGGACACACAGGGGCCTCACAGCACACACACAGGGGTCACACAGGGGCCTCACAGCACACACAGGGGGACACACAGGGGCCTCACAGCACACACAGGGGACACACAGGGGCCTCACAGCACACACACGGGGCACACAGGGGCCTCACAGCACACACAGGGGGACACACAGGGGCCTCACAGCACACACAGGGGGACACACAGGGGCCTCAAAGCACACACAGGGGGACACACAGGGGCCTCAAGCACACACAGGGGGACACACAGGGGCCTCACAAGCACACACAGGGGACACACAGGGGCCTCACAGCACACACAGGGGGACACACAGGGGCCTCAAAGCACACACAGGGGGACACACAGGGGCCTCAAAGCACACACAGGGGGACACACAGGGGCCTCAAGCACACACAGGGGACACCAGGCCTCAAGCACACACAGGGGACACACAGGGGCCTCACAGCACACACAGGGGGCACACAGGGCCTCAGAGCACACACAGGGGGACACACAAGGGCCTCAAAGCACACACAGGGGGACACACAGGGGCCTCACAGCACACACAGGGGGACACAGGGGCCTCACAGCACACACAGGGGGCCTCACAGGATACATAGGGGGCCTCACAGCACACACAGGGGCCACACAAGACAGACAGGGGGCCTCACAGGACACACAGGGGGCTTCACAGGACAGACAGGGGGCCCGCACAGGACAGACAGGGGGCCCACACAGGACAGACAGGGGGCCCACACAGGACAGACAGGGGGCCCACACAGGACAGACAGGGGGCCCACACAGGACAGGGACACAGGGGCACACAGGACTGAGAGACACAGAACATGAGCAGAGGACGGGGACACAAGGCAGAGGACAGCGAGACACTGGGCCAAAGGTCAGCGGGACACTGGGTTACAGGACAGCGGGACACTGGGCCAGAGGACAGGGCCAGAGAACACCGGCACATAGGGGCAGAGGACTGGGGAACACAGGGGCAGAGGACAGGGAGACACAGGGCCAGAGGACAGGGGAACACAGGGCCAGAGGACAGGAGGAGACAGCTAACCACTCAGCCACTCTATACAGTCCTAACCACTGACCCACCATATACACTACTCTCCACTGAACCACCATATACTGTGCTAACCACTGACCCACCATGTACAGTGCTATCCACTCAGCCACCATATACTGTCCTAACCACTGAGCCACCATATACAGTGCTAACCACTGAGCCACCATATACAGTGCTAACCACTGAGCCACCATATACAGTGCTAACCACTGAGCCACCATACAGTGCTAACCACTGAGCCACCATATACAGTGCTAACCACTGAGCCACCATATACAGTGCTAACCACTGAGCCACCGTATACAGTGCTAACCACTGAGCCACCATACAGTGCTAACCACTAAGCCACCATATACAGTGCTAACCACTGAGCCACCATACAGTGCTAACCACTGAGCCACCGTATACAGTGCTAACCACTGAGCCACCGTATACAGTGCTAACCACTGAGCCACCATACAGTGCTAACCACTGAGCCACCATATACTGTCCTAACCACTGAGCCACCATATACAGTGCTAACCACTGACCCACCATATACACTGCTAACCACTGAGCCACCGTATACAGTGCCAACCACTGAGCCACCATATACAGTGCTAACCACTGAGCCACCGTATACAGTGCTAACCACTGAGCCACCGTATACAGTGCTAACCACTGAGCCACCGTATACAGTGCTAACCACTGAGCCACCGTATACAGTGCTAACCACTGAGCCACCATATACAGTGCTAACCACTGAGCCACCATATACAGTGCTAACCACTGAGCCACCATATACAGTGCTAACCACTGACCTACCGTATACAGTGCTAACCACTGAGCCACCATATACAGTGCTAACCACTGAGCCACCATATAGAGTGCTAATCACTGAGCCACCATATACAGTGCTAACCACTGAGCCACCATATACAGTGCTAACCACTGATCCACCATATAGAGTGCTAACCACTGATCCACCATATACAGTGCTAACCACTGAGCCACCATATACAGTGCTAACCACTGAGCCACCATATAGAGTGCTAATCACTGAGCCACCATATAGAGTGCTAACCACTGATCCACCATATACAGTGCTAACCACTGAGCCACCATATACAGTGCTAACCACTGAGCCACCATACAGTGCTAACCATTCTGCCACCGTATACAGTGCTAACCACTGAGCCCCCATATACAGAGCTAACCACTGAGGCACCATATACAGTGCTAACCACTGAGCCACCATATACAGTGCTAACCACTGAGCCACCATATACAGTGCTAACCACTCAGCCACAGTTACCAGTGCTAACCACTGAGCCACCATATACAGTGCTAACCACTGAGCCACCATATACAGTGCTAACCACTGACCCACCGTATACACTGCTAACCACTGAGCCACCGTATACAGTGCCAACCACTGAGCCACCATATACAGTGCTAACCACTGAGCCACCATATACAGTGCTAACCACTGAGCCACCATATACAGTGCTAACCATTCTGCCACCGTATACAATGCTAACCACTCAGCCACCGTTACCAGTGCTAACCACTGTGCCACCGTATACAGTGCCAACCACTGAGCCACCATATACAGTGCTAACCACCGAGCCACTATACAGTGCTAACCACTGAGCCACCATACAGCGCTATCCACTGAGCCACCATATACAGTGCTAACCACTGAGCCACCATACAGTGCTAACCACTGAGCCACCATACAGCGCTATCCACTGAGCCACCATATACTGTGCTAACCACTTAGCCACCATATACAGTGCTAACCACTGAGCCACCATACAGTGCTAACCACTGAGCCACCATACAGTGCTAACCACTGAGCCACCATACAGTGCTAACCACTTAGCCACCATACAGTGCTAACCACTGAGCCACCATATACAGTGCTAACCACTGAGCCACCATATACAGTGCTAACCACTGAGCCACCATACAGTGCTAACCACTGAGCCACCATATACAGTGCTAACCACTCAGCCACCATATACAATGCTAACCACTGAGCCACCATATATAGTGCTAACCACTGAGCCACCATATACAGTGCTAACCACTGAGCTACTATATACAGTGCTAACCACTGAGCCACCATATACAGTGCTAACCACTGAGCCACCATATACTCCATATAAATCCCGCAACAACAGCGTACTTTCCGGAGAGAAGACTGTACTATTCAGCGACTATTTTTACGGCACCTGTTCATTACACCGCACTCCCGATGCAATAGCATCGGGCATTTTTCTAGTGTACTGTATAAACCTCAGTCCCAGGGTATACTTTACACAGGACATACTTGGGCCAAGGAATGTACATTAGATAGGATATATGGTGCCAAAGTATATACATTAGATAGGACATGCTGGGGCTGAGGTATATAGTATATACCTCAGCCCTAGTATACCCTTTCTAATAAGTATACTTCAACCCCATATATCCTATCCAATGGATAAACCTCAGCCCCATATATTCTATTAATGTACATACCTCACCCCCAGCCCCATATATAGTATCAAATATATATACACCTCAATCTTGTATATACAATATATATACCGCAACCCCATACATCGATAAGTACATACATGGAGAATGGCACACACCCAGTATACACAGCTCTACAATATATGCTACTGACAAGTAGCTATATTTTAGTATGTACTGTGGAACTGTGTACATAGCATTTAGTATGGAGCTGTGACTGTGTATATAATTTATAGTGTTGAGTCCACACTGTATACTATTCTATATACACATTGCACAGTACCACTTCTCCTGTCCTGTATAATGGGTGTAATCCTCAGTATCGGTATTATTCTGTATATATACACTGCACAGTACCACTTCTCCTGTCCTGTACACTGGGTATAATCCTCAGTATCTGTATTATTCTGTATATATACCCTGCACAGTACCACTTCTCCTGTCCTGTATACTGGGTGTAATCCTCAGTATCTGTATTATTCTGTATATATATATACACTGCACAGTACCACTTCTCCTGTCCTGTATACTGGGTGTAATCCTCAGTATCTGTGTTATTCTGTATATATACACTGCACAGTACCACTTCTCCTGTCCTGTATACTGGGTGTAATCCTCAGTATCAGTATTATTCTGTATATATACACTGCACAGTACCACTTCTCCTGTCCTGTATACTGGGTGTAATCCTCAGTATCTGTATTATTCTCTATATACACTGCACAGTACCACTTCTCCTGTCCTGTATACTGGGTGTAATCCTCAGTATCTGTATTATTCTGTATATATACACTGCATAGTACCACTTCTCCTGTCCTGTATACTGGGTGTAATCCTCAGTATCTGTATTATTCTATATATGCACTGCACAGTACCACTTCTCCTGTCCTGTATACTGGGTGTAATCCTCAGTATCTGTATTATTCTGTATATATACACTGCACAGTACCACTTCTGTCTTGTATACTGGGTGTAATCCTCAGTATCTGTATTATTCTGTATATATACACTGCACAGTACCACTTCTTCTGTCCTGTATACTGGGTGTAATCCTCAGTCTCTGTATTATTCTGTATATATACACTGCACAGTACCACTTCTCCTGTCCTGTATACTGGGTGTAATCCTCAGTATCTGTGTTATTCTGTATATATACACTGCACAGTACCACTTCTCCTGTCCTGTATACTGGGTGTAATCCTCAGTATCTGTGTTATTCTGTATATATACACTGCACAGTACCACTTCTCCTGTCCTGTATACTGGGTGTAATCCTCAGTATCTGTGTTATTCTGTATATATACACTGCACAGTACCACTTCTCCTGTCCTGTATACTGGGTGTAATCCTCAGTATCTGTATTATTCTGTATATATATACACTGCACAGTACCACTTCTCCTGTCCTGTATACTGGGTGTAATCCTCAGTATCTGTATTATTCTGTATATATACACTGCACAGCACCACTTCTCCTGTCCTGTATACTGGGTGTAATGCTCAGTGTCTGTATTATTCTGTATATATACTCTGCACAGTACCACTTCTCCTGTGCTGTATACTGGGTGTAATCCTCAGTCTCTGTATTATTCTGTATATATACACTGCACAGTACCACTTCTCCTGTCCTGTATACTGGGTGTAATTCTCAGTATCTGTATTATTCTGTATATATACACTGCACAGTACCACTTCTCTGTCCTGTATACTGGGTGTAATCCTCAGTATCTGTATTATTCTGTATATACGGTATACACCGCAAAGTACCACTTCTCCAGTCCTGTATACTGGGTGTAATGCTCAGTATCTGTATTATTCTGTATATATACACCGCACAGTACCACTTCTCCTGTCCTGTATACTGGGTGTAATGCTCAGTATCTGTAATATTATGTATATATACATTGTACAGTACCACTTCTCCTGTCCTGTATACTGGGTGTAATCGTCAGTATCTGTATTATTCTGTATATATACACTGCACAGCACCACTTCTGTCCTGTATACTGGGTGTAATCCTCAGTATCTGTATTATTCTGTATATATACACTGCACAGTACCACTTCTCCTGTCCTGTATACTGGGTGTAATCCTCAGTATCTGTATTATTCTGTATATATACACTGCACAGTATCACTTCTCCTGTCCTGTATACTGGGTGTAATCCTCAGTATCTGTATTATTCTGTATATATACACTGCACAGTACCACTTCTCCAGTCCTGTATACTGGGTGTAATCCTCAGTATCTGTATTATTCTGTATATATACACTGCACAGTACCACTTCTCCTGTCCTGTATACTGGGTGTAATCCTCAGTCTCTGTATTATTCTGTATATATACACTGCACAGTACCACTTCTCCTGTCCTGTATACTGGGTGTAATCCTCAGTCTCTGTATTATTCTGTATATATACACTGCACAGTACCACTTCTCCAGTCCTGTATACTGGGTGTAATCCTCAGTATCTGTATTATTCTGTATATATACACTGCACAGTACCACTTCTCCTGTCCTGTATACTGGGTGTAATCCTCGGTATCTGTATTATTCTGTATATATACACTGCACAGTACCACTTCTCCTGTGCTGTATACTGGGTGTAATCCTCGGTATCTGTATTATTCTGTATATATACACTGCACAGTACCACTTCTCCTGTCCTGTATACTGGGTGTAATCCTCAGTATCTGTATTATTCTGTATATATACACTGCACAGTACCACTTCTCCTGTCCTGTATACTGGGTGTAATCCTCAGTATCTGTATTATTCTGTATATATACACTGCACAGTACCACTTCTCCTGTCCTGTATACTGGGTGTAATCCTCAGTCTCTGTATTATTCTGTATATATACACTGCACAGTACCACTTCTCCTGTCCTGTATACTGGGTGTAATCCTCAGTCTCTGTATTATTCTGTATATATACACTGCACAGTACCACTTCTCCAGTCCTGTATACTGGGTGTAATCCTCAGTATCTGTATTATTCTGTATATATACACTGCACAGTACCACTTCTCCTGTCCTGTATACTGGGTGTAATCCTCGGTATCTGTATTATTCTGTATATATACACTGCACAGTACCACTTCTCCTGTGCTGTATACTGGGTGTAATCCTCAGTATCTGTATTATTCTGTATATATACACTGTACAGTACCACTTCTCCTGTCCTGTATACTGGGTGTAATCCTCAGTATCTGTATTATTCTGTATATATACACTGCACAGTACCACTTCTCCTGTCCTGTATACTGGGTGTAATCCTCAGTATCTGTATTATTCTGTATATATACACTGCACAGTACCACTTCTCCTGTCCTGTATACTGGGTGTAATCCTCGGTATCTGTATTATTCTGTATATATACACTGCACAGTACCACTTCTCCTGTCCTGTATACTGGGTGTAATCCTCAGTCTCTGTATTATTCTGTATATATACACTGCACAGTAGCACTTCTCCTGTCCTGTATACTGGGTGTAATCCTCAGTATCTGTATTATTCTGTATATATACACTGCACAGTACCACTTCTCCTGTCCTGTATACTGGGTGTAATCCTCGGTATCTGTATTATTCTGTATATATACACTGCACAGTACCACTGCTCCTGTCCTGTATACTGGATGTAATCCTCAGTATCTGTATTATTCTGTATATATACACTGCACAGTACCACTTCTCCTGTCCTGTATACTGGGTGTAATCCTCAGTCTCTGTATTATTCTGTATATATACACTGCACAGTACCACTTCTCCTGTCCTGTATACTGGGTGTAATCCTCAGTATCTGTATTATTCTGTATATATACACTGCACAGTACCACTTCTCCAGTCCTACTGTCAGAGAGGCAGTATTGGATTTTGTGAATTTCAGCATTTAAATGTTGTTTAATTATGATTATCCTGAACAAGGAAGTCATCACTTCTCTTTTGTATAGGTGATGACATTCTCTTCGCGGTGGATCATAGTTGGCAGCAGATCATTCAGGATACACTGAAAGCGTGTTGACAAAAGAACTGAGCTTTAATTAGAAACAAACAGGTACAGATATGAAAGGCTTTGTGGAAACAGGAATATACATATCTTAGATGTATCTGTGTTAGTGATGTGTCGTTCGCGAACGATCCGACACATTGAGCCGGCTCTTTCATGTGACTGATAAGAGCCGACTCTTCACAGTGAACGAGCCAGAGAGCCGTGTTACCCTCTGCTGGCAGCTTTATTAAGCCTGACTGTGACTGGGAGGAGCAGCCAGGAGATAAGTGAGCTAAAGCCCCGGTCTCACATAACGATGTGTCAGCGATGCCGACAATGATCAGCATCGTTGATGCATCGTTGACACATCGTTATCAGGTCGCTGGTGAGCTGTCACACTGACAGACTTCACCAGCGACCTCTGGGCAGCCAGATCGTTGGTACCCAGCGTCCGCTCGTTCCCTGCATCCTGGGAGCAGACGGACGCTGGTAACCATGGTAACAGCGGGTCTCTTCTGCACTTAGAGACCCGCTTGTTTACCATGGTTACCGGCACCCGCCCGCTTCCGAGTTGCGGGGAGCGAGCGGGTGCATCCTCTCCTATCCTGTCCCTCACTATTCTCATCTCTCCCTGCTATTTCCCTGTTCCCTACTCTATCCCCTATCCTAAACCCTAATCCTATCCCTCTCCTTGTTCTAAATAAAGAAATCCCCCCGAGGCTCACCGGCATGAGAGGCTCCCATACCGGCATCTCTGAAATGGAGATCTCAGGGGTAAAGGACCTATGATGAGGTCAGTATCATGTGACCGGCCTATACTGTACAGTATAGGCCGGTCACATGACTGTGACCTCATTACAGGTCCTTTACCCCTGAGATCTCCATTACAGAGATGCCGGTATGGGAGCCTCTGATGCCGGTGAGCCTCGGGGGGGATTTTCTTTATTTAGAACAAGGAGAGGGATAGGATTAGGGTTTAGGATAGGGGATAGAGTAGGGAACAGGGAAATAGCAGGGAGAGATGAGAATAGTGAGGGACAGGATAGGAGAGGATGCACCCGCTCGCTCCCCGCAACCCGGAAGCGGGCGGGTGCCGGTAACCATGGTAAACAAGCGGGTCTCTAAGCCCGCTTGTCACCCTGGATGTCATGTTACAGCGCTGCTGTGCGGCGCTGTGACATGGCGGGGGATCCTGACAGGTCGCTGATCGCTGCCCCCGCCGGTCACACACACCGATGTGTGGTGACCAGCGGGGGGGCCAACGACCAAAAAATGGTCAGGAGCCCTGTGCAACGATCAGCGACCTCACAGCAGGGGCCTGATCGCTACTATCAGTCACACGCAACGATATCGGTAAGGATATCGTTCCTACGTCACAAATAGGACGATATCGTTACCAATATCATTATGTGAGACCTAGGCTTAACACTGGAAGTGTAAACAAAGTTTCCAACACATGGCGTGAAGCCCCTTCTCCCAATTAAAGCTATACACACACATTGTTTCTTCCTTAGGGCAGTGGGCACAAGACCAGCAGCATGTTTATGGGTTAAGTTTCCCTGACCTTATCTGCATATGGGATGTGTAGGAGGACTCAGCTTGTTTATTATCATTGATCATCTTCTCAGTCTTTAGTCAGGAGGACACTGCAGGGGGAGAATAGAGCTGTTGTTGGGTAAGGAATAAGAGATATAGGTGCAGCTTCAATAATTGTATATACAGACAGTGTAATAGGAAGTCAGCACATAGTGCCCAGTGTAGTTGGCCTACTGACATCCAGGACTGGTGTTTAACCCCTTAAGTTTTTTTTCTGGTATAAAAAAAAAGGAAAATCTTTAACAAAATGTTCAGTCTCCATCTCTTCAATGTTTAGTGGAAGGCGCTGTGTGTGTGTGTGTGTGTATATATATCATATGTGTGTGTATATATATCGTGTGTGTGTATATATATATCATGTGTGTGTGTATATATCGTGTGTGTGTATATATCATGTGTGTGTATATATCATGTGTGTGTATATATCATGTGTGTGTATATATCATGTGTGTGTATTTATCATATGTGTGTGTGTGTATATATCATATGTGTGTGTATATATCATGTGTGTATATATATCATATGTGTGTGTATATATCATATGTGTGTGTATATATCATGTGTGTGTATTTATCATATGTGTGTGTGTGTATATATCATATGTGTGTATATATCATGTGTGTATATATATCATATGTGTGTGTATATATATCATGTGTGTGTATTTATCATATGTGTGTGTGTGTATATATCATGTGTGTGTGTATATATATCATGTGTGTGTGTATATATATCATATGTGTGTGTATATATCATGTGTGTGTATATATCATGTGTGTGTATATATCGTGTGTGTGTGTATATCGTGTGTGTGTATATATCGTGTGTGTGTGTATATATCATATGTGTGTGTATATATCATGTGTGTGTATATATCATGTGTGTGTGTATATATCGTGTGTGTGTATATATATCATATGTGTGTGTATATATCATGTGTGTGTGTATATATCATGTGTGTATATCATATTTGTGTGTATATATCATGTGTGTGTGTATTTATATGTGTGTATATATCATGTGTGTGTGTATATATCATGTGTGTGTGTATATATCGTGTGTGTGTGTATATATCATGTGTGTGTGTATTTATATGTGTGTATATATCATGTGTGTGTATTTATCATATGTGTGTGTATATATCATGTGTGTGAATATATATCGTGTGTGTGTATATATCGTGTGTGTATATCTTGTGTGTGTGTGTATGTGTGTACAGTATGTGTGTACAATGTGTGCATGTATATGTGTACAGTATGTGTGTACAATGTGTGTATGTGTACAGTATGTGTGTACAATGTGTGCATGTATATGTGTACAGTATGTGTGTATGTGTACAGTATGTGTGTACAATGTGTGTATGTATATGTGTACAGTATGTGTGTACAATGTGTGTATGTATATGTGTACAGTATGTGTGTACAATGTGTGTATGTATGTGTGTACAATGTGTGTACAATGTGTGTATGTATGTGTGTACAATGTGTGCATGTATATGTGTACAGTATGTGTGTACAATGTGTGTATGTGTACAGTATGTGTGTACAATGTGTGCATGTATATGTGTACAGTATGTGTGTATGTGTACAGTATGTGTGTACAATGTGTGTATGTATATGTGTACAGTATTTGTGTACAATGTGTGTATGTATGTGTGTACAATGTGTGTATGTATGTGTGTACAATGTGTGTATGTATGTGTGTACAATGTGTGTATGTATATGTGTACAGTATGTGTGTACAATGTGTGTACAATGTGTGTAGTATGTACAGTGTATGTTGCACATACAGTGACATAGCACAGTAATTGCAACCTTTATATTTAAGAATTAGGACTGACACATATCAGAGCATTTACTAATAAGGACATGTACAAAAAACACCACATATTAGAAAGCAATAAAAGTTGAGAATACAAATGAGGAGCGAGGGCCCTGTTCAGAAGAGCTGACAATCTGAGGAAACAATAATGCTAATAACAGTCTTTACTGCATCACTAGATACATACAGAGGTGTAGAATGAGGTCCTCACTGTACTGGGGAGGGTCTGTATTCATCACAGGTTGTAGCAGAGGATTATTGTAAAAAAGAGCCGTTTTTTGAGCCGAAAGAGCCGGCTCTTTTTAGTGAACTGAGCCGAAAGAGTCGGCTCATCAAAAAGAGCCGGACTGCCCATCACTAATCTGTGTAGCAGCTGATTCTCATGCACAGGCACAGGAAACTGGTTGCAGTCACATGGTATTTCCTGTGTGTGAGCCTCTGAGAGTGTTTCCTTTTTTTTTTTTCTTTTTTTTTTTAAATCCAACTTTATACACAATGCACAAACCTAGCAATACAACACTTACATACACAGTAATGGAGTTGTTGCACTAAACATATTCCAACAATCTGACCGCTGGGACCCCACAATCCTAGGAAACGTGGCTTTGGAGAGTAACATGTAAATGGAGCTGTGGTTGATTTCCCTCTGTTGCACCATTCCCATGTGGCTCTTCAGATAACACCTTTAAGAAAGTGGTGAGGGGCATGACAACATAAAAGCTAAATTCACTGATCGGGGCTGATGGGTGATATAGTGTGTGGGCTGGTGGGGCTTGTTTTCCAGGGCTGCTTTTTGGTCCCAGTCCGGCCCTGATCACACGGCTGTGCAGGTAAGGGGACGGTTTAGCATTAGGATTGGAATAAGGCTTATATATGGTTACACTACAGGAATGGGGAGAAAAGGGGTTTTTCCTATGTTTTTGTAAAGCATTGATAGAAGGACATTATTTTCCTGCTTTGTATATCTTGTAAAATGGTTAATAAAAAAGATTGAAAAAAAAAAAATCACACAATTGCATTGCACATATAGGTCACACAGTATGGATGTCATTCGTTATGTTCTCCTGGATGAGACCTGCTCAGATCTCCTATACACTCGTGTGCTTCTACCCTCATAGTTGTCCTGAGGGCAGATTCTCCCAAACTATCATAGCCCTATCTCTTCACAAACACTCGCTGCTTATTGTTGGTAAATCACATAAAATCCCAATAAAGTAGACTCCTATCTGTGTGCAATGCGAAAAAATGTGTAATGTTCACTGGATATAAATATATATTATCAATTTAATTTAATAACAGTAACAGGACTGATAATAATAGTCATAATATAAAGAATAATAGAGATATAATGGGAGTCACTCACCAGGGTCCTCTCCCTTCTCCATCATGCTCATTCGTTCTGGAGATCCTTCCTCAACTAGGACCGGCATGGTTTTCGAAAAGATCTTAATATTCCGCTATCGGGAGTGTGTGACGCTATAGGGTTATATATGCAGTGCTGGAGAACACGCCCTCCTAGTTTATGAATGAAATCTACTGGAGTGAGGCTTCTCTCCGCCCGCCAGCTCATCTGGTGCGGCCCCGCCTCACTCTGCCTGTTCTTATTTTATTTTGCTGCGGGCCCTTTAATTCTTCAGAGGTGTGCGTGATATTAATGTCCGCCGTGCAGCAGACTCAGAGCCAGGGAATGAGAGTTCAGTGTGAGAGGACTCTGCTCTCCAGCTCCTGCCGGCATTGGGCAGCTGTGCTCTGAATCCTTCCACCTCCCGATCAGTACGAGTGTGAGGGGAAAGAAAAAACTATCAGCTTTCAATTACAAAGTTCCCGAGCTGCAGAGATGAGGGAGTGTCCAGCAAGAAGATAAGCAAAGAGGTGATGATGCAGCAGCGACACATTCAAGAGGGAGATAAACAACTGGTTGTGTCTCTCTCTGCATACATCTGCCCCCCTAGGGCTCAGTGCCCCCTCCCCCAGTGCTCAGTGTACCCCCAGTGTTGTATGTACTCCTCCAGTGCTGTATATACTCCCCCAGTGCTCTGTGTACCCCCCAGTGCTCTATATATGCCACACAGTACTCTCCATATACCCCCTAGTGCTCCATATAACCACAGTGCTCCATATACTAGCCACATATACTAGCCAGTGCTCTGTGTACCCCCCAGTGTTGTATGTACTCCTCCAGTGCTGTATATACTCCCCCAGTGCTCTGTGTATCCCCCAGTGTTGTATGTACTCCTCCAGTGCTGTATATACTCCCCCAGTGCTCTGTGTATCCCCCAGTGTTGTATGTACTCCTCCAGTGCTGTATATACTCCCCCAGTGCTCTGTGTACCCCCCAGTGTTGTATGTACTCCTCCAGTGCTGTATATACTCCCCCAGTGCTCCGTGTACCCCCCAGTTTTGTATGTACTCCTCCAGTGCTGTATATACTCCCCCAGTGCTCTATATACCCCCCAGTGTTGTATGTACTCCTCCAGTGCTGTATATACTCCCCCAGTGCTCTGTGTACCCCCCAGTGCTCTATATATGCCACACAGTGCTCTCCATATACCCCCTAGTGCTCCATATAACCACAGTGCTCCATATACTAGCCACATATACTAGCCAGTGCTCAGTGTACCCCCCAGTGTTGTATGTACTCCTCCAGTGCTGTATATACTCCCCCAGTGCTCTGTGTACCCCCCAGTGCTCTATATATGCCACACAGTACTCTCCATATACCCCCTAGTGCTCCATATAACCACAGTGCTCCATATACTAGCCACATATACTAGCCAGTGCTCTGTGTACCCCCCAGTGTTGTATGTACTCCTCCAGTGCTGTATATACTCCCCCAGTGCTCAGTGTACCCCCCAGTGTTGTATGTACTCCTCCAGTGCTGTATATACTCCCCCAGTGCTCTGTGTATCCCCCAGTGTTGTATGTACTCCTCCAGTGCTGTATATACTCCCCCAGTGCTCGGTGTACCCCCCAGTGTTGTATGTACTCCTCCAGTGCTGTATATACTCCCCCAGTGCTCCGTGTACCCCCAGTTTTGTATGTACTCCTCCAGTGCTGTATATACTCCCCCAGTGCTCTATATACCCCCCAGTGTTGTATGTACTCCTCCAGTGCTGTATATACTCCCCCAGTGCTCTGTGTACCCCCCAGTGCTCTATATATGCCACACAGTGCTCTCCATATACCCCCTAGTGCTCCATATAACCACAGTGCTCCATATACTAGCCACATATACTAGCCAGTGCTCAGTGTACCCCCCAGTGTTGTATGTACTCCTCCAGTGCTGTATATACTCCCCCAGTGCTCTGTGTACCCCCCAGTGCTCTATATATGCCACACAGTACTCTCCATATACCCCCTAGTGCTCCATATAACCACAGTGCTCCATATACTAGCCACATATACTAGCCAGTGCTCTGTGTACCCCCCAGTGTTGTATGTACTCCTCCAGTGCTGTATATACTCCCCCAGTGCTCAGTGTACCCCCCAGTGTTGTATGTACTCCTCCAGTGCTGTATATACTCCCCCAGTGCTCTGTGTATCCCCCAGTGTTGTATGTACTCCTCCAGTGCTGTATATACTCCCCCAGTGCTCGGTGTACCCCCCAGTGTTGTATGTACTCCTCCAGTGCTGTATATACTCCCCCAGTGCTCTGTGTATCCCCCAGTGTTGTATGTACTCCTCCAGTGCTGTATATACTCCCCCAGTGCTCTGTGTACCCCCCAGTGCTCTATATATGCCACACAGTACTCTCCATATACCCCCTAGTGCTCCATATAACCACAGTGCTCCATATACTAGCCACATATACTAGCCAGTGCTCTGTGTACCCCCCAGTGTTGTATGTACTCCTCCAGTGCTGTATATACTCCCCCAGTGCTCGGTGTACCCCCCAGTGTTGTATGTACTCCTCCAGTGCTGTATATACTCCCCCAGTGCTCCGTGTACCCCCCAGTTTTGTATGTACTCCTCCAGTGCTGTATATACTCCCCCAGTGCTCTATATACCCCCCAGTGTTGTATGTACTCCTCCAGTGCTGTATATACTCCCCCAGTGCTCTGTGTACCCCCCAGTGCTCTATATATGCCACACAGTGCTCTCCATATACCCCCTAGTGCTCCATATAACCACAGTGCTCCATATACTAGCCACATATACTAGCCAGTGCTCAGTGTACCCCCCAGTGTTGTATGTACTCCTCCAGTGCTGTATATACTCCCCCAGTGCTCTGTGTACCCCCCAGTGCTCTATATATGCCACACAGTACTCTCCATATACCCCCTAGTGCTCCATATAACCACAGTGCTCCATATACTAGCCACATATACTAGCCAGTGCTCTGTGTACCCCCCAGTGTTGTATGTACTCCTCCAGTGCTGTATATACTCCCCCAGTGCTCTGTGTATCCCCCAGTGTTGTATGTACTCCTCCAGTGCTGTATATACTCCCCCAGTGCTCTGTGTACCCCCCAGTGCTCTATATATGCCACACAGTACTCTCCATATACCCCCTAGTGCTCCATATAACCACAGTGCTCCATATACTAGCCACATATACTAGCCAGTGCTCTGTGTACCCCCCAGTGTTGTATGTACTCCTCCAGTGCTTTATATACTCCCCCAGTGCTCCGTGTACCCCCCAGTGTTGTATGTACTCCTCCAGTGCTGTATATACTCCCCCAGTGCTCTGTGTATCCCCCAGTGTTGTATGTACTCCTCCAGTGCTGTATATACTCCCCCAGTGCTCTGTGTACCCCCCAGTGCTCTATATATGCCACACAGTACTCTCCATATACCCCCTAGTGCTCCATATAACCACAGTGCTCCATATACTAGCCACATATACTAGCCAGTGCTCTGTGTACCCCCCAGTGTTGTATGTACTCCTCCAGTGCTTTATATACTCCCCCAGTGCTCCGTGTACCCCCCAGTGTTGTATGTACTCCTCCAGTGCTGTATATACTCCCCCAGTGCTCAGTGATGATAATGAGCGGTGGCTATATTCATAGTCACCCAGGAGGGCCCATTTCGTCATGATAACACGCCTTATTGGGTGACATCAGTACACCCACGCCGCATGCGCAGTGCGGTACTTGAAGCCCGCAGAGCGGCGCGGGTGTACTGACTTCACCCGCTCCGGAAATGACGCGATTCACGTCATTACAGCCCCATTACAGCCTCGCCAGCGCTGAGGAGCGCTGGGAGGCGCTGATAACATTATGCCTTGCAGATCACGCCTATTAAGGTGTGCTATCATGACGACATGGGCCCGCCTGGGTGACTAAAGAATAGCCACTATACTCATTATCATCACTAATGAGTAATGGCCACTTTACACGCGGCTACATTTCTAGGGTGGCTACAGGTAACTTACTGGTTGCAGTGAAATCATGGAGAGATTATTCCATTTGTACACAGCAACAAGATAGAACCTTGTCTCCATGATTTCACTGCAACCAGTAAGTTACCTGTAGCCACCCTAGAAATGTAGCCGCGTGTAAAGTGGCCCTAAGTGATAAAACGTTTTTCTTCACTTTCACTGGATGCTTTTATTAGCAAAAACAAGTGTGAGATTACTGATGGGAGGCTGCAGGGACATGTTTTAATAGCTTAATAATAATAATAATAATAAAACTTTATTTGTATAGCGCCAACATATTCCGCAGCGCTTTACAGTACAACGGTACATATAAGAAAAATATACGGTACAGAAACGTAATGCAGAACAGTAGTTACATACCAAAAACATAGAATCAACTTAGGAAATACAATAAGAAAGGCAGAAAATGAAGGTGACCCTGCTCGAAGGAGCTTACAATCTAAGACGGGATGGGAACACAAAGTACAGGGGCTTATAACAATGAATATCTTACGTCTAAGTGACTACTGTTAGGGAGAAGGATAGGCCGCCCTGAAGAGGTGTGTTTTTTAGGGAGCGTCTGAAGCTATGCAAGTTGTGGATGGTCCTAATTTCTTGGGGTAGAGCATTCCAGAGTTTTGGTGCAGCTCGAGAGAAGTCTTGAAGTCGGGAATGGGAGGTTCGGATTAATGCCGATGTTAGTCTGAGGTCATGTTCAGAGCGAAGGGGACGGGTGGGGTGGTAGACAGAGATGAGGGTAGAGAGGTAGGGAGGTGCCGCCCCATGAATAGCTTTGTGGGTGACAACAAGCAATTTGAATTGGATTCTATAGTGTATGGGCAGCCAATGTAGTGACTGGCACAGAGCAGAAACATCTGAGTAACGGTTTGCTAGATAGGTGATCCTGGCTGCTGCATTGAGGATAGACTGGAGAGGGGAAAGCTTACTGTGGGGGAGGCCAGCTAATAAAGAGTTACAGTAGTCAAGGCGGGAATGAATCAGGGCCACGGTGAGGGTTTTAGTTGTTCCCGTGGTGAGGAAAGGGCGAATTCTGGAGATATTTTTCAGGTGCAAGCGACAGGAGCGGGTGAGAGATTGTATGTATGGGGTGAAGGAGAGATCAGTGTCCATCAAAACACCGAGACAGCGAGCCTGCTGACTGGGTGTTATCGTGGTGCCGCACACCGAGAGAGAGATGTCAGATTTAGGGAGGTTGGCAGAGGGTGGGAGCAGAAGAAGTTCAGTTTTGGAAAGGTTGAGTTTCAGATAGAGAGTGGACATGATATTGGAGACTGCGGTTAGACAGTCATTGCTGTTCTTTAATACCGCAGGGGTAAGGTCAGGGGCTGAAGTGTATAGTTGTGTGTCATCAGCATAAAGATGGTACTGAAAGCCAAATCTGCTGATGGTCTGTCCGATCGGGGCTGTGTAGAGAGAGAAGAGGAGAGGGCCAAGGACTGAACCCTGAGGGACCCCAATAGTGAGAGGAAGAGGGGAGGAAGTGGAGCCAGAGAATGATACACTGAAAGAGCGGTCAGAAAGATAGGAAGAGAACCAGGAGAGAGCAGTGTCCTTTATACCAATGGAGTGCAGCATGGAGAGTAGGAGCTGATGGTCGACAGTGTCAAAAGCCGCAGAGAGGTCAAGAAGGATAAGCAGAGAGTGGTCACCATTATGTTTTGCTGTCAGAAGGTCATTGGTCACTTTGATGAGGGCAGTTTCTGTAGAATGTAAGGGGCGGAAGCCAGACTGTAATGGGTCTAGAAGAGAGTGAGCGGAGAGGTAGTGGGTGAGGCGGGTGTAGACCAGGCGCTCCAGGAGTTTAGAGATGAAGGGGAGATTGGAGACTGGTCTGTAGTTATTTGTGCAGGATGGGTCAAGGGACGTTTTCTTAGGAGGCGATTTGGGGGTGACAGGATCCCTTTAAGCATTAGTGTGCAAGGCCATGATGGAGAGCGGCAGGGTGGGCGGGCTGTGTGTGTGCAGCAGGCATGTGCCAAAGCTGACGCTATGACTGGCCAAAAACTACCATGTGATTTGTCACATGGTATAAAGGGGGACGGAATACTAACGTAGCCACGCCCCTGAGGAAGCCATTCGGTGAAACAACGTAGGGGCTGGGCTTGGACGCAGTGACTCAGCAGCACGAGCTGGTATCACCTAACAGCAATGTCCTGATCAGACTGTAAGCTCAGGGCAGCCCTTATACTTCAGGCTGCCGCCGACAGGTTATGTGGGTGTGGCGCCCCGCAACGAGTGCGTCACAAGGGAGTATTGCAGCCGCAATATTCTCTGACACAGCAGTGATACAGTTAACTTTGAGATCCAACCCAACATGCATCACCTAGAACAGAGGGCCAATCCTAGGTCCTGGTGGGTGGAGTGTTAGGGAAGTGTAGGAGAACACACAATAGTCTAGACCAGAACAGAATAGCCTGGAATCTAGAGCAGAGCCTAGAACACAGAGCTTGGAGAGGAGCGGGGGCTCCGCACCCCGTGCGGGCCCCTGGGCCGTCACCGGTCGGGTGTCAGCACCTGAGGCCTTAACTACCGGGATTGGGCATTATCTACACGGGTTCCCAAAAGACTCCCGTGCCCACAACTTACAGCCGGTTCACTGGTACCTAAGCTGGCAGCAGTTCACCTCTGCTACGCGAACCAGAAGAGTGGAGGAGCAGCTTCACAGGAGCACCCCACCACCAGCCAGTCTCCAGTCGTCTAACCAGCGGTGTACCCACTGAGGGACCCAAGGCTCCCCAAAGTATCCAGGACGTACATCATGGATAGGGCATTGAAGCAGCCTCCCCGTACCCGAACTGGTATTCCTGGGCGACACTGGCAACCAAATAGTTAGAATGGAGGAACACTGCGGATCTCTGAGGGACACCATCACTGCTGAGTCCACCCGGTCTACTACTCAATCACTGTATACCATGTACTGCATACTGGTTACAGTAAAGACCCGTTATAGAGACTTTCTGTGTCTGTGCTTCCTTATGAACTGTCCGTCCGCACGAAAAGGTAACCGCAGCTGCCGCACAACATCTTGAGCAGCTCCAGCCTCCGGGGATCACCGCTCAGCCTGTGGGGAGCGTAACATCTTGCTGCTGTCCATCCCCCGGAGGTTCCGCAGCGTCGGTAGTCCTTACCGAATCTACTCATAGGTGGCGTCACGAATAAATTAAAACCCCTTTAATCTGTTCCACCAAGACGTCTTCACTTTTGATCTGCACTACACCGGGCCCCACTACCGGCAGGCGCGGTCCACCCGTGACAAGGAGGAAGGAAGCATCGCCTGTCCAAACCGGAGTCCCGGCCTCGGTGAGTCATGGGAATAATAGAAGACTGACAGAGGTGGCATATTGATGACTGGGCTGTGCACAACCTAATCTTATAAACTAGTCTCTGACAGGGGTTGAGGGGTTGATTGTGTAACCTCTGTAGATGTTTAATAAGGGCTCATCACCCCTCCTATGCTGTGAGAGGGGTCTTTTCATGTTTGGTATGTGATGTAATCATTGGATGCCTCCTTCTGTAACTAAACTGTATGAATCCCTATTGTTACCTGTCTAAATATGTAAGAGCTACTTGTCATCAAGTACAAATGTAACTGGTCATCCAATGCTGGAGAGTGTACAATGCTGGAGAGTGTACAATGCTGGAGAGTGCGCAATGCTGGAGAGTGTACAATGCTGGAGAGTGTACAATGCTGGAGAGTGTACAATGCTGGAGAGTGCGCAATGCTGGAGAGCGTACAATGCTGGAGAGTGTACAATGCTGGAGAGTGCGCAATGCTGGAGAGTGCGCAATGCTGGAGAGTGTACAATGCTGGAGAGTGTGCAATGCTGGAGAGTGCGCAATGCTGGAGAGTGCGCAATGCTGGAGAGTGCGCAATGCTGGAGAGTGCGCAATGCTGGAGAGTGCGCAATGCTGGAGAGTGTACAATGCTGGAGAGTGCGCAATGCTGGAGAGTGTACAATGCTGGAGAGCGTACAATGCTGGAGAGTGTACAATGCTGGAGAGTGCGCAATGCTGGAGAGCGTACAATGCTGGAGAGTGTACAATGCTGGAGAGTGTACAATGCTGGAGAGTGCGCAATGCTGGAGAGCGTGCAATGCTGGAGAGTGTACAATGCTGGAGAGTGCGCAATGCTGGAGAGTGTACAATGCGGGAGAGTGCGCAATGCTGGAGAGCGTACAATGCTGGAGAGCGTACAATGCTGGAGAGTGTACAATGCTGGAGAGTGTACAATGCTGGAGAGTGCGCAATGCTGGAGAGCGTACAATGCTGGAGAGTGTACAATGCTGGAGAGTGCGCAATGCTGGAGAGCGCACAATGCTGGAGAGTGTACAATGCTGGAGAGTGCGCAATGCTGGAGAGTGTACAATGCTGGAGAGTGTGCAATGCTGGAGAGTGCGCAATGCTGGAGAGCGTACAATGCTGGAGAGTGCACAATGCTGGAGAGTGTACAATGCTGGAGAGTGCGCAATGCTGGAGAGCGTACAATGCTGGAGAGTGTACAATGCTGGAGAGTGTACAATGCTGGAGAGTGCGCAATGCTGGAGAGTGTACAATGCTGGAGAGTGTACAATGCTGGAGAGTGTACAATGCGGGAGAGTGCACAATGCTGGAGAGTGTACAATGCTGGAGAGTGCGCAATGCTGGAGAGCGTACAATGCTGGAGAGTGTACAATGCTGGAGAGTGTACAATGCTGGAGAGTGCGCAATGCTGGAGAGCGTACAATGCTGGAGAGTGTACAATGCTGGAGAGTGCGCAATGCTAGAGAGTGCGCAATGCTGGAGAGTGCGCAATGCTGGAGAGTGCGCAATGCTGGAGAGTGTACAATGCTGGAGAGTGTACAATGCTGGAGAGCGTACAATGCTGGAGAGTGTACAATGCTGGAGAGTGTACAATGCTGGAGAGTGCGCAATGCTGGAGAGTGCGCAATGCTGGAGAGTGTACAATGCTGGAGAGCGTACAATGCTGGAGAGTGTACAATGCTGGAGAGTGTACAATGCTGGAGAGTGCGCAATGCTGGAGAGTGCGCAATGCTGGAGAGTGCGCAATGCTGGAGAGTGCACAATGCTGGAGAGCGTACAATGCTGGAGAGCGTACAATGCTGGAGAGTGTACAATGCTGGAGAGCGTACAATGCTGGAGAGTGTACTCCGTTCATGTAAACGTTCATGCTGTCACTGAGCACTTTACCTATGAAACCTTTGAGATTTACTTTATCTGTATTTATTCTGACCTGTGTGGATTATTCTAATAAATGTAAATCCCTTTTTGCTGGTACAACTGTTGTCCTCTCGATTAAGTGAATCATTTCAGTTGTGGCAACTGTACAATATTCTAGACTATTCATGTACTGGAATTTATATAAAGTTACCAGTTGACAGTTGTGAATGAGAGGGGCCTAATGACAGCGCCAAAGTCTTAAGGCCGCGTCACACACAGATATCTGTGCAGAGATTGTTGGCAGATCTCTGGTTGCAGTGAAATCATGGACACATTGTTACATTTGTACACAGCCACAAAATAGAACAATGTGTCCATGATTTCACTGCAACCAGAGATCTGCCAACAATCTCTGCACAGATATCTGTGTGTGTGACGTGGCCTTAACAGCACATACCAGCATATAGTCACTAAGGTGGGGCCCTGACATGGAATATTCACCACGCACGGGGACATGTATACACACCACACGCACACAAAGAGTAACATCAAGTGTATAGTCGCTAAGGTGCAGCCCCAACATTGGATACTCACCACGCACCCGAACAAACACACACACACCACAAAGACACCCCCCCCCCCAAGGGGACACACACACAACACAGAGACACACACAACACAGAGACACACACAACACAGAGACACACACAACACAGATACACACACCACACAGACCCCCCCCACAGGCACACACACACATACACACCCTATAGGGACATATGCACTCACCCCACAGGGACACACACACCACACAGACAGACACATTATTATTATTATTATTATTATTATTATTATTAGATGTGCACAATCACCTCACATAACTCGCCTCATACGTCTGGTATCTTTATTTTCCAAACATAAACATCTGATTAAAAACAGCCAATGTGCAGCACATGTGCCATATAGGGAATTAAGGCAGATGTCTGTCACATGAGCTGTCTATTATGTGTATGTGTGAGGTAACATATACTGCCCGGCCGGGGGGAGGGTTTACTGTTGGCTGGAGATTTATCAGGCTGCCTATAGCAACCAATCACAGCTCAGCTTCTATTTTCCTACAGGTCATTAATATGACATATTCAAATTCTATTTTGTTATAGCTAACAGCAGTTATTTATTAACCCGGGCGTAGCCGGGTAGTACAGCTAGTATACTATCTAATATATAAAAGCCGAAGGCACTTCTGTCACTTTGTCCACACACACACACACACACACACTCTCACACTCTCACACACACTCTCACACACACTCTCACACACACTCTCACACACACTCTCACACTCTCACACACACTCTCACACACACTCTCACACTCTCACACACACTCTCACACACACTCTCACACTCTCACACCACTCTCACACACACTACATCACAACTCACTCTCACACACTCCACACCTCACACACTCTCACACACACTCTCACACACACTCTCACAACACCCCTCTCACACTCTCACACACACTCTCACACACACTCACACACATCACACTCTCACACACACTCTCACACACACTCTCACACACACCTACACTCTCACACACACTCTCACACTCTCACACACACTCTACACATCACACTACACCACTCACACTCCCCTCACACTCTCACACTTCACTCTCTCACACAATTCAATTCAATTCAAATGAGCTTTATTGGCAGGACTAAGTAAATATCAGCATTGCCAAAGCAAATAGTAAAATTAGGGGGACTAGAGTGGGGAGTGGGTAGGCATATTGAAGTCCATGATATATCGGGATCCTTTTAGAGGATGGACATGTCCAGGGTGGGGTATATAAGTCCATGGCATATCAGGCTCTTAGTTGGGGGATAGGGAAGTGTTCAGGGTTGGGGTACAGAAGTCCATGACATATCAGTCTCCTCTTAGTCTGTGGCAGGCACTGACATATTGCGCTGCTATGGCCGCTGCACTTTCCTCTTCACCCAGTAGTATCGGCAGTTTCTCTTCCTCCTCCATGGAGGTGAAGTCTGGGAGGAGATCAGACAGTCTCTTGAAGTGAGTGTCCCTCACTGCGGAGTATTTAGGGCACCTCAGCAAGAAGTGACCTCATCCTCCACGACCTCCTGGGGGCACTGCTGGCACAGTCTGCTCTCTCGGGGCTTGTAGTTCTGTCGGTGTCGCCCGGATTCGCTGAGTAGGCTGTGGGCGCTCAGTCTGTACCGCCTCAGGATCTGTCACAGACTAATGTGAACTGGTGCCAGCAGTGACGCTGGATATAAACTAGAAAAAAGTACTCTGCAGCACACAGCTACTACCAATGATGTACAAATGCTAACAAGCTATATATACCTGAGAAAAAAGTTTAAAAACTTACGTTTTTTCAAAAAACTCAAAAATCTTATCTTTTTATTTCTGAAGTTCTTGGTACATACATTGGCCAATGTCTGTTTGCTCACCGACTGCGACAAAGTGACTTCAGGTCCGATGAGTCCTACGCTGATATCCCTATCCTCCTTGTCCGCTCTTCCACTTCTCAGTGGGCAGACACCACCTCGACCCTAGATCACCTGCAATCTGCACCCTCATTGACCACAGGTGATCTAGGGTCGAGGTGGTGTCTGCCCACTGAGAAGTGGAAGAGCGGACAAGGAGGATAGGGATATCAGCGTAGGACTCATCGGACCTGAAGTCACTTTGTCGCAGTCGGTGAGCAAACAGACATTGGCCAATGTATGTACCAAGAACTTCAGAAATAAAAAGATAAGATTTTTGAGTTTTTTGAAAAAACGTAAGTTTTTAAACTTTTTTCTCAGGTATATATAGCGTGTTAGCACATGTACATCATTGGTAGTAGCTGTGTGCTGCAGAGTACTTTTTTCTAGTTTATATCCAGCGTCACTGCTGGCACCAGTTCACATTAGTCTGTGAGTGCTGTGCAGTTTTTTTTCTCTTTTGTATTTTATGGAGTTGCTGGCTCCTTACTGCAATCTGCACCCTCATTGACCACAGGTGATCTAGGGTCGAGGTGGTGTCTGCCCACTGAGAAGTGGGGGAGCGGACAAGGAGGATAGGGATATCAGCGTAGGACTCATCGGACCTGAAGTCACTTTGTCGCCGTCGGTGAGCAAACAGACATTGGCCAATGTATGTACCAAGAACTTCAGAAATAAAAAGATAAGATTTTTTAGTTTTTTGAAAAAACGTAAGTTTTTAAACTTTTTTCTCAGGTATATATAGCTTGTTAGCACATGTACATCATTGGTAGTAGCTGTGTGCTGCAGAGTACTTTTTTCTATCTTATATATATATATATATGTATACTAGCTGTAGTACCCGGCTACGCCCGGGTTAATAAATAACTGCTGTTAGCTATAACAAAATAGAATTTGAATATGTCATATTAATGAGCTGTAGGAAAATAGAAGCTGAGCTGTGATTGGTTGCTATAGGCAGCCTAATAAATCTCCAGCCAACAGTAAACCCTCCCCCTGGCCGGGTAGTATATGTTACCTCACACATACACATAATAGACAGCTCATGTGACTGACATCTGCCTTAATTCCCTATATGGCACATGTGTTGCACATTGGCTGTTTTTAATCAGATGTTTATGTTTGGAAAATAAAGATAGCAGACGTATGAGGCGAGTTGTGTGAGATGATTTGTGCACATCTGTGTCGTCTGTGTGTTGTGTGTCCTGGGTGGTTGTGTGTGTCCCTTGGATGGGTCTGTGTGGTGTGTGTCCCTGTGGGTGTGTCTCTTTGTGGTGTGTGTCCCTGTGGGGTAGTGCATGTGCCCTTAGGGTGTGTAGTTGTGTCCCTGTGGGGTGGTGTCTGTGTGGGGTGTTGTGTGTGTGTCTGTGGTGTGTGTCGGTGTGTGTGTGTGTCCCTGGTGAGTGATGTGTCCCTATAGTGTGGTGTGTGTGTGTGTGTCCCTGGGGGTGAGTGGCTGTGTTTAGTGTGTATGTGTGTGTTCCCTGTGGGTGAGGGGTCTGTGTGGTGTGTGTGTCTCTTGGGTGTGTGTGTCCTGTGTGGTGAGTGCATGTGTCGCTATAGAGTGGTGTGGTGTCCTCTTGGGGGTGTGTGTGTGTCTTTGTGGTGTGTGTTTGTTCGGGTGCGTGGTGAGTATCCAATGTTGGGGCTGCACTTTAGCGACTATACACTTGCTGTTACTTTGTGTGCCTGTGGTGTGTATACATGTCCCTGTGTGTGGTGAATATCCCATGTTGGGGCCCCACCTTAGTGACCATATGCTGGTATGTGCTGTTAGTCTTTGGTGCTATCATTAAGCCCCTCTCATTCACAACTGTCAACTGGTAACTGTCACTTTTTCCCCATTAAGTCGATAGGGGCAAAATTGTTTGGTGAATTGGAATGCGCGGGGTTAAAATTTCGCCTCACAACATAGCCTATGACGCTCCCGGGGTCCAGACGTGTGACTCTGCAAAATTTTGCGGCTGTAGCTGCGACGGTGTAGATGCCAATCCCGGATATACACACACATACACACATTCAGCTTTATATATTAGATAGCTGTAGTACCCGGCTACGCCCAGGTTAATAAATAACTGCTGTTAGCTATAACAACATTGAATTTGAATATGTCATATTAATGAGCTGTAGGAAAATAGAAGCTGAGCTGTGATTGGTTGCTATAGGCAGCCTAATAAATCTCCAGCCAACAGTAAACCCTCCCCCTGGCCGGGCAGTATATGTTACCTCACACATACACATAATAGACAGCTCATGTGACTGACATCTGCCTTAATTCCCTATATGGCACATGTGTTGCACATTGGCTGTTTGTAATCAGATGTTTATGTTTGGAAAATAAAGATAGCACACGTATGAGGCGAGTTGTGTGAGGTGATTTGTGCACATCTGTGTTTGTCTGTGTGGTGTGTGTGTCCCTATAGGGAGTGTATGTGTGTGTGTCCCTGTGGGGTGGGTCTGTGTGGTGTGTGTATCTGTGTTGTGTGTCTCTTTGTGGTGTGTGTGTGTCCCTGTGGGGTGTGTGCATGTGCCCCTATAGGGTGTGTATGTGTGTGTCCCTGTGTGGGGGGTCTGTGTGGTGTGTGTATCTGTGTTGTGTGTGTCTCTTTGTGGTGTGTGTGTCCCTGTGGGGTGAGTGCATGTGTCCCTATAGGGAGTGTATGTGTGTGTGTCCCTGTGGGGGGGGGGGGGTCTGTGTGGTGTGTGTGTGTGTGTATCTGTGTTGTGTGTGTCTCTTTGTGGTGTGTGTCCCTGTGGGGTGAATGCATGTGTCCCTATAGGGTGGCTATGTGTGTGTGTCCCTGTGGGGGGGTCTGTGTGTGTGTGTGTGTCTGTGTTATGTGTGTCTCTTTGAGGTGTGTGTCCCTGTGGGGTGAGTGCATGTGTCGCTATAGAGTGTGTGTGTGTGTCCCCTTGGGGGAGGTGTGTGTCTCTGTGTTGTGTGTCTCTTTGTGGTGTGTGTGTGTTTGTTCGGGTGAGTGGTGAGTATCCAATGTTGCGGCTGCACTTTAGCGACTATACACTTGCTGTTACTCTTTGTGTGCATGTCGTGTGTATACATGTCGCCGTACGTGGTGAATATCCCATGTTGGGGCCCCACCTTAGTGACTATATGCTGGTATGTGCTGTTAGTCTTTGGCGCTATCATTAAGCCCCTCTCATTCACAACTGTCAAATGGTAACTGTCACTTTCCCCCCATTATGTAGATAGGGGCAAAATAGTTTGGTGAATTGGAATGCGCGGGGTTAAAATTTCGCCTCACAATATAGCCTGTGACTCTCCCGGGGTCCAGGCGTGTGACTGTGCAAAATTTTGTGGCTGTAGATGCGACGGTGTAGATGCCAATCCCGGATATACACACATACACACATTCAGCTTTATATATTAGATATAGATATATATATAAATTCTTCCCCTTCTTCAGCTCTCTTATACTGTAAGTCTTTTTTGCCCTCTTATTACTTTGTATATGTCCATTCCTCCTCTCCCTCCCTTTCTCTGCTCACTCCATACCTGTTTTTCCACTTACATGCCCTTTGTTATTTTTGGCTCTTGCCATATAATTGGTCAATTCATATAGTTGGTTACCCCTCCCCCCCAGAACACCTCATACATGTGATCACACACCTCCTTCTCTTGTTTGTAGATTTTGCTTTTCACTGCTTTTTTTTCTCTCTCCATGATACAATGTGTCTTAATCTACAGGTGGGCCATCTATATGGATACACCTAAATAAAATGGGATTGGTTGGTGATATCAACTTCCTGTTTGTGGCACATTAGTATATGGGAGGGTGAAAACTTTTCCAGATGGGGGTGACCATGGCGGCCATTTTGAAGTCGGCAATTTTGGATCCAACTTTATTTTGTCAATGGGAAGAGTCATGTGACACATCAAGCGTATTGAGAATTTCATAAGAACAATGTTGTGCTTTGTTCTAAGGTAACATTATTCTTTCATGAGTTATTTAAAAGTTTATACTTATAAAATGTGTTCAAAGTGCTGCCCATTGTGTTGGATTGTCAATTCAACCCTTCAGATGACCCCAAAGATAAAAGTCTAAGAGGGTCAGATCGGGAGACCTTGGTGGTCATTCAACTGTCCCACGACGACCAATCCACTTTCCAGGAAACTGTCCATGCAGGAATGCCCGGACCTGACACCCATAATGTGGTGGGGCACTATCTTGTTGGAAAAACTCCGGGAACGTGCCATCTTCAGTGCATAAAGAGGGAAACACATCATCATGTAGCAATTTCAGATATCCAGTGACATTGAGGTTTCCATTGATGAAGAATTACCCCATTATCTTTTTTATCTTTGTGGTCATCTGAAGACAATTGTCTATGCTGTGAAGATACGAGTTCTGCAGCATCTGACACAGCGGATCCTGGAGGCCTGTGCTGCATTTCTTCTGCGGTGTTGCTATCAGTGTCAGGAGTGGGAGGAGAGGGTTGTATTGACAATCCAACACAATGGGCAGCACTGTGAACACATTTTATAAGTGGTCATAAACTTGTAAATAACTCATGAAAGAATAAAGGTACGTTAAAACCAAGCGCACCATTGTTTTTCTTATGAAATTCTCTATTCTACTGTATGTCGGTTGACAACTTCTATCCACAAGGGTTGAATGAAAAGTAACGCCTCCACCTTCATAACTTGGGATTCGATGGGAATATTTTAATAAATCAAACGCAGAAATAATCCTTAAAATGTGATCTTTAATTACTTTCCACATAATCACCGGATAATTGGATTCACTTCTGCCAACGATGAACATGTTTTCTGATGTCTTCACGGAAGAAGTAGACACTCTGTTTCCACAGCTAACATCTCACCGTTCTCCACTTCTTCATCAGATATAAAGTGATGTCCCATAGATCTTCTTTCATTATCAAGAACACTTGGAAGTCAGATGGTGCCAAACCTGCACTGTATGGAGGATGCTGTACAGTGGTTAAATCCGTCTCTTTCATTTCGGACATGAGTGTCCGGGGTACCCATTGTGCACAGATCTTTCAATAACCAAGCAAAGCAGTGGCGTAACTTCAAGCCTCGGGGCCCCGATGCGAAAGCTCCAACGGGGCCCCCTATTATTGCAAATCTTTAGTAGTATTAGTGTTTTTCTATGGGCCAAAGGGATGTTTGGGGCCCCCCTAGGCTGCAGGGCCCGGGTGCGATCGCAACCTCTGCACCTATTGTAGTTACGCCCCTGAAGCAAAGCCATAATGTTCATTTCAAGTAAAAGAAAGACTGCACTCACCGGAGTATCTCTTCATGCAGTGCAGCCTTTATTTCTTGTGTGCAAGGTTACATTGTGCAGGGAGGGTTCGCAGGGAGGACTACGGCACCGTTTCGCGCTATGTGCTTCTACAGGTCCAGGAACAATGGCAGCATGAATTCTGGTTCTTCAAATAGGCGGAGCTCGGCACAGTAGTCAATGGCTTACAATAAAATCAACTGCAGGTTAAAAACAATTAGTTTCACAACACAGATAGCAAATAATAGAACAGATTGTTTCTATTAGGAAGCAATCTAGTCCAAAAATTCAGAGTACCATAAGTGTTGTGGCTTATTATGTGCTGCCCAACCTCTGAGCTCATTATCAGTATAGACGGGGGAGCGTCCCGGGTTGTAACACAGCCACACCATCCAATCTGAATAGCTGCCGAGCGCAAAAGTGACTTGGGCTGCATTGTGCTGCTCAGGAATAATCCCATGGCATGATACCAGATTTCAGAAAGATGAGCATGAGTTAATGTGCCGGGGATTACATTTTTCCCGGCACATGCGATTCAACCGCAAAAATCAAGCAGCACTATTATTCGATTTAAAAAGACTATGGCTCAAGGAGACCTCGCCACCTTAACGCAACCCACAGCCTAACAGATGACCTCTCTTGAGCAAGAGGTTCCGTAATTACTGGGCGGCATGCATACAAGCAACAGGGCAAACTCCCGTGATGCATCATTACCAGCAGTAAGTAGCGGACGTATTGATAATTTTTAGCTTATTTTCCAGCGGGTAGACACCCAAGAAATCGTCATACTTATTCACGCCTGGTGATGAGTCATATATGAATTCAAGATATGCACAGCTGGGGCAAACAACATAAAAACTCCAAAGAGGCAGAATATTACAGGATGCCTAATTTATTAAAAACTAGAAACTCAACCACCTTTTTCTTATCACGATAACAACCTCCATGGACTGGAGAATTCTAAGATACAGCGATTAAAGGAATACAGACATATCAAGTTTATTATTAAGCCCTCCGGGACCCTGGGCATTCGTACTAATTATCCTTTGGGCTTCTTTTTGCAGAAGCCTCTTGTGATTATCGCCTCCTCGCATTGAGGGGAGTACTCTTTCAATTCCAGCAAAAGATAACATCCCGGGATCTCCATTATGGTGATCCCGAACGTATTGAATTAATCTGGGGGAACCTTTACATGAAAAAACGGAGTTAAAGCGTTCTCAGAACCTATTAAACAATTGTCTTATGGTTTTACCTATGTAAAAACGATTACATGGGCAGAAAAGAACATAAACTAGCCACTTACTCGATGTGTGATTGTATTTTATGTACTTGACCCCCTATATTAAGATTGGGGCCTGTCTTAAAGAAACCGCACCAATTGCAATGAGAGCATTTATAGTTGCCCTTCATCGTTCTTGTACCGAGCCAGGTATCTTTCCTTGCTGAATTGCTTAATCTCTCCTGTACTAGATAATCGCCCAGATTTTTACACCTCCGATAAGTCACTACTGCTAAAGGAGCAACCTTATTCAGATCCCTATCTGTTTCTATGACATGCCAGTGTTTTCTAATAGCTGAGGAAATAGTCTCAAACATAGGGCCATATTTGAAGTTAAAGAAAAATGTCTTATTGCAGCTAGTTTCCGAAACTGAGACTGCATGGTCTTTCCCCTTAAATGTATGGCTCTGTGCTTTTTCTTGCGCTTTTTCAAGTATTGCCCTTGGATATCCTCTATGAACGAGACTATTTAGAAAGCCCTCTGTTTGCTCCTCAAAGCAATCGGATGTATTGTTAATCTGCCGAAAGCGTAAAAACTGGCTAAAAGGCAAGGCTATTTTTGTGTGTACGGGGTGGGCGCTAGCAAAATGAAGTTAGGAATTAGTGGCTGTGCTCTTCTTGAATACTGATCTCTTTAAGGCACCATTCACTACCTCCAGTTTCACATCCAAAAATTCCAACTCCATTCTTCCAAAAACTGAAGTAAAGAACATATTGTAGGTGTTAATATTAAGATAAGTCACAAATGCCTCAAAACTTTCCTTCTCCCCTTCCCAAATTATCAGAATGTCGTCGATATAGCGTGTATAGTACTTTATATTCTTTAAGAAAGGATTTCTCTGAGAATATACGTACTCCTCTTCAAACACTGCTAAGAAAAAATTTGGAAGTGTGCACGGGTGGGCGTACCCATCGCGGTGCCTTTTTGTAGCACAAACCATTGTTCCAGGAAGCTAAAAGCATTGTGTTCGAGTATAAACTTTAAGGAATCACAAATAAACTCTATAACTAACTGGTCTACTTGCTGTAGTTTAACAATTTTTTAATGGTATCAGTTGCTAGCTGCTGTGGTATTCTTGTATACAGACTTTCAATGTCAATGGAAGCTAACTGATAACCCTCATGCCAGTTAATGTGATCTACTATGTTTACAAACTCGTAAGTGTCACCGACAAGTGAAGGGATTGTTTTCAAAAATGGATACAGAAACCAATCCACATACTTGGAGAGGGGTTCGGTAAGGGACCCCACTCCTGAAACGATTGGGCTCCCGGGAGGCTCAACTGTGTTTTTATGCACTTTTGGGAGATAATACCAGTGCGGTCTTATTGTACATTCAGTGAATAGCTTTTCAGCATCTTTTGTTGAGATCACATTCTTTTCTACATAAACCCTTAATTGAGATTGTAGTTTGTTCGTAAAACTTACTGTCGGATCAGCAGGCAGGGGTTTATAAGTATTTCTATTATGTAGTTGTCGATGAGCCTCTTTTATGTAAGCCGTGTTTGACAAGGCAATTACACTCCCACCCTTGTCTACTTTACGAAAAACTGTGTTCTTCCACTCTTTTAAGGCTCTCATTTCTGCTGTAGACAGATTCTTATCAGGTGATGGGTAAATCAAGGCTTTTACCTCTTTATCCACTAATTCAGCAAATAAATCAATATTATTATTAGATGCTACAGGAGGCATAAAGGTAGATTTTACCCCACCTGAAAAGACAGGTCTAACATCACTAGTATCAACTGGAGTAATGTCACTCTCATGAATGCTTAATAGCATCTGTGCATCTAACTGGGTTTGATTCCCAGAATCCTCATTCACAAAAAAAACCAACGGGCCTATACTAGAAATACTGTCAACCATCTTCGTAACTGCTTGTGTGAAATTAGGTTTTATTGTGTGTCTTTGAGTCTCAAAATACTTAGAGGTGCAGCTTCCGTAATGATTTGAACAAATCTACTCTAAACTCAGCATAGTCGAATTCTTCGGCTATGCAGAAATGTAAGCCTTTCTGTAGCAATCACAACATATCTGAAGAAAGGCATTGTGTCGATAGATTATACACTTTCAATGGGGGTACAGTCAATCCCTCCAGGAGACTTGTTTCCTCTTCCCTGGTGGGGGGAGCATGATGTCTTCTTTTTCTCCTTTTGCCCCCTCTGCGGGTTCTCCGTCTAAAGGGATACTTGTCTATTAAGTAAGGTCCGCTACTCTGCTCGCTGGTGCTCAGAACAAAACAACAGTTCATATAATCAAAAATAACTTCGGCACACAGTCAGAGATTTTTGCTGTAAAATAAAGTTTATTTTGAAAAATTTGTGATATTCTGATTATTTTCTGACGTTTCGGTCTATCTCAGACCTTGTTCACAGAGAATATCTATGCAAAATCAAGAACAATCATATCAAGATACATGATAATAAACAAATTTACATATTAAGTAAAAACAAACAAAATAACAATCCTCGATCATGAAAATAGTTTCTACAAGACTATATGCTGCCAGCTATATTCAATATGTAATAATATGGTAATCCCTATTTAATCCAGATGAATACACTATACATGCACATTTTTATAATGTGATGAAAATAAAATAAACACGAAACGATTTACCTTATATCAGATTTCTCAAAGGTAAAAAATATTTTCAGATATGGGCAATAATAGTACTGTGTGTCTGGTGACTGTAAATAAAGATCAGGAATTATTATTCAATAATGTATGATATAAGAAATAAAATTATATAAAAGAGGATAATGAATACCTGTTTCTATTAAGGAATGTGCCAGTTTGGATATATCCCTGTATGTATAGGGAATCTGGTATACCCCAAAATGCATAAAACATGTTAAAAATCACTCTGGAGCCTATAAGTGATTTAAAGCATGTCAGTGTCTGGGAAAGAGATAATAATACTGTAACCATTACCTTATTTATCAGCATGGTGGATACACCGTGTTATCAATGGGTTAATTCACCCATAAGATCATTATGGCCCCTATTAATTATGAAAGAAAAAGAGACAAATAAGCAAGCCATTACTGATCTTGTTGCTTATTCTGATGATCCCCAGAATTATGACATAACTAGGTCTCCATTTATAGGACATTCCTGTTCCTAATCAGAGTCACTCTAAAGCATATAAACTGTAAACCACCACAGTCCACTATAATATATAGAATGCCACATCTAGGGATTACTGACAGCAAAACTGCTGTCCATAATGATAAAGCCCTCTAATGGGGCATATACAATGTGAGAATCTGTGCTGTATACAGAATACCTGATGTGCTGTGTCAGAGTCGCGTGGTTCCCCCGCGCTAGGCTGTGTGTGCGGCTCTCACTGAGCCGCCCCATTAAGACATGGCATCTGACGTCACATCCGCTGACGTCACAGGGCATAGTGCGCATGTGCAGGAAAGAAAAAAACAGTGTTGTGTTCTACGTTGTCTAGGATACCAGTGTTACTGATACTAGAGGCGCGCTTTTCTCTACTGCGCCATGGACAGTGTAGGAATTAGTATCTCACCTAAAATAAGAAACAAGAAAGGAAGGAAAAGGGGAATAGAAAATATAGAATTAGTTTATACAAAGATGCTTGTTATAAGAAAATATACAGGAAATGCATTATAATGGCTGTGCTGCATCTTAAAGAGACAGTACACCTTATTAAAGGTGGAAAAATTGATGAAGCCAAATACAGTATCTTTGTGAGAATTAATCAATTTTGCTATCATATTCTCTATTGAGACCCAGTGGGGTTAAGGTCTGTAGTTCATGTATCCATCGAGCTTCCAGGATCAAAAGTTGTTTGACCCTGTTGCCCCCTCTTCTGGACAATGGAACATGATCTATCACTTGGTATTTCAATTGGGAGACACTATGTCCCATGGACACAAAATGTGCCGGAATAGGCAACAATGTTCTGCCACATCTTATTGTGGACTTATGTTGGCCACTGTGGTCTCGGACATGCTGGGTAGTCTCCCCAACATATCCGAGAACTCACGGACATTTAATCAGGTACACAACATATGTACCTTAAAAGTACATTGTTACAAGTGAGGCTACTTTCACACTACAATTTATGAGGGAGCCGATGCTGTCCGATAAATTCGGACATCATCGGCTCCCTTCTGATGCCTGGAATCGGATGCCAAATAGGCATCCGATTCCGGCATTAAATCGTAGCCTCCGGGCTGAAAAAAAAAAAAAAGTTTATGTTCACCTCTGCCCGAGCCCCCGTCGTCTTCCTGCAGGCTCCCGGTGGATCCTGTAGGCTCCCGGTGTCTGAAGAGGTGTTCTTCATGTGTACAGGACCTGCGGTGATGTCAGTCACGTGACACCAGGTTACACCATGGTGGTCACATGACTGACATCACCGCAGGTCCTGTACCGGGAACCGGACACCGGCGGCTGCACGCCGCTGTTAATTCAGAACCGCGGCTAGCTCCCCGCGGTCCAGATTCATCAGCAGCGGCAGCTGCGTCTTACTGCACACCGGACCAGAGGGCATATTAGCCCTCCGATTCTGTGTGCTGATCCGGCCCGGGGCTGTCAGGTTCATCCCTGACAGCCCTGGATCAGATTTCGCCATGATATGAAGACAGCCTTGGTGGATGCATCAAGTTGTACTTTTTCCCATTTTGACAGCAAATCAGGACTAGGATTCTGTAAGGTGATGTTTTTAGTAACTCTTAATCCCCTAGGCACTCTTTTACATGAAACATACGATCTTAATGATATAACAGTCCAAAACAACCGTAGTTCTTTTTCTGCCAATATGGTGATTTTCTGTTCAAGACTCTTTTCAGTGTAAAGTGCAGGTACATCTTTCACATTGCAATCTGTGAAGTATTCCTCTGTGTCCTCCCTCCCTGCCAGTAATCCACTGCAGCTGTGTGCAGCTTGTTTTCCACTTGTGGAGGCTTGACACTCCATGCTTCTGCTCAACGATGGAAGATTTGCCAAACTGTGCTCTCCGGCCATTAAATGTCCATGTAAAGCCAAAGAAGGAAAACCGGGGCACCAAGTTTACACAGTGGCTATAGCCAGCAGAGCAGGGGCGTAACTACAATAGGTGCAGGGGTTGCGACTGCACCCGGGCCCTGGAGCCTATGGGGCCCCAAAAGTCCCTTTGGCCTGTAGAAAAAGACTTGCAATAATTGGGGGCCCCACTGGAGCTTTTGCATCGGGGCCCATGAGTTTCAAGTTACGCCACTGCAGCAGAGCTATACCTAGTTGGAACCAACACAGGTGTTGCTCAGTCCAGAGGAACACACATGTCATTCATTTCAAGTAAAAGAAAGACTGCACTCACCGGAGTATTTCTTCATGCAGTGCAGCGTTTATTTCTTGTGTGCAGGGTTACATTATGCAGGGAGGGTTCGCGGGAAGGACTACATCACCGTTTTGCGCTATGCGCTTCTACGGGTCCAGGAACAATGGCAGCTTGATTTCCGGTTCTTCAAATGGGCGGAGCTCTGCACAGTAGTGTCGCTGTCATTGGCTTACAATAAAATCAAGTGCAGGTTAAAAACAATTAGTTTCACAACAGATAGCAAATAATAGAACAGATTGTTTCTATTAGGAAGCAATCTAGTACAAAAATTCAGTGTACCATGAGTCTTGTGGCTTATGAGGTGCCCAACCTCTGAGCTCATTATCAGTATAGACGGGGAGCGCCCCGGGTTGCTAAGTACCCTGAAACTATTAAGCAGCGCCTGTGGGTCTTCTTTGGCTTTACAAAGCCATAATGTGACCTACACGTCCTTGTGAAATGCTGATTATGCTTTCAGTTTCGCTTTGAGTGATGTGATTATTATCCTGAATCAGTCTGCCAACGATTTGCATGTTAATCTCAGTGGTCGCTGTCACAGGATGTCATACTCTTCTTTGTCACATAAGTCAGATGTTCCTGCCTCACCATCTTTAAACTTACTGACCCAACGACTCACTGTGCTCACATCAACACAATCACCATGAACGTCTCACATTCTCTAATGAATTTCCTTTGTGGTGACACCTTCTGCTTTCATGAATTCAATGACAGCACGTTGCTTTAAAGGGAACAAACCACCAAGGTTTAACCACCTGTAAATCAGTGCAGCAGGCGATTGACGTGTGCAACATGACATCACTGTTTGTTGATGCCCCTACAGCCCTGACATGTCACACGGGGGGAGGAACTGAGGCGATTGACAGGGTAGGGGGTAATCGGACAACGGGACGGGATGGTACTTCGATGGGGGATCACGGCTGGTCGGTTCCCAGTTCCGTGCCCTGGACCCTCAGCAGTGGGGTGGGGGATGATGATGGTGATGGGGGAATGTTGTCGTGACGCCACCTTTGGTACCTGGTAACGTGGATACCAGTGCTGCGGCTGGCCGCTGAGGTGATGGAGGCACAGCTCAGAGTAGTACAGCTCCCCACAGGTGGAGCTTTACCTCAGGGCAGCGGGGTGGATGAGGGGAGTCGTAGTAGCGTCTCTGCGGTGAATGCTGTAGGCAGCGGTGATGAAGCGGGGACACACACACAATCTTTGTTTCAGTACCGTTTACTGATGTTTGGTAACGGGCACAATCCAGGAGGGTAACCAGGTTCTCGGTGCAGTTTGTGACTTTCACCTTGGAGAGTTGTGAGGCCTCCTCTGTTATTGTGTGCGGTGGTTTGGGGTAAGTTCTGCCTGAAATTGAACTTGCTGCTTCTTCTCCCTCTCAGGTTACTACTCCATAACTGACAATGAGGACCTTTTTGTGAGTTCCCTATTCTCCTCTTGGGCACCTGGTCCTATGCTTGGTCAGGTTTGAGTGTCTCTCTCGCTTTCTCACTTTCTCTCTGGGACTAGATCCTCCTGGTCCTTCCGGGCTTTTCCTGCTACCATAGATTAGTAGCAGTTTCGGACTCCGGTGTCCGGGTGGCTAAAGGGAAACCATATATGTTCTCTTCTCCTTTTCTCCTACTTCCTCCACCGGCCTCCGTCCCTCTCCCTAGGGCACAGCACAGCTGGTCAGTGTTCCCTGGTCCTGGGCCTAGCTTGGTCCCAGCTACAAGCTCCTTCCAATTCCTTCCTCTTTGGCTGTCTGACCGTAACTCACTGCTCAGAGCAGACTGACTAACTCCTCCCCTCAGGCCTGGATCCTTATAAGGGATCTTGCTTAAGGCAGCAGGTAGGGCTCCCCCTCCAGCTCTGGGGTGGAAGGTGTTAGTGTGCTGTGTGTACCAAGGTGTAAATCCCTCCTTGCACCGGTGGGTCCTGGGACAATCCCCCGCAGGGTTGCCACAGTACACAGGATTCGTCCTCCCCCTGTGTGACATCACTTCCTCCTGCTCTGGTGTTATAGCGCTTGAGTAGGCATTGTCTGAACAACGATGCGTATTCCAGCTCCTTATAATGGGGACTATGGGAGAAAGTGTGCGCTATTAAGCGCAAAGAATTGACATGGTTATTATTTTTACTCATGCACTTTCTCCCAGAAAAGCGCAGCCAAAAAAAGTGCAGCGTCTAAACGGCAATGTAAAAGTCCATTCCCTTTGCCGGGAAACGCAGACACAGATGCACTTTTGGGGGAAAAGCTCAGCGTAAAAAAAAAGTGGAAAATACACAGCGTGTGAATGCAGCCTTACACAGTAAGAGACACTTTCGATTCTTATGTAAACATTGGCAACTAAACGGTTCCCCTTCTTTTAGATTTAGTCAGAGCCATCTTGGCATAAGGACTCTAATTTTACCACCTCACAAGCCTGAAAAATATATAATAGAGGTAATTTGATGGGATTAATAACAGTTATTTATGATATCTCATATGGACAATATTAAATAACTAGTTCTCCCTTTTACTATTACATTCTTTAGCATAAGAATCCCTTGTTTTCATTCTTTATGGCATCCAATAAGTAGCATAACTTGTTGCCTGTAAGCAGATACAACTGATACTACCAGGTTATGAAAATTAGGTATACCAGCCTGTATAACTCTAAGGCCGGTCTCACACCACGGTTAAATCCGATCCGGAGCTGTCCGTTGTGAACCGGACAGCCCCGGATCAGATTTCGGCCCCATAGTATGCTATGGGGCCAGATGGCAGTTATCTGCCATCTGGTTTCCATCTGTCTGGTAGGACCCGGGTGTATTCAGATTTTTCTCCCAGACACAAAAATGTTGCTCCCAAATTGGATCCGGGGCAATTCGGCACTCCCTAACATGAGTCTCTAGGGGCAGATTTCCCCGATCTGGGAGGATGCGGGAACCAGACACCGGCGGCTGAAGTTCAGCGTGAGCTATGCTGAACTTCAGCCCCAGGGAGCTGTCCCCTGCGAAGTGATTCAGCACCACTTCGCAGGGGACAGCTGCGCTCGGGTGAATCTGGCTACAAACAGGACTGGCATATTTGCCCTCCATTTCTGTTTGCAAATCGGGCCCGGGGCTGTCAGGTTAACCCCTGACAGCCCCGGATTGGATTTAACCGTGGTGTGAAACTGGCGTAAGAATTGCTATCATACATGATTTGGAACATTCTATCAGTTTCATTGGGCAGTAATTAAGGGTTATTCCTTGTATATAATAGGTCACCGATTATATAGGGAAATCTACCTCCACCCACCACAGTCAGTATTCTGGACCACTAACTGAGGTATTTTGGACCTTTTTTAACCCCGGGATATTATCTAATATATAAAGCTGAATATAATGTGTGTGTATGTATGTGTGTATGTGTGTGTATGTATATCCGGGATTGGCATCTACACCGTCGCAACTACAGCCACAAAATTTTGCACAGTCACACGTCTGGACCCCGAGAGCATCATAGGCTATGTTGTGAAGCGAAATTTTAACCCTGCACGTTCCAGTTCACCAAACAATTTTGCCCTTATCTACATAATGGGGGAAAAAGTGAATGGAAAAGTGTTGGAGGAAAATCGACAGCTGTCAGCTATAGCCACAAAATTTTGCACAATCACAAGTCTGGACCCCGAGAGCGTCATAGGCTATGTTGTGAGGCGAAATTTTAACCCTGCGCATTCCATTTAACCAAACAATTTTGCCCCTATCTACATAATGGGGAAAAAGTGACAGTTACCAGTTGACAGTTGTGAATGAGAGGGGCTTAATGACCGCACCAAAGACTAACAGCATATACCAGCATAAAGTCACTAAGGTGGGGCCCCAACATGGGATATTCACCACGCACAGGGACATGTATACACACTTCACGCACACAAAGAGTAACAGCAAGTGTATAGTTGCTAAGGTGCATCCCCAATATTGGATACTCACCATGCACCCGAACAAACACACACACCACAAAGAGACACACACAACACAGAGACACACACAACACAGAGACACACACCCCCCCACGGGGACACACACCCTATAGTGACATATGCACTCACCCCACAGGGACACACACACAACAGACACACACACACCATACAGACCCCCCCACAGAGACACCCCCACCCCCACGGGGACACACACCCTATAGGGACAAATGCACTCACCCCACAGGGACACACACACACCACACAGACCCCCCCCCCCCACAGGGACACACACACATATACACCCTATAGGGACACATGCACTCACCCCCCAGGGACACACACACCACAAAGAGACACACACATAGAAACACACACCACACAGACCCCCCACCCCCACAGGGACATACACACCCTATAGGGACAGATGCACTCACCCCACAGGGACACACACACACACCCCAGGGACACACACACCACACAGACAGACACAGATGTGCACAAATCGCCTCACACAACTCGCCTCATACGTGTGCTATCTTTCATTTCCAAACATAAACATCTGATTAAAAACAGCCAATGTGCAACACATGTGCCATATAGGGAATTAAGGCAGATGTCAGTCACATGAGCTGTCTATTATGTGTATGTGTGAGGTAACATATACTGCCCGGCCGGGGGGAGGGTTTACTGTTGGCTGGAGATTTATTAGGCTGCCTATAGCAACCAATCACAGCTCAGCTTCTATTTTCCTACAGGTCATTAATATGACATATTCAAATTCTATTTTGTTATAGCTAACAGCAGTTATTTATTAACCCGGAGTAGCCGGGTACTACAGCTAGTTTGAGATAAAAATATAACAATACAAGATATAAAAATACAATTTATTAGGTAATCATCTAAAAGGAATATAGCAAACAGTGTTCCAGTATACTGAATACTTCTTGTAATTTTATAGTTTATATTCTTGTGGTAACAGTAATAATTGTCCCTTAATAATAATCCTGGTAAAATAAGAATAATACCATACTCCATAAGGAACATTCTATCACACATATAGATACAAAGCTAGGTATGTAAGAATAATTCAATAGGCCTTAATACATATTTAGTATGGTTAACAATTTTTAGACTAATTTTTTTTTACATTTTTTTTTTTATATATCTGAATAGATGGCTAAAACAGACAACACCTAAGACAGGCAAGCTGTCCATAAACCACAAGTCAAACAAGTAATATAAAGGTGTATACTTTATTTAAGATACAAACACAGTAATCACTATTAGTCATTATCAGCGCAGATTTAAAATACTAGTCCCCATTTTTCTTCTTTTTAATAGGCATAACAAATTGTATCAGCATCATCTTACAAGCCAAATCGCATCATCAATCATTTTCAGCATCTTTATTGCTTGATATAACTCAATCTGGTGCGGTCAGAAACAGCCAGGGTGTCAGCTCTGATAGCCCCACACATGTGGAAAATGCATTTTTAGACTATTATAAGCACCTTTTTGACTTGAGACCGGACGAATCTGATGAGCAGGCCAGACTGCGGAGGGATGAGATCAGGAACTTTCTGAAACATTTAGGACTACCCAGTCTGACGGAAACACAAAAGAAGGAACTGACAAAGCCATTCCAAATTGCGGAACTCCAGTCCACTCTGTCACAGTGCTCGACCGGAAAATCACCTGATGGGCTTACAGCACAGTACTATAAAACTTTCCCCACTGTCCTGCTACCACGATTTCTGGACCTATGTAATGCTGTGCTCCGGGGCCTGCCCCTCCCACGACAAATGTTGGAAGCTAGCATCTCGTTGATCCACAAAGGGGGAAAGGACCCGGAGCAGTGCAGTAACTACAGACCAATATCTCTATTGAATGTAGACCTAAAGCTGCTCCCCAGCTTGATGGCGCGAAGACTAGCGACACTGTTGCCGCACATGATCTCGTCTAGTCAAACAGGATTTGTGGGGGGAAGAGAGGGGAAGGACAGCACACACAAGATATTGCATCTGATGCAAATAGCTAAACATCGTAAGTACCCTTTGGTACTCCTGGGCACGGACGCTGAGAAAGCATTTGACAGAGTGGACTGGACTTACCTTGAGGAATCCCTAAGCAGCTTTGGTCTACCTCATGCACTTACCAGAGCCATATTAGCAATGTATAACAACCCCACGGCCAGAATCCGGATAAATAACTCGCTCACAGACACATTTGTAATAAAAAACGGCACGAGGCAAGGTTGCCCGCTTTCACCGCTACTCTTTGTGCTCTCCATGGAACCTCTGTTGCATGCCATACAATCCCATCAGGACATTGAAGGCATCACTTTGCATCACACGCATTATAAGACGATGGCGTTTGCGGATGACCTGCTCGTGCTAATGACTTCCCCGCTACGTGGATTCCCAGCTCTAATGAAATTATTGGACCATTTTAGCTACCTCTCGAACTTTAAGGTTAACCCCTCTAAATCTGAAGCACTTGACATCAACATTAACCCTGCAACTTTAACAAAATTAAAAGACCTCTATCCCTTCACATGGCCCACTACATATATAAAATATCTCGGGGTGAAACTGGGGGAGAATAGCAGAGATCTTTTTCGACTCAATGTTAAACCAATGCTTGAAAATACTATGTCTACTATTGGCACCTGGAGAGATAACCATCTTTCTTGGATGGGTAGAAAAAATTTACTAAAAAGCTTAATCCTCCTCAAGTTTACCTATATGTTCAATATGCTCCCCATACCAATCCCGTCCACATTCCTTTCTAAGGTCAACGCTCTGTTTAGCAATTATCTGGCATCGGAAAAAGCCCCGCATATCGTACCAAACACTAACGCTTCATAAGAGTATGGGGGGAATGGGAGCGCCTGACATACGGAAATACTATCAAGCCGCAATAATCTCGAGAGTGATTGACATCCTTAGGCACCCACGAGATAACCTATGGATTGCAGTAGAGGAAGCGCTAGCTCCAAAGACACTTAGATCCTTATTCCTTACATATGATAGGACCACAAAACTGACTCCAATCCACAACATACATACCAAGGTCACCTTTCAGGTCTGGTCGACACTGCGCCACCTGATGACACCCCCATTATCTCCCTTGCTTACACTGACGGACCTTCTTCCTGGTAGCCCCGGCACTTCTGCTAATGAGTCACACAAGATACCTGCCCTGCAGGACCTGACCGTAGACTGAATCTTGATTGATGGAACTGTGCCAACTTTCTCTGAGCTACGGGCCACACCTGGTCTCCAGGGACTGAACCTCTTATGGTGGGGTTACACGTCCTGATATCGCGGCGATATCGGAGGCAACGGCGCGGGAGCGCGCATTTTTTCAGCCCTTTTCCCGATATCGCATCGGCGGTTTGCACGCTGCGATATCGGGAAACAACGTCCCTCCGATGTGTACGCCCACCAACCCAGTAACGACCATTTAACATGGGCGTTAATGGGTGAGGTGCGAGTACACATCGGAGTTGGTCTGTCACACGCTGCGATGCTGCTACAACGGCCATGCGATATCGAGGAGTTGAATAGCTCTGCTATTCAACTCCGATATCGTTTTGGCATCGTTCCAGCATCGCATTGTACGCTCAAGCCGTACAACGCGCACACGATATCGGGTCCAACTCGCAACCCACGTGACTTTTTGTCGGAGTTGGACGCCGATATCGCGGCATGTAAACCCACCATAACACTATTCTTGCATAAAATCTGCACTGAAACCACACCTACAGCAGGCAGATCTCTCTCGCGCCATGACACCATTTGAGAAGCTATGTGCCGCCACCTCGAGACCGAAAAAAGTTTTATCCACTTTATACCAAACACTACTGTTGACTGAATGTAGCCCAAAACGGAGCTATATCACGTATTGGGAAAAAGACTTAGGCTATTGCCTAACTCCAACGCAACAACGATTTATTTATGAAAGATCTCATGGCCCATCGCAATGCGTACGGGCCCAGGAAAACACTTTCAAAATCGTGTCCTTGGCACCCAAACAAACCTACCATTGGCAGAGAGAGGGCTCAACAGATTGCTGGAGATGTAATGGTCCCGACGGAGACTATATACACATTTGGTGGACATGTCCCAAAATCAGAGATTTCTGGAATAAGGTGGGCATGTTTATACAGACAGTGACGAATAAAACACTTACGCTCTCACCAGAGACCACTTTATTGAACTTCCCACTCTGGACGGAGGACAAATATGCGTCTGAACTAGCACCACATTGCCTTACCGCAGCAAAATTATTGATACCACTATACTGGAGAACCCCAGATCTACCGACCATCGCACAACTGTATGACAAAATAAATGCTCTGTACCGAGTAGCAGTGACTGTGGCGTCAGTTGAGAATGGACAAACGAAACTCAGAAACACATGGTCCCCGTGGATTGCCTTTCGGAAAACGTACAATTATTCGAATGAATAAGATGCTACCTGCCCAAATAACAACTTGACTGGCATCTGACAATGACTTCCTGATACCTGGACTACCCCCCCCCCCCCTTTTCTTTCTTTTTTTTTTTTTTTCTCTCCAATCTTCCCCCACTATCTACCAACCTCTTTACTCCACTCTTCTACTCTCTTTCCTTAATTTTCTTCTTTAATGTTGTTCACCTATTAATATGGTATTGCATGGCTAATAGAAACCAGACCAACTGCAGACGTGGAAAAGGTGCACGTCTGGGACCTTGTAAGTCATAGAACGACGAGTAGATTGCGAGATGACACATAGTAACCCTTTTACTTTCAGCCAGTCTATTAATACTAAAGAAAGAACAATTTGGAGAGTTCTAGATATGTGCCATGTACAGGTGACTACCGCACCTTATATTGTGTTCAGATTATGCAATACCTTTGTAATACCATTGACATTCTTGATGTTCTTACACTCCAAAAAAAAAAAATTTTTTTTCTGTTATGTTATGCAAACATCACTTTAATAAAAAAGACCATTGAAAAGAAAAGAAAAAGAAAGATATAACTCAATCTGAATTGAGTTATATCTGTTGCATTATTTTATTATAAACATTGTTTTTATGTTTATACTTTTAAATTTTTTTGATATTTTAATAATCATCTTGGCAGAGCACAGGTTAATTTTTATTATTGGTTTGGAATCCATTTATAGGAGGTGTGTAGTGCTAAGTCCTCTATACTAAGGCTGGCTTCACACCATGGTGAGATCCAGTCCGGGCTGTCTGATGTGAACCTGACAGCCCCGAACCCGATTTGCAAATATGCCCTCCGGTCCGGTTTGCAGCCGGCTTCCGACGATTGCAGCTGCAGAAATGTCAAGATCGCGGCTAGCGGGGAGCTATTTGCGGCCCTGAAATCTCTGCAGGGGGCAGCTCCAGGTGCTGAAGTGTAGCAGCACTCGTTGCTAAACTCCAGCATCCGGCGTCCAGGAGTCGCATCCAATTTTATGATGGATGTGGTGGAATCCGGCACAATAGACCCCCTTGTTAGGGACGATCCGATACTTCCCCTGGACACATAAATGTTGCTTGCAACGTTTTTTGTGTCTGGGAGAAAAATCCGAATTCTCCTGGATCCTCATGGACAGATGGTAACCGGATGGCAAATAGCTGCCATCCAGCCCCATTGCAATACTATGGGGCCAAAATCGGATCTGGGGCTGTCCTGCTTCCAGAGACTTTTAAGGCTGGTTTCAGTTTTTTCCCTGATCAGGTTCGATCAGGTTTGTGTGCCAAAACCAGAAGAGGAACTAGGAGTGTCTCCAAAACCCAGCACAGGTGTCAATCTTTCAATTATAGTTTTTCTCTGCAAGTTCCTCTCCTGGTTTTGGCGCACAAAACCTGACCTGACCTGATCAGTGAAAAACTGCAGTGTGAAGCCAGCCTATGCAGCAACACAACAAATTAATAAGTTATATGGTAATATAGCAACAACTTAATTCATCATACTCCCCTTAGCTACCTCCGGTGTTATTCAATATTAAGTATTTTTAACAGTTTATAAATGTATATTTTCAGTGACTGACATACAGATTGTATGCGTAATTAGAGACCTTTAATTCTCTGCTTCCTTAGTTCTCTATTACTAATTTTCAAAGGCCGAGGTGCAGATCTTAAACCCCTAAAGGCTACCCACTACGTTGATCTAATTCATTAAACCTCCCCATTGTAAAGTCCCTCGCAGCAGGACCCGTTTCCAGGAGGCATGGAGACCAAGTCCCATCATGTTCACACATTCCGCACTCCCGTGATGCCCGCCCACACCATCCCCTGCTGCAGCTCCGTCCTGTCACATCTCCCCTGCCTTCTCTCACTTCCTGGTTGAGTGAGTGTGCTTAGGCAGTGCACGCTGCAGCTTCTTCCTTTTTAAAGGGCCAGTGCACCCTTTTTCTGTTGACCTCTCTCAGCCAATCGATGAGAGGTATTTGTGTATTTAAGGCTCTCACTTCCTTCGGGAGGTGCCTGGGCAACTTTTTACTGTGGTTCAAACATTGCTGTCCTCAGGTCCCCAGATCAGTGCTTGCTTGCTATTGATTATCTCTGCTTGTCATTAATACCTGATGTTTCCTTTTCAGTGTTGGTGTCTCCATCTTGGTCTCATGGCTGTCTGGAGTCTTGCCATTCTAGCTTTCATTCCTGCAGATTCAGTCAGTACCCTCCGGACCCTCTGGACCATCATTCGGTGACATGGCCTCTTGCCTCCTCCAGATTCGTCTGGCTGTCCCAGTCCCTCGCTGGTTTGTCCCATCCAGTTTCCTGGACCTCTCGCTCCCTCTCATAGACTTTGTTCCCCTTGTGTCACCCCTCTGATCTAGGAGTTATTACACCCAGAGCCTCTGAGACTGTGCTAGGTCAAATCCTGTATAGGGGTTTGCTTGCCAGTGCTCCCTCAGAAGAGTTTAGTGCCTAAGCCCAGGGGGTCCTCTCTTGTGGGTTCTCCTATTATCTTTAATAAAATTCTTGCAGTTCTCTGATGTCCTAGTCCAGCTGGTTGCTTGAGTTCAGCTTCTACTGATGTCTTTGTGGTCTAATGCATCTGACTCACCCCAGTGGGGTCCATGGGGTACTCAGAGCTGGGCTCTCTCAATGTCGTCCTTGGGGTTAGGGGATGTCACGGTGGTGTGACCCGGTCTGTGGTTCCCGGTGGGCAGTCAGTTAAAAAGGGGATAAAATAGGGATAAGAATAGAAAGAAGAAAAATAAAAATAATACAAGAAAAAGTTTGTCGTGATGCCACCCATGGAAGGTTTACTTGGCTTCTCTCTGCATGTACCACTGGTCACTGTACAAGTACATTGGCGATCTGGGTAGTCCTTAGCAACCAGGATGGCTTGTCCCCTGGCCCTAGTATGGCTGCATTCTCAGCGGGTGTGCTGGTGGTTGGCCACAGCTCCTGTAGATCTCGTGGCCACCGGTTTTGTGGTTAGAGCTTGGAGTCTCCTTGCCACTTTTCAGGGCCAGGTCCCTGGTTCTCTCCCTGTCCCTCCACTTAACTGCAAACTCGAGCACACGGGTGGATCGCTCACTGCCCGTGCCCCTAGGACTCCTTCTGTCTCCTCAGTCTCTGGCCTCGGGACCCAGGATGAACATCTTCTCCGCTCAAGTCCTCTGGGTCCGTGCTCTCGTCCTCTCCCGCTGCTGACCTCCTCTGACTGACCTCCCACTTCCTGTAGTCTTTTCCCTTTGTCCACTTCCTTTCCCTGACCACTTCCTGCCCACTTTCCCCCCGCCGTCCCACGGGCTCCCTGAACCATCCCATTACCTGGGTTCACCCGCTAGCCCTGAGAACGGGTGTGTTGGGTGTGTTTGTGGGTCGAAACAAAAAGTAAGGTGCACTACTAAAGGTATAATGTCCCAATAAGGGTTGGGGGTGCTGCTTTGTCAACAAGAAACCATCAATCGTAGAAAAAGAATTGACAAATGCAAATAGCAGCACACCACCACAAATTGAATATAGAAATCAATAAGTTTTGTATTAGGAACGGAACGACAAACAGTTAAAAACAGTTAAAACACATATACGGACCACTGTCCACAAGGAAAAGAGATCCCTGTAATTCTCAAATGTATATCACAAACCAGTTTCCTGTAAATGCAGACATAAATGCAACAATAACCAAATAATGCAAACAAATAAAAATGCAATTGTGGTTGTTGCATAATCAGTCCCCTGTGTGTCAGGAACTGATCCCAAGTAATATCCAAGGATCTATGAAAATTGCATTATTATGGATACATAACAGACTGGTGAAATATCCCCTAGGCAATAGAACACCATCAACTTAAATCATGTGTGAATCACACAAGGAGCGCACAGCTGGGTGTATTGTGACACCCAGGAGAGACCGGCCCATAACCTGGTGTGTGTAAAGATCTCAAAGAATGAAGCCAAGGAATAGGGCTATATCTCACCAGTAAGCCGTCTTTCCAACAAACTGTGTGCCCGCAATTTGTAAATCGCCTCTGGCCCCCGGTGTGTAGCCAGAGCTGCCTCCCACACACTACGACCCCTGACGGCGTACCTCTCCTTACCGCTCTGGCTACACACCGGGGGCCAGAGGCGATTTACAAATTGCGGGCACACAGTTTGTTGGAAAGACGGCTTACTGGTGAGATATAGCCCTATTCCTTGGCTTCATTCTTTGAGATCTTTACACACACCAGGTTATGGGCCGGTCTCTCCTGGGTGTCACAATACACCCAGCTGTGCGCTCCTTGTGTGATTCACACATGATTTAAGTTGATGGTGTTCTATTGCCTAGGGGATATTTCACCAGTCTGTTATGTATCCATAATAATGCAATTTTCATAGATTCATGGATATTATGTGGGATCAGTTCCTGACACACAGGGGACTGATTATGCAACAACCACAATTGCATTTTTATTTGTTTGCATTATTTGGTTATTGTTGCATTTATGTCTGCATTTACAGGAAACTGGTTTGTGATATACATTTGAGAATTACAGGGATCTCTTTTCCTTGTGGACAGTGGTCCGTATATGTGTTTTAACTGTTTTTAACTGTTTGTCGTTCCGTTCCTAATACAAAACTTATTGATTTCTATATTCAATTTGTGGTGGTGTGCTGCTATTTGCATTTGTCAATTCTTTTTCTACGGGTGTGTTTTGTGGGTGACTGGACTTACCAACCCTTGTTGTCTTGGACGGGAATACCACACTCGTAGTGTGGGTACAGTACCCCCTCGTGGCGACCAGACCGCTGGGGCGCCACACGTCCATATTCCACATTACCGCCTCCTCTGGTGTGACACCTATTTTAACTCCATTATCTATGCAGGTACGCTTCACCCTTGTTACCAAGGCTTTTAATTTCCTTCTTTCTCTTTTTTCTATCTCTCCTTACCCATAACCTTTTCAACATACTCCTAGGGATTTTTTCCTCTCCCCTTTCTTCCTTTACACTTGTCTCACTTGTATAATATTCTCTGTTAACCATATCTTCTTACGATTCACTCCAGTTGTAGGAAACACTTGAGCTATATCTACATGATACCACAAATTTTGCAAGCATCTTGAGCAAATAGTTAAAGTGCACCTACTTATATCATCTTTTTCCTTTTAAATCTGATGTGTATTAACTGTGTTTATTTGATAAAGATCATGCTTATTCTTATATCAGTATTATGACTGTAAACTGTACTCTTGTTTGTTTTCAGATATGTCCCCCAATGATGAAATGTGTGTCGAGCCCCAAGCCAGGGGTACTCGGGTATCAGGCTCCAAGGGTTTAACGGGGATGTCACGGGTGGCAGCACTTGAGCCCGTGGCCTGGGTGACGCCTCTTTAAGGGGTTATTATGTACAGGCGATATGAGTTTGTTGTTGTTACGTGACGCCACCTGTAGTACCTGGTGATGGGTCACCAGCGCCGACACAGTCCTCCGGAGGGCGATGGTATCGCGGCAAGGATGGCAAAGCTCCCTACAGGTGGAGCTGGGCCTCCGGGGCAGCGTTGAGCAAGGGGGCAGCTTGAAGTAGGACTTGTGGCCAGGGTAAGGAGAGGTAACGCAGTCTATAGGGAAGTTGAGGCGGAGAAGAATGACGCACCCACGCTAAAGAAATCTTTTACCTTTTTACTGGTGGTATTCAAAGGTAAAGACGTCCAGAGCACTGTCTGGTGACCAGGTGCACAGTGAGCCTCCACAGCAAGTGGGTATAAGGCCTCCTCAGGTTCCCTATTGTCTCTGTAGCCCTGTCTGTATGCAACACGATGGGCCTCCTTGCTTTCTCTGGTCTTTACTCTATCCTCTTGCGTGGTCCACGGGTTACCCTCTTTGATCACTGTGGTGCTACTCTGCACTACGGCGTCTGGCTCCCTCTTCCTGGGTACACAGGGGGACCTGGTGACTAAAGCCTCCACGGTGTGTCGGGGTTTTCTGCAGTCTTGGAGTAATCCTGCAGGTGCGTGTGGAGCCCACTGGGATGGGGTACTTGGTGCCGGACCCGGGTATCATGGGGAATCACGGCGGTCTTGGTCCGTACCGTGTCCCGAGCCCACAAGTAAAGGTAGGGGTTATTTACAGGGGAGATAGTCGTGCCGCCACCCGTGGTATGTGGTCAGGGTGACCACCGCTGCTGCAGAACCTCCGGGGATGATGGTTGGCAGCTAATGATGGAACGGCTCTCCACGGGCAGAATTGGGTCCCCGGGGCAATAGTGATGATGACAGTTTGTGAGGGAGAGTAGGGCTTGAGCGCAAGGACTACACAGACTCATGGTTTTGTAGTTTTTCCAAGTCTTTACTGTTGATGGTATTCAGTAGAGTACTGTCCTCGGAGTCTGTACAGGGGCCGGGTTGCTCCCACCCTGACCGGGTCCTTGGCTTCCTACTCCTGTGCTGTGTGTGGCCCTGCTGCCGCTTTAGCTAGGCTGCTGGCCCTGTCTCCCCTCACAGGTACCAACTTGCTAGGCAACTTGAGTCTTGTACTGTGTTTCTGACCCCGCCGTGTTGCTTTGCTGTGGTACAGTGAAAATATGCCACCTTCACTAATCTGGTGTTCTCTGTGCTGTTTGTGTCAGGCACAGCTTCGGATCCGGTATCCGTTCTGTGCGCTCCTCTGGGGTGAGTTTCAGGTAACTCAGTCTCCCAGATGTGTTCCTCTGCTTCTCCTATCTCCGTTCCTCAGACCCTGACTAGGCCTGGAACTGGACAGTGGACCGTGGGATGAGCCTAACTCAGCTCCTTTACACCCAGGTCCTTCTTCCTCAGTTCTCCCAGGGACTGAACTGCCCACTTCCTCTCCACACCAGAATATATAGGGAAGCAGCTTTAGCTCCCCCTTCTGTCCTGGAGGCGCTAGTATAGTGTTGTGGGGGGAGTTAACCTTTTGTGTGCTGTTTCTGTGGCACATGAACCCTGGGGTGCCACATGCGGACCCCCGAAGTCCGGTGCTTCCTGGGTGAACCTACACCGGTTCCTCGCTCCCTTAGCTCTGCTCCTTGCCTTCTGTCCCCACTCATAGGCTTGGCTCAACATAGAAGGGCCACACCGGGTCTTTGGTTCGGGCCTAACCGCGGCACCAATTGCCAGGACGTCTTCGCAGCTCTCCTAGTGTCTGCACACTCTAACTCCTCCCCCAGCAGCAGTATTTATAGGGGACCTAAAGGCAGTGAGTATAGCTCCCCCTACTGTGCTGGGGTGGAAGATGTTGCATGTAGTAGGTACCTGCTGTGGAAACCCAGCTGTGCATTATGGAAGGCTGTGGCTACCTGCGTGAGCAGGACGCCACATATGTAATTTCATGTATTTTCTGTACTTGTTTATATTATTTCCTTTTTCCCAGAAAACAGTTCTTTTTGATTGATTGTCAAAACATCAAAACTTGAACTTGTACTGGACTGATCTTTCTGTTTGTAGTACAAGGACTTGTGAATAAAACAAGAAAAGTCTTGCATCTACACATCATTTTTCACTTTTCTGTGAATAATATATGAGAGTCCAGAGCGATCATGGAGAATCCGGATGGAGAACAAAAAACACAAGGTCATCTGACACTGCGACTTCTCTGATTTACAACATCCCAGCAGAGGAATATGAGGAGTTCAGAGTCCAGAGCGATCATAACCCAAACTGAAGGAGAAGCCGCCTCCTGTGCTCTGACTGCAGCAGGAAGAAATATCACTGATCCGCACCCTATAATACAGGGAGGGAGGAGGCTGCAGCTGCCATAATGTATCTGTCAGATTAACCCTGTCTGCTCTGCAAGATTGCTACAAGATGATGCAGAAAACTAAACTACAGATTAACAAATTGTAAGTTAAAAAAATGTTCCCTAGACTAGGCAGTTTAAAGATGCACTAAAATAATCAAAAATCACAATTAACTTTGAAAAATTTGTCACATTTGAAAACTTAAAATCCAAAAAATAACTCAGCTTTTTTGTTTGTTTCCTATTTTAATTCTTCTAGCACAATGACTTATTATTGGGTGGTGGAGCAGGGGTGCGAGCATGTTGCGCCTCGCTGTGAACGCCAGGGTATCTGGGATCAGCAAGTTACGGTGTTTGACATATCGCAGCTTCTCTTTAGAGCCTGTTCAGCCATTATCATGAGTACAGCAGAATTATTTCCTTTCAGTGCTGAATGGGTTAAGAGTTCCTTTCTTTTTCTGCTGAGAATCCTTATAGCTTTAAAGGGATCCTGACCCCTAAAAATCGCCCCCCATCCTATAAATACTTGTCCCTGCACTTTCCTATAAGGTTTCTAGCTATCCCTCTCTGTCCTATTTGAGTTTTTGCATCGGATCGATGGGCGGGCTTGCTGGATGACGCAGATCGCGTAATTTAAGGCGCTGCTGACATCGATACTATTGACGGACCTCAAGCTGCGCATTGCATATGCGCTAGGTATACTTTACGGCAGCTCATGTGGTGACACACGGTAAAGTATACCTCGCGCATGCGCAATGAGCAGCTTTAGGTCCATCTATACACCCAAAGGGTGTATCGACATCAGCAGCACCTGAAATGACGCGATTTGCATCATACCGGCAAGCCCACCCATCGATCCGAGACAGGATCATCTACATTCATTTTCACGCTCATTGGGTGTGAAAAACAACTGGGGAGGTGGCGAAAAGGAGGCAGAAGAGACACCCACTGCGACTCTTTAGGGCAGCAGAAGCCTCACATTAGTAAGGTAATAAATCATATTATTCAACTTTGCAAGAACTCAAATAGGACAGAGAGGGATAGCTAGAAACCTTATAGGAAGGTGCAGGGACAAGTATTTATAGGATGGGGGCGATTTTTAGGGGTCAGGTTCCCTTTAATTTCAGCTGTCGACCTTATGATCATTCCCTTCCTATATATAAACTCACTCCTAGTTCATTCCAATGCCGGTTATAAATCTTCTATGCTGACCATTCTGGTGAAGTTGTTCCTGTAGAAGCTGTGAAATCTCTTTCTGGAGAAGCTGTGGATTTCCTTTGTGTTTTTCCCGTTTGTTTGTTTGTCTCTCTCTCCATGTTGTCTTATTGCAGTAGTTAGACTAGCATCCTGTTGCCCTACTCACAAGCCAAGGATATCCCAGAGCCAGCCAGGGCCTAGGCATGTGGGTGGAGAGGTCGCCAAAGCAGACCTGCTGCAAAATCGCAGATCTGCGATATAAGAGCCCGGGGCGGATTGAGTCTATCGTGGCCGAGCTACAGCAACAGAGTGGTGAGTAATCGGGCATAGTTATGTAAAAATGTAAACCTTATTCCAGCAAAGGTAATTTAAAAAAAAAAAAAATAAGGGTCCCCTGTCTGTTAGGGGTGCAGATAGGTGCATGAGTGTGCAGCCCATACACAATGTGTCTTGTATGTAACACCCTGTGCACTGTACTGTAAGGGTACCTTTACACGCCGCTACGGCAGGATGGATGCATCCCGCTACTTCACGTGCACGAGCACGCTCAAACGGTTACAAACGCTCAACGCATCACCTTTACACGCCGCCATAAGGTGCGCTACGCTACGTGACATCTGTAACTAGCTGCATCGCCGGGTGTCTCAAGTAGCCATCTGTAGCTCATCGTACCTCATTTACACACCGCTACAACAAGCTAATATGGGCGGACCTGGTGCAGCAGGGACAGCACATAGGCGTGCCACAATTGTGGATTACGAGACGTCCGTACGCTGATAGGACAACCCAAGAACATCATGATTGGGCAGGCAGCGCAGGAGGCTGATTAATACATGACGCTCGAGCGATTGTGTAGTGTGACTGGTCAGCTCCTTAAATATGCCACCCTATGCAGCGACTACCAATAGTAACGCAGCATCTTCCACCAATGATCGCAGATGGGGCGCGGTAACACGGAGCCAGGGTCACGCCTTAGCTACATTGCAGCTACATCGCAGGGTGTCCAGAGTTCCCTTCCGTAACTTCTTTACACGCCGATGCATCTTGCTACCATCGGCTTTGTAGCTCTCTGTTTTCGAGCAGAGGTCGTAAACAGATGTATCTGTTGCCGGCTGTATCGTCACGTCTTCAGACGCCGCTACGACGGGCTATATTGGCGCTACAAGCTACATTTGTAGCCTGTAGCGGGATGCATCCATCCTGCCGTAGCGGCGTGTAAAGGTACCCTAAGGCTGCCTTCACACCACGGCCACATGTGATCCGGGGCTGTCAGGGGATAACTTGACAGCCCCGTACTGGATCTGAACACAGAACTGGAATGGTAAATAGGCCCTCCAGTTCTGTGTTCAGCTGGATGCAGGTGAACTGAGATGTCCCCTGTGAAATGATGCTGAACCACTTTACCGGGGACAGCTCCTGGTGGTGAAGTTCAGTGTAGGTGATGCTGAACTTCAGCTCCTGCCGTTACAATCTCTGATGTGACATTTTGTAGGATTTGCCGCAATCCGGCCCCATAGTCGGCCATGTTCTGGTGCAGCGGATTGCGCCGGATGGCATCGAATCCATCTGGATCCGATGTTGCCAGTTTTAACTCCCGGACACACAATCTGAGCATGGTCAAATTTTGTGGGCGTACCAAAAATACTATTCGCCGCGGATTCTCACGTACACATGGAAAATGGAAGGCAAAAGTCATTGATGTGTCGTATTCCAGGCCCATAATGTCACTATGGGTCCGTAATTAGATCTGGGGGTGTGGCCTTGACACCGTAGAGCCCCGGATCCAAAATACTTTCGTGTGAATGCAGCTATCAAATTTTGTTCTTTTTCATGTCCGTGGGATCACAGTTTTTGTACGATAAAACGGACACCACAGGGAATGACCTATTTATGTGTGTGGATCCTTGCTTATCACGGACCCCCACACAGAAAGGCAAGTTGGCCACTTTCGCTACAGCAATATGTGTATATATATATATATATATATATATATATATATATATATTTCATTCATTCATTCATTCATTCATTCATTGCGGGAGTGAACAAAGTGTGTTAAAAAGTAAAACCCCATGGTCACCTCTCCGTCGTTGTAACACGCTGTGTTGCTTGCTCCTGGGCCAGAAGGACCTGTGTTTCTATGCCAACAACATCAGCTGAGCGTTCATGTGAGCGCTCAGCTGATTGGGTTGGCACATTGCCGCTGTCTTTAAATCTCCCGTCCGCCTAACCACCGGCCAGGAGCTTTAAACCACGCGGTCATGTGCCATCACGATCATCTGAGCGGTCATGTGACCGCTCCGCTGATTGTGTTGCCAGACAAACTCAGGTCCTTCACTCCCACGAGCTGACTCGCTACTGGCTGGGATTAAAGGACCTAGGGTTGCCTGGCAAACCGATCAGCTGACCTGTCACATGACTGCTCAGCTGATGGGGTTGCCAGCCAACCCAAGGTTCTTCAGTCCCAGGAGCATGTGAGACAGCGCGGGACACCGGCGTAGAGGTGACCATGTTTTTTTTAGGTTTCAATTTAAACCCTTTGTTTCGGAAAATTCTCTTCCGCAATGTATGTATATACATTGTGGAAGTGAAATTAGATGGTGAGGAGCAATGTTACTCTACTGAGCATGGTCTGTGCACTAAAATCGGGTCACCAAAAACATCCAATGTTTTCTCGGACCCCTGCTGCATAGGCCCCCATGTTAAAGGGCGCAGATTGGATAGGATTTGCCCTAATTGCCATCCAATTTTGTTGAATACAACTTCGATCAGATTTTTGTGTGTGGCCAAAATGGGAGCAGTGTCCGAGTTTGGGTACAGCAACAAATCAGACACAAATTACATTCCAGAAAATCCAATTGCAATTACGCAAAATCCTATCTGAACACCATAGGCTATCATGGGGGCCACCTTGGATCCGTGGCTTGGGGTTTTTCAACGGACACTCACGGGCCCCTGAAAAACACATTATGGAGCGTGCTTCGGCTGGTTTCACAATCAAGTGGTGACTACAGATGAAGGTCACATTATGGTTCCATTTGTGTGTATGTAATAGCCACAACCACCGCCTCAATGTGAATGTTAGTCCATGGATGCACATCCAAGTTCATACTTAGCTGGGGCCTGGTAATATGTTTTTGGGTTTTGTTTTAAAGTTAGATTACATGCCACTACCTTTGGCCAAACCAACATTCATTATTCATGGCCATATGTTTGGTAATTAAGGTGACTGTACACAGACTGTGTCTGCAATGTTGGATGCCAGCTATACCTGACAATGATGAGAAGTCCTACTGTACATTGTCTTTTTTAAACATTGCCCACAAATGTAAAAGTGGATGTACATGACATATTCCAATGCCCACATTTAAATTTTAAATAGTTGCCCCTTTGTGTAGCCTACTGGGGGTCTTCCAAACACTGCACACATATCATTGTTTAACAGTGGCTGCCTGCTCAAGGGTTAAAGGGGCCTCATACACCGCAGGATATACTTAGAACCAAATTCATAGTCAGCACCGCCATCTTCCATGTTGCTGTGTTATGCTGCAGCGGCCTTGAACCTCACTGTTTCTGTGCACCAGAACTGTTGTTGTTGTTCCCACAGTTTAAACTATCTTCACCAGGCAATTGTTTTTTGTAATGTTCCAAACACAGCAATTTTCATAGTGTTTGAGCCAGGGACAAAAGATGTGCTGTGAACATAGTTTTATTAATTGTTACGGCATAACAATGATGCTGTCACTTGCTTCAATTGTGTTTGTCGTGTCCTTTTCACAATTGTGTCCAAATGTTTCCCAATATTTGTAGCCCAGCAACAGCAAGCAGCCGATTCGCCAGCACCCTCAACGCCATTGGCAGCACGGAGTCCGGAGCTTGACCCATCTCCCCCTGAAGAAGGGACTCCGCCAGGGCTACCCTCTCCAGACTCCGAGATGCCATCCAGCCCAGCCTCGCCATTTCTCCACCCCTGAGCCTTACAGCCAGGGGGAACGCTTCTCAGATGGTAAAAAAGGAAAGGTGAAAAGCGCACATAGGGTCTTACCTGGGTGTAACCTGGGTGTTGTATTTTGTGCTGTTGCAGTAACCTTATGTTGTTCTCAGAGACACAACAGCTATTGAAGCCTAAGGTGGCTTTCAGCACTGCGGCCAAGGAAAACGATGAAAGTATTAGATGAAAGGTGGTAGTTTGTGCGCTGCCATCTGTCCGTTGGTTCAAAGTATTCCAAGGAATCCCAACATGTTAAAAGCAATACCTTTCATGTCAACTTCTTTTGCGTTTCGTGGTGCAACAGTCCACTTCATCACAGATCCACGAAGGTTTACAGACATCGACACGGATCTAGACGTGGATATGTCTGTAAACCCTTGTGGATCTCTGATGAAGTGGTCTGTAGCCACACAAAACGTGTAACAAATAGACATTAAAGGTATTGCTTTAAACATCTTGTGATTCCTTGCCTTTCTTGGAACAAACGGACAGACGGCAACGCACAAAGTAACACCTTTCATCTAATGCTTTAAAATGTAATTAATCATGTAATCTTTTGGGAATGTCAATTGACACACTCCATGAATGCTGGCTGCTTACGAATATTCATGTTATTATTTTTTAATTTTATTGATTTATACAGCAGGGGAAGATTCAGCGAGGAGCCCATCTGAATGGGCCCAGGTTGGGGAAGGAGCAGAAGAGCGGCCCCGTAAGTATTTTTCCAGATTCATGTACCTTAAATTGGTTACCAAGTGGCCAATCCTAATATTTGTTTATACTCCATAGGTGTACCTACTCTTCAAGGCCCCTCCGGCGTGAGGTGGAGGAGATTGCAGGCCTCCTGGATCTGTATGTGGAGGCAAACAAAGCCCTAGCTGGCTTCCTTCCGCCCTGCGTGTTCAAATTTGAGTTTTATGTTTTTTGTGTTTTTAGGTTTTTGATTGTTAATGTGCTGGCACATTCGACATGCCAAATCGTTCTGGACGAATGTCACAGTTTAGTGAAAATCAAGGCTACAATTACATGGGGCCAAAAAACTGTTTACAAAAACCAGACGTTGTAACAAGGTAGCCAAAATAAAAGGAGCCGTTGTCCATTTATGAACCCCCCCCCCCCCCAAAAAAAAAGGTTTTACACCCCCCAAAAAAAAACGAATTAAAAAATAAGCCAAAGAAAAAGGAAAGGTTTTTTTTTTTGGCTCACACGTTTTTCATGGTCGCCTCAGATCGCCGATGGTGGCACCACACGCCGCAATTTCGCCCTGAAGCTAAGGCGATGTGTCGCTCCGGAAATCGCCTCACCCACAGCGGAACCAATCTTGCCTCATTCCATCGCCGCTTCACACGCCACAATCTCAAAGGCAATGTGGACGTACATGTTCAGCGTGGCGGGAGATAGGCGCGCCACAGTGGTTTACACCACGCCCCATACGACGCGCTCATTGGACAACGCAACAGCGTTACGATTGGTCAGCCTGCTCTGGAAGGCTGGCTAATACATGACGCCATTGTCTCGTAGTTTGTACTAAGTACACGCTCGTGTCATCAATTGTGGCGCCTGCAACACACTTACGAGGCGCAGAAGCATCACACAGAGCTGTTTTGTGCACTACAGTGTATTACACTAAAGAATGGCTATGTGTTCATCTGTAGGTGATGGCGATAAGATACAAACCACACTATGCACATATGTGCCTGCATTGGTCCACGCCATGGCAGAGCTGAACTATGTGTGTGCACACATGTTTGTGTGTGTGTACTGAAGTCTACCTACATCCCCCACAAACACCATTGCATTCTCCATGTGTGTGAACACGTTCCCATGTGGCCAAACACATCATAATGGATATGTACACACAGTCACGGCATACAGTATGGCCCAAATGCTGGACCTGTGTACTGGACATTAGCAGACAATGCTGCACGAACCCATCAATACCATTTAACGTATCACATACCTCTGTGCACAGCATAAAGCTATGTGCAACTGCCCTGTATTGAAAAGTAACGACAGACACAGGTAGTTTTTTTTTTTTTTTAGTTTAGTTGGACTTTTTGTGCACAAAATAAGTTATTTCAACAACACACACAAAACATTAAAAACAGAAGGGTCAACATCACACAAAAATGAACAAAATGATGAGAAATAATGGCGAGACACAAACCTGACACTACAGAACCCAATAAAAAAAAAACTAACTACCGTATATACTCGTGTATAAGCCGACCCGTGTATAAGCTGACCCCCCTACTTTTGCCCCAAAAATCTGGAAAAACCTATTGACTCGTGTATAAGCCGAGGGTGGACCCCAGCACAGGTATACAGCCCCCAGCAGTGTGGTATACAGGCCTCCCCCAGTGGTATACAGGCCTCCCCAGTGGTAGTATATAGCAGCCCCAGTGGTAGTATACAGCAGCCCCAGTGGTAGTATACAGCAGCCCCAGTGGTAGTATACAGCAGCCCCAGTGGTAGTATACAGCAGCCCCAGTGGTAGTATACAGCAGCCCCAGTGGTAGTATATAGCAGCCCCAGTGGTAGTATACAGCAGCCCCAGTGGTATACAGCAGGCCCCCAGGGGTACATATAGCAGCCCCCAGGAGGTACCCAGCAGCCCCCAGGGGGTACACAGCAGCCCCCTGGAGGTACACAGCAGCCCCCTGGGGGTCCCCAGCAGCCCCCAGGGGGTACAGAGCAGCCCCCTGGGGGTCACCAGCAGCCCCCTGGGGGTCACCAGCAGCCCCCTGGGGTACACAGCAGCCCCCTGGGGGTACACAGCAGCCCCCAGGGGGTACACAGCAGCCCCCTGGGGGTCCCCAGCAGCCCCCAGGGGGTACACAGCAGCCCCCTGGGGGTCCCCAGCAGCCCCCTGGGGGTCCCCAGCAGCCCCCTGGGGGTACACAGCAGCCCCCAGATGCTGGCACTCGCCCCCCCTTGCAAGGGCCCCCCCCGCTTCTCTTACCATTCCGGACTTCTGATCCGCGCCGCTCCTCGGTGCTCCTCGCTGCTCCGTCCGTCTTCTACATCCGGGATCCCCGGCACGATGACGTCACATGCCTGCGACGGCCGGAGATCCCGGATGTAGAAGACGGACGGAGCAGCAAGGAGCACCGAGGAGCGGCGCGGATCAGAAGTCCGGAATGGTAATATAACCATCGGGGGGGATCCCTTACAAGGGGGGCGAGTGGCAGCATTTGGGGGCTATATGCACTGCTTCCCTCTGCCGCTGATTGACAGGGGGAAGCAGTGCATATTTAATGAGCGGCCCCACGTGACGGGGCCGCTCATACAGCAGCCCCCCCCCGCCTCCTGAAGCCTCCACAGCCCCGGACACAGCCCCCACCCGTATTGACTCGTGTATAAGCCGAGGGGGAGACTTTTCAGCCCAAATTTTGGGCTGAAAAACTCGGCTTATACACGAGTATATACGGTAACTAATGTATCAACAATCAAAATACTAAAAACACAACCAGAATCCTCCTGGTGCAGCCAAACAAAGTTGGGGGCGCTAACAAGGTAGATGTCCATGGAGTGGGAGCAGTATAATGTACCCAGCGGCGTTACCAAATTCACACATAAGGCGATTATAGTGCGTGGCCCATGGAACCCATCTACGATGTGTAGGCCAACACCTGAGCTGTCATGTGTGGCACTATACTCCACACAGTGCAACTTAATACACGCGGACAACATAGCTTGCACTATTAAATGGCGCGCGTAATTCCACTCATTTAGCGGACGGTTGTGTAGCTGAAGATGTGTGTGGTGCTGAACGGACAGCTTTTCAAATATGGCGCGGTGTCAACTGACAGCCAATGGGAACACAGTAGCCCACACCAATCATCTGAGACTGGGCGTGGACTCCAGCACGCTGTGGCACGCCTATGGGAAATCATAGGCACCGCTCTTTCCATCACTATCGCCCTGTCACATGCCACAACACAAAAATATCGCCTTAACGATTGCGGCTGATTACTGAGCAGTGCTCAGGAATCAGGCGATGGGTGAGAGGCGAGAGGCGATTTATCGCCGCAAAATTCCCCAATCATGCGCAGCAACCGTGAGGCAATTTCACGGCGATTCCTCCGGGGTGATATATCGCCTTTATGATTGCCAGGCGAGATTGTGGCGTGTGACGGTACCTTTAACGTGTTATGTTTTACCCATTGAAGAAAAAAAGTTCAAAAAAGGCGACAAAAAAAAGAGAAGAAAAAGGACATGTTGTCCAAACCCCTCAAAAAATGAATAGTTTTCTATTTACAGATGTGTCAGTGTTCATTGCATCCGCAATTGATGCTCAACATCAGTGTTAAGCGGCCGTCACACATGTCGACATCTTGAACGATATTGTAAGCAATCACGTGCACGCGCGATCGCTTACAATATCGCTCACATCGCTGGTGAGATGTCACACAGACAGACTCACCAGCGATGTGGACCAGCGAGATCGCTGGTAACTATGGTACACATCGGGTTGCTAGGCGCCGCGCGGCGCTTAGTAACCCGACGTGTACCATAGTTACCATCTCCCAGCATAGGCTCTGCCGCTGGGAGATCGTTCATCGTGGTGTCATACACCACGATGAAGCAGATTGTTTAATCGTTCATCGCTAGATCTGAGCTCCGGAGCTCAGATCTCGATCTTGCGATTTGAACACTTCTCGCTCGTCGTATCCTGCCGTCACACGCACAGACATCGTTCACGCGATGATTAATCTGGCGCGTTCAAGCGATATCTTTCAAGATATCGTAGCGTGTGACGGCCGCTATACATAGATGTGGCCAAACACATAAGGCTGCTTTCACAATGCCTATTTTTTCATGTCTGGGGGAGGCTACTTTTTGTAGCATCCAATGTACAGGAACGGACACCACAGTGGGTCAGACCTTGTCTATGTCCAGGTCCGTACTTATCACGGATCTGGACAGACAAATCGCTGTGCGCGCATTTTCACTTAGGCAATGTATATTCATACATTACAGAAGTCAAATTTTCACAGGCAAGTGAAAAAAATTAAAAATATGTATCCTCACCATTCCAGCTAATCCACCGATGCCTCCAGCAAGCTCCGGTGTGACTACAGGACCTGTCCTGAGGTCAAAACTCTGGTAACATTACCGCACTGACCGCGGGGGGGCATGTGACCTGGATGTGACATCACAAGAGCTCGTGTAGTTACACGGGACCTTGCTGTAGGCATCGGGGGACTTGCTGGAAAGGTGAGTATACACATTTTCTAATATTAACACTTGCTTTGCCTACATTTAGCTTCCGCTATATATATATATATATATACACATTGCGGAACAGATATTACATGGTTACGACCACTTTTAGTGTCCTGACCATGCTCGGTACACTAAAATGTGGTCCAAGAAACTATCAGGCGTTTTCTCAGAGCCGTGCTACATTGGCCCCCATGTTAAAGGGTGCGGATTGGATTGGATTTGGCATAATTTACATCCAATTTTCTGGGTTCCAATTTGAATCACATTTTTTTATGGACCCAAAATGGGAGCAGCCTCCCATTTTGGGTGCACCGACAAATGGCAGACAAATTGTATCCAACAAAATGGGATGGCAAAAAGGCAAAATCAGATACAATCCAATCACCATAGGTTTACATGGGGGACAAATTGACAGCCACATCCACAGACAGTCACGGATCACACAAAAACGCTGTGTTAAAGCAGCCTTACACTACACACATATGCATTGGCTAGCCTTATCAAATACCATATCCAAACAATTATACATCTTTAACTTACACCTACTGTTAACCAACCAACTTTTCCGGCACAATGGTTCAGAAAGAACCACACTTCCTCAAACATTACCATGTACTCAATGTCCCCGATACTCCAGAGTCATTGTACCTACACTCTGTATATTGGACAACCATACTTGTCATCATGCAAACACAAAGTGTTAATGTAATGGACAAGAAACATGTTTACCGTTTTGTAAAATATATTTTCCTACATGTTGGCCCAGCTACATTTATGTACCTGTTTGGCCAATATAAGCAAAAAACCTTTAACAAGGGCTACAGATTATGGAAGGTTTGCAGATTGAACTCCTCTGCAGGAGGAAACAATGTCTGCCTGCCCAGATTCCCCTGTGAATAGGGGCCCATACTATAGGGAGGGCAGAATGGGGGCAAAACAAGCCGGTTATCCGGACCTTCAGCAGGCATAGTGGCAGTTGGCCTCCAAGAGTCAGCCTTCCTCCGTGGTGAAAATAATGACTCTTTCCAATTCTGCTCTCGCATCCCCCTCTATGTGAAGCAAACGCTCATTGACGAGATGGGCAACAGCGTTAAGGGGCTCCTTGTCAGCCTCTTGCAGCACCCTCTTAGCCAAAGCTCCCAGCTCAAAGGAGTTGGAGCCCAGTGGTGGCAAATTTCGCCTCCGAGCCCAGAAGGTTGCCCGTGGTTGCTGGACGCTGCGACCATCAGGAGTTGGCTACTCCTCCACGGATTGTGGAGTGGCTTCATCAACGGCGGCTGATGATGTGGCGGTTGATGAGGCAACCTCAGGGTCTTACAGAAGAACACACAACCAAAATAATAGAATTATAAAAACAAAACATTGTTCAGATTGAAACATTAAACTTTGTGCATAAATCATGTGTGTAAAAGCCACGACACACACACAGATATGTGGCCAGACATTGCTAAGGCCTTGTTCACACATACCAATCCGTTTTTTAAGCTGTTAGAATAACTGATCCGTTTTTCTAAGGGCGGCAAATAGTGTCCCCTGATGTCCTGAACGTTTTTGGACTTATGCGTTTTCAATGAAAAAATGACTATGCGCCATGCGTTAACGCATGCGTTTCCCATAGGGCCCCATGTTAAAAAAAAACGCACTTAAGTGCACCATGCGTTAACGCATCTGCGTTTTTTATTAACAGCTTAAAAATGCAGAGTATGCCAAAACTGATGGTATGTGAACAAGGACTAACGTGTTGTTGCAGGCATCTTATGGAGATATTGCTGGATTTTCAACACCGCACAAAAATGGAAACATGTGGCCATGAAATGTCAAAACCGAAAAAAAGGGACCTGTGTCTGCACACATACTTGTGTGTGTGTGTAAACCTTTACATGTCATAGATTAACCATCTGTAAAGGACAGATTTCCACCCATCCATCATAAAACCATAATGTTGACAAAGTGAAAAGACAACTTTGGATAAGCTGTTTTTGGAGAACAACAACTGCCACATTCATCCAGGCACTCACGGTATTTGAGTACACTATTGACATAAGTGACATGTTTACAGGGCCGGCTCCAGGTTTCTGTGGGCCCCGGGCGAAAAGGTCTCAGTGGGCCCCCTTTAAGTACATATCGCGGACTATATATATATATATATATATATATATATATATATATATAGTCCGCGATATGTACTTAAAAAAAACCCCGCATCTGCCGCATTTTCGTCTAGCAGCTGCACTTGCTGCACGTTTGCGGCAAGCCCCATGCATTGTCTATGGGGCTTCCGGTAAGTGTGCGGCAATATATATGTATATATATATATATTGCTGCACACTTACCGCAAGCCCCATAGACAATGCATGGGGCTTGCCGCAAACGTGCAGCAAGTGCAGCCGCTAGACCAGGGGTCTCAAACTCCAGTCCTCGAGGGCTGCACACAGTCCAGGTTTTCAGGATTTCCCTAGTATTTGACAGTTAGTAATCAAATGACCAACTGTCAAAGTATGGAAATCATGAAGACCTGGACTGTGTGCGGCCCTCGAGGCCTGGAGTTTGAGACCCCTGCGCTAGACGGAAAATGCGGCAGATGCAGGTTTTTTTTTACCGCAACTGCCACATTTTTCAAAAAACTCCTATGTGAAGGCAGCCTTACAGGAAGAGCGACTGCCGAAACCAGCAAGAGCTGTTCCTGACAGTGAGTATATTACACATTGTTAGGAGCTGGCTAAAATGCGATTGCGTTCCCTTGCGCTTTTTAAAAATACCCTTCAAATGCAAAATGTTGCATTTTTGTGCGTCTGAGCATGCTTGGTATATACACAACCATCCTGAAGAGCACAAATAATGCAAGCAGCTCAATGGAGCCGCATTGCCATATGGTGGCACCGCAGCCAAGCGGAGTGTCTGGCCGTCCGGATCTCTCTTTCTCCTCACCTTTCTTCTCGCCGCTTCGGTCTCCTCCGGTCGCTCTGCACATATCAGCACAGTGATGACATCGTGCCCCTCCATGCTGAGCTGCAGAATGCAGACAGCGGCAGAAGAGACTCTGGAGAAGAATGCTGCTGGCAAAGGTGGCTGAGACTATAGGAGCGGAATCCGCGGGGGGCTACCACTGGTACACATACCTCGTACACACTCGGCTCTGCTCCGTACACCTCCTACGCACGCACGCGGCTCTGCTCCGTACACCTCCTACGCACGCACGCGGCTCTGCTCCGTACACCTCCTACGCACGCACGCGGCTCTGCTCCGTACACCTCCTACGCACGCACGCGGCTCTGCTCCGTACACCTCCTACGCACGCACGCGGCTCTGCTCCGTACACCTCCTACGCACTCACGCGGCTCTGCTCCGTACACCTCCTACGCACGCACGCGGCTCTGCTCCGTACACCTCCTACGCACGCACGCGGCTCTGCTCTGTACACCTCCTACGCACGCACGCGGCTCTGCTCCGTACACCTCCTACGCACGCACGCGGCTCTGCTCCGTACATCTCCTACGCACGCACGCGGCTCTGCTCCGTACACCTCCTACGCACGCACGCGGCTCTGCTCCGTACATCTCGTACACACTCGGCTCTGCTCCGTACACCTCCTACGCACGCACGCGGCTCTGCTCCGTACACCTCCTACGCACGCGGCTCCGCTCCATACACCTCGTACACACTCGGCTCTGCTCCGTACACCTCCTACACACTCGGCTCTGCTCCGTACACACACGGCTCCGCTCCATACACCTCATACACACGCGGCTCTGCTCCGTACACCTCGTACACACACGGCTCTGCTCCGTACACCTCGTACACACACGGCTCTGCTCTGTACACCTCGTACACACACGGCTCTGCTCCGTACACCTCGTACACACTCGGCTCTGCTCCGTACACCTCGTACACACACGGCTCTGCTCCGTACACCTCGTACACACTCGGCTCTGCTCTGTACACCTCGTACACACATGGCTCTGCTCCGTACACCTCATACACACATGGCTCTGCTCCGTACACCTAGTACCCACTCGGCTCTGCTCTGTACACCTCGTACACACATGGCTCTGCTCCGTACACCTCATACACACATGGCTCTGCTCCGTACACCTAGTACCCACTCGGCTCCGCTCCATACACCTCGTACACACACGGCTCCGCTCCATGCACCTAGTACACACTCGCCTCTGCTACATTCACACTGTAAATCCCTCCTGACCCCACACATAACCTTCACCTAATTGCCATACACCTAGTACACACTCACCTCTGCTACATTCACACTGTAAATGCCTCCTGACCACACACAAACTTCACCTTATTTGAGCATCATTGATGGCCAGCACAGTCCTGGATACACTGAGGAGCTGATCATGAGACCCCTGACTCCTCCCCATCCATTGACATCATCACAGGTCCTGTAAGCACACTAGCACAGAGTGTGCAGCAGCTCTGTCGGCTCCCGTGGAGGGGGGAGGAGGGAGACCCTCCGGTGCTGCAGGCAGCAGGAGCCTGAAAATGACCCCCCAGCTGCCCCCTGGATATGGTTCTGGCTGTGGGGGCAGTGCTCAGGGGCCCCTGAGGCTAGGGTCACACTTGCATTGTGACCCTAGCCTTATGCAAGTATTGTATGTTGCAGCGCATAGCGCTGGAGGCAGCCCATAGAAACCCGACGTTTACCATGACAACCACTCGTTGTCAATGTAAACATCGGCTTTCTATGGGCTCAGTTGCTGGCAGCGCATAGCGTTAAACGCTCTGCGCTGCAGCAGACAATACTTGCATAAGGCTAGGGTCGCAATGCAAGTGTGACCCTAGCCTCAGGGGCCCGATGGGCCCCCTCCAAGCAGTCGGGCCCCGGCACTTGCCCGGGTACGCCGGGTGCTGACGCCGGCCCTGCATGTTTAGTTAGTGTATCATTTGCGTAACAGTTATTGTTTGAATTAGGGCACTAAGTCTGGAGATTCTACCAACTTTTTTCTCTGTTGACTAGCTGGAGTGTATTCAGTTTAACTAAGTGAATATGGTTTTTATACCTTTTAAGAGTGCCCTATAATTGAACTGTAAGGATTTCAAATGTTACAGAAATAAAGTAGCCCATATGGCAGGCCTTTTTGATACTTTGTGATTGTATAGACCAGACAAAGTTATAACAGGGGCAACCCCCTTTTCATGCTAGTGGGCCTTTAGCCCCTCTTTTAATTGTTTTTAATTATGTTTCAGATATGATGTAACTAAATGAATAATAAAATTTGTAACCCTTTTCTACCTTCTGGTGATCGCCCATCTTGATGTGTCTCTTTTTCTTTGTTTTTGAATTACAGTTTAATAACATATTGGAGCTGATCCCTTTTCTGATTGGTGGTGCCCTTAGTGTTTTCTTCTTCAAGGAGATACTACATCCTACTCACCCGTTAGTTTTGGGGACTATGCTGACCCTACCACTGGTGAACTCAGTCCGAGGGAGTGGCGTGCAAACGACCCTGGCCTGGCGCACCTCCAGCCCTTGAGCCACGGTGTCAGATAGCAGGATGACAGATCAAGCAAAGAACGGTACTGCTCTTATCTTTATGGTCCTGGTGTGGTAGCATGGCAGCAGGACATGTCGCAGTGAGGCATGACGGATGGTGTTTCCCTTTGCGGCTCTGTGCTCCACTTTTCTTTTTTCAAAAAAAAAAAAAAAAAAATGGAAATAAATATAAGATCACCATGAAAATTAACATGTACCTATGATCATCAGGGTAAGTTTGCAAATATTATATGTATTCACATTGGCATGTATTTGAGGGAGTAAAAAAAAAGCAAAAAGGAGAACAACACGAGATTATAGTGTGCGGACACATTTACTCAACTTCTACTTATAGGAGTCTGCTTGAAACACTGAAAGCAGGGCAGAGTATCAGAAATATAAAACAACATTACATTTCAAAAAGTATTGTTGGGGAGGTAATGGAAAATAACTATTAGGACAGGGTCACACTTGCGTTTTTTTCATGAGTTTTTGGAGACCTTCCTTTTTTAAAAAACATGTAAAATCGCACCCATAGGCCCCCATGTTAAAAAACACATGCCCTAATAGCAAAAACGCATGTCTAAATAGCAAAAACGCATGTGTGACAGTACCATGCGTTTTTGTGTGCGTTTTTGCTATTATGTGATTAGCTGACATCAAAAACGCATGCAAAAACGCATGGTACATTAGTATCATTTAGTGCCATCCAAAAATGCATGCGTATTCCATAGGAGCCCATGTTAAAAAAATGCATGCGTTTTCTACAAAAACGCATGCGTTTTTCAAACCGCACCAAAAAATAGTGCATGCACTATTTTTTGGTGCAGATTTAAAAACGCAGCCAAAAACGCAGGGAGCCATCACACACCTTGAAAAACTCATAATTACATGAAAAAACGCATGGTAAAACGCAGGTCTGGGAACTTGCTATCAACCTTATGGAGAGAGCGAAGTAGGTGAGGAGATTGTAAGCCACTTCCCTCCTCTCAAATATATGCGCGTCTGTAGTTTGGGGTTCTGATCTGGCACAAATCCCTTAGTTATATTAAAAGCTTGTTGGAAAGCGATTATGACTTTGAAGAAGCTGCTTAAATGTAGCACGGGAGTTTCTCCACTTCTTAAGTGAAGTGCAAATTTGCATATTGCATATGGTAAAACGCATGCGTTTTTTAAAGCCACTAAAAAAACGCATGCCAAGTGTGACCCCAGTCTTAGGAATGTTATGTTGACATAGGAAGGCAGAAGGACAGCTTGAAAGAGGAAGTGAGTTACACACGGTGAAGGGACAAGTACATACAAGACCTATACACACTGACAATCTTAGAAACCTGGCGCTTATGTAAATGGTATACAGACACACAGCCCATCCACACATATGTGCAATTCAGTCAGACATAAGGCCAATATATTGTAAGTTTCAAACATGTGTGGTAAGTTTGTAAGAACACATGGCCTCAACCAGAGGTGTAACTAGGTTTTCTGGCACCCGGGGCAAAGATTTATTCTGGCGCCTCCACCACCACCACCGCTGCCAATTTATGTATATATATATATATATATGTGTATATATGTATATATATAGTGTGTCTCTCATATATACAGTATATACACCTCAGTGTGTGCCTGCCTGGTGTATACATATATACACCTCAGGGTGTTTGCCTGCCTGATGATGCATACATATACAGTATATACGGTAAATATATGTATACATCATCAGGCAGGCACACACTATGAGGGGTATATAATACATCAGGCAGGCACACACTATGAGGTGTATATATGTATACATCAGGCAGGCAAACACTATGAGGTGTATATATGTATACATCAGGCAGGCACACCAGGAGGTATATTATATACTTCATAGTGTGTGCCTGCCTGATGTATACATATATACACCTCATAGTGTGAGTGTGCCTGCCTGATGTATTATATACACCTCATAGCGCTCTCTCCCAGCCCAGCACAGACCCCCCCCCCCCCAATGCCTTTAATTAAACAATTTAATTACACAAGTCCCGAAAATCAAGGCAGGACGCTGGACTACTCGGTCAGGAGGAGGCAGGCAGGACTCAGAGCAGCTCCTCTTCTTTTCTTCTCTCCGACCCCGACTGTACGCGCGCGCTCACTGCATGCGGCGCGCCGGGTGACGTCAACCGCAACGCGACGTGACCCGGGGTGGGAACTGCTGCTAGGGAGCGGACTAGCAGGGCAGGGGTTCAATTGTGCACGCGCGGTGTCGGCCGTGCACAATTTGCAGGGGCAGGGCGGAGCGAAGGAGATTAGCGCCGGCGCTGCAGTGCCACCGGACGCCTGATGATGGCGCTGGCGCCCCCTCTGAGTTGCACCCGGGGCAAATGATCCGGCTGCACCCCCCCTAGATACGCCACTGGCCTCAACTCAGATGGCCGTGACGTCTCTTGCAATTTTTGAAAAAATAATGTAATGTTTTTTCCCAGGTACTGTATGGCCCCCACTATTGATGGCCATACAGTACAGAAGCAAACTCACAGTATCTGATGCTGTGTGAACATGGTCCACAGCACCACAAGCTGTTGACAAGTGACATTGACAGACAACATGAAGACTACCTCCATTAACAAGTAAGTACCACAGGGTGAAGGGTAAACTACATAGTGTACATCAGGTATACACACAGTTGGTGTTGTTAACCTGCGCCCTGTGTAATTTGGCTAGTGACAAATAGTTGAAGGGAAACACCGGTGCCACTTTGTCGAGTCTTCCATCCTTTATTAAATTCTTTAAATCATCACAAGTGTAGGAGGTAACGCTATATGCTTTTCGGGGATAAGACCCCTTTATCTTTCGCCTTGGCTACAGATTAAGGGGTCTTAACCCATAAATGTGTATAGTGTTACCCCCTACACTTGTGATGATTTAATGATTTTAATCAATGATTGAAGAATCGAAAAAGTGGCACCGGTGTTTCCCTTGAACTTTGATTATCTCGATGGAGCCAGGCCTCATACCGCTTTGCCTGGGAGTTTAGTGAGAATCAGAGGTTGAGCTATACACCCCCTTCCCTTTTGCCTGCATTAATGTACTGACACACAGGGCATCCACACATGTCCAATTCAGTACTACATGAGGGATATATATAGTACATTCCCCACATGTGTGGTAATTTGAGAAGGACACATGTCCGACACTGTGAAGTAGGTTACATGTGTTTGTATTTTTGGCCGAAATTGGGTTAATGTAGCCAAGTTACTTGATGGACCCAAGTACTGATGGAAACACAGTACAGTACCAAACCATCTAAAGCTGATGGCTTGTCAACATGGCCCACACCACCCCAAGCTGATGACAACTGAATCAACCAATCCAACATCATCAATACGTACAAAAGCTCCATAGCTACAGACATCATAATGATCCCAACTAAATCGCCATTTGCCAAGATCTACAATGTAAGGCCATTTAGTAATGGGGACACTTGCGGTCACTGAACAACATCATGGTGCCAACATACATGTGGCCTTTTGTATTTGAACACGTGCATTGACGTTGGGGTATGGGCTGCCTTAATTTTGTCTCTGTTCACAGTGACACTGTTTATACACTACAAGCAAGTAAGATCAGCACATCACCTTCAGAAGGGGACAAAGGACAGTATGAACAGGAGAAATGTAAGTGCATGGTAGGGTTTTGAAAAGAGTTGTGTTCCACAACATTACCAAAGGAATAACGTAGACCTATTTCCTGCACAGACCATACTCCATTGGATCCTGTCGTACACACAGCAGCAAGTGACGAAGGGCCTGCATGATTTCCCCAGTGTGATTCTCCAACTTCAACAATTTTCAGCAGGGTGCAAAGTATTGAAGATGTGGGTGATTGGAAAAATTGTTTGGATTACCAAGCTTACCAAGCCGACTGCTATTTTGTTTAGGCGCCCTCAGGACATAATGTTTCAACATCCCTAAAGTATGTAGGGGTGACATTACTGCAGTGTGTGAAACCACTGGGGAAAGCTGTCTTTGTTTTTGAAACTTGACTGAATTTTTAAGTGGTTCCAGACCTTTATCTTTTTGTCATGTTTCCCAAATAAAACTTTTCACTCATTAAAATATGTAGTAATAATTGTAATACAACATTTTAAAAATCCAATACATGAAGATACAAAGATCTGTCTGTATTGCAAAACGCAACTTGATACAGCAGAATACATGTTTTCTCTCTGGCTCTATCTCACCCTATGAATAGGAATATGTGTTGACATGTGGATATACATACATAGGCACTGGTAGTTCATTGTCCTAAGCAGACATATATAGACACATAGATATACCCACAGAGATGTAGAAATATGCACCAACATTTGCATACACTTATTTAAAAATTGTACAGTAACAACACATATAGTGCTTAGCCACACGCTGTATTAGGCTGCGTTCACACATTCGCGTATTTTATCGCGTTTTTTTACGCGCGTCTTTTCAAGGGAAAAACGCGCGTTTAAAAACGCGATAAGAATACGCGAGAGAACAACTCGCTTCTACTTCAATCGCGCATTTAGACGCGCGTTTTTATAATGGGGGCCTATGGAAACGCGCGCGTAAAAAAACGCAAAGAATTGACATGTTCATTCTTTTTACGCGCGCGTTTTTTGCTCCAAAAACGCTGCGTTTAATTACGCGATGTCTGCAAGGCACAAAGTAAATGTCCATTCACTTTGCTGTAAAACGCAGACGCACATGCGTTTTTGGAGCAAATACGCGCGTAATCAAAACGCGCAAAATACGCGATGTGTGAACGCAGCCTTAGGCAAAGTACACACACGAGTGTTGTGGTGTGCCACTTTAGTGACGCAACAGGGCTCTGCCCGGCGTGACGAAATCGTGTCGTATTAGTGACGCCGATGTAAAGTACGGCGCCGTCAATATATTCACACAAAAAATGGCGTCATGTTCACAGTGCAAAATCGCTAATAAGGCTGGAGTTTATCCAAAGCAAGGCTGACCAATGGAAAACGTACATGTAGCCACCAATCACACTTGGAGAGGTGCAGTAAAACACAAAAAGGCACGCCTACATCCTGCCCAGCGTGAAACAGAACACCCACAGTGAAGGCTCGCATCGTTCATGTACTTGCTGTGTGACGGCGGAACGATAGACAACATCGTTCGCTGGATCGTTCGAAGGATGTCTGGATCATTGGATTGTTCGCGTGTCCTTCAATTCATCGTTACGTGTGACATCTCACTAACAATTTGGATATGACGCACCAATGATCTCTGCTACGTCACCACACTAACGATATTGTTTCAGATATCTGAGCGTGTAACGGTACCATTAGTCTGTAGACTAATATCCATGTGTCTACTCAGACTGTGAGTACCAACTCCATGTTCTGCTTACAGCCCAACACCGTTGTAGGGCGATTGGCATTTTCCAGAGAGACCAAGATTGGATATTGGCATCCTGTGCTCTTCATGGATGAGAGCAAGTTCACAGTGAGCACATGTGACAGACGTGACAGAGTCTGGGGATGCCGTGCAGATCGTTCTGCTGCTGGAAACATCCTCCAGCATGAGTGGTTTGGCACTAGGTCAGTAATGGTGGAGGAAGCATTTCTTTGGAGGGCCACACAGCCCTCCATGTGCACAGAGGTACCCTGAATGCCATTAGGTACCAGGGTGAGATCTTTAAACCCATTGTGAGACCATATGAAGGTGCAGTGGGCCGTGGGTTCCTCCTGTACATGACAAAACTCATCAGGAGTATGCCCAGGTGTTGTAGGGAGGTCATACAGCCATGTGGAGGCCCCACACACTACTGAGTCTCATCATGAGCATGTCGAGGAGTTGTAGAGAGGTCGTACTGGCACTAGGAGACCACACACTACTGAGTCTCATCATGAGCATGTCGAGGAGTTGTAGAGAGGTCGTACTGGCACTAGGAGACCACACACTACTGAGTCTCATCATGAGCATGTCGAGGAGTTGTAAAGAGGTCATACTGGCACTAGGAGACCACACACTACTGAGCCTCATCAAGAGCATGTCGAAGCGTTGTAGAGAGGTCGTACTGGCACTAGGAGACCACACACTACTGAGTCTCATCATGAGCATGTCGAGGAGTTGTAGAGAGGTCGTACTGGCACTAGGAGACCACACACTACTGAGTCTCATCATGAGCATGTCGAGGAGTTGTAAAGAGGTCATACTGGCACTAGGAGACCACACACTACTGAGCCTCATCAAGAGCATGTCGAAGCGTTGTAGAGAGGTCGTACTGGCACTAGGAGACCACACACTACTGAGCCTCATCAGGAGCATGTCGAGGCGTTGTAAAGAGGTCATACTGGCACTAGGAGACCACACACTACTGAGCCTCATCAAGAGCATGTCGAAGCGTTGTAGAGAGGTCGTACTGGCACTAGGAGACCACACACTACTGAGCCTCATCAGGAGCATGTCGAGGCGTTGTAGAGAGGTCGTACTGGCACTAGGAGACCACACACTACTGAGCCTCATCATGAGCATGTCGAGGCATTGTAGAGAGGTCGTACTGGCACTAGGAGACCACACACTACTGAGCCTCATCATGAGCATGCCGAGGCGTTGTAGAGAGGTTGTACAGGCACATGGAGACCACACACTACTGAGCCTCATCATGAGAATGATGAGGCGTTGCAGAGAGGTCATACAGGCATGTGGAGACCACACACTGCTGAGCCTCATCAGGAGCATGCCCATGTGTTGTAGGGAGGTCATACAGGCACGTGGAGACCACACACTATTGAGCCTCATCAGGAGCATGTCGAGGCGTTGTAGAGAGGTCGTACTGGCACTAGGAGACCACACACTACTGAGCCTCATCATGAGCATGTCGAGGCATTGTAGAGAGGTCGTACTGGCACTAGGAGACCTTACACTACTGAGCCTCATCATGAGCATGTCGAGGCATTTTAGAGAGGTCATACAGGCATGTGGAGACCACACACTACTGAGCCTCATCAGGACCGTGCCCAGGTGTTTTAGGGAGGTCATACAGGCACGTGGAGTCCACATACTATTGAGCCTCATCAGGATCATGCCCATGTGCTGTAGGGAGGTCATACAGGTGTGGTGCACCGGGGTCCAGTAATCACACTACAAGCTTGGAAGTGAGGCAGGGCATCCACCAGGTAAAACACACATATACCATCTCCCATTCTGGGCCTATAGGGGGAGCTCTAAAGGCTGATGTCAGATTAGCTGCTGACATCAGTTGAGGTCCCCTATAAATACAGGTGCAGGGGGGAGAGCTAGTCAGGAGAGCTCAAGTGACAGTTGAGTTCAAGCGAGGACTGGATAGGCACTCTAGGGACGTCAGCTGCTTTAGGCCTGTCCTTAGGAACTGACGGTGTGTTAAGCCCGTAGCGAGGGTCTGAGGAGGAGAGGAAGAAGATCAGGGGAGTAATAGCAGTGCCAGCTAGCCCAGGATCAAGCAAAGTACGGTCACCGGAGACCAAGGTCGTCAGGGAATCCATAACCAGCGACAAATCTGGAGAACGGATAATTTTATACTCCCTGTTCACTACAGAGACTAGGAGACACAGCCGCACTACAAAGCCCAGGAGAGTTAAAGAAAGGTACGACCAAAAGAAGGGTTCACGCTGCCTGTCACACGGCTAGTCCAGAATAGAGAGGGTCACAGCTCAGCTCTATGCAGCCAGGGCCCACTGAACACGATACAATAGGAAAGCCTCAGGACTTGCCTGGCGTGGAAAGCCCTAATTTGCCTCCAAGCTCCTGACCCCATAAACAACCTCAATCAGTACCTGGCAATACCTGAACTACATCATTAAATGTAAAGAAACTGTGACTCCTTTGTCCAAACGTCCTTCTATGAGCTAACTCCTGCATCCCCACGGTCACCTCACAACTACCCCATAATAGACTATTATCACCGGCCAAGGGAATAAACCAGCCCTGCCTGTGGAGGGCTCATCACCTTGCTGCATCACATCACCATCCCCCGGAGCTGAGACAAGCAGCGGCGGTCACATCTGGCCGCATACCACAGGTGGCGTCACAATGACAAACAAACTTTAATTTTATTTTTATCCCCTTTTTATATTTTTTACCCTTTTAATTGCAGTCCCTCCAGGACCGTGGAACCGGTCCACGGCCACTACGTGACATACCCCTGTGACCAGACAGCAGGGACCAGTCCTGAGTAACCCACGGCCCTGGTGGGCGATGCACAGACACGTGGAGTCCACACACTATTGAGCCTCATCAGGAGCATGCCGAGGCGTTGCAGGGAGGTCATACAACCACATGGAGGCCCCAAACACTACTGAGCCTCATCAGGAGCATGCCCAGATGTTGTATGGAGGTCATACAGGCATGTGGAGACCACACACTATTGAGCCTCATCATGACATGCCCAGGTGCTGTAGGGAGGTCATACAAGCATGTGGAAACCACACACTACTGAGCCTCATCAGGACATGCCAAGGTGTTGTAGGGAGGTCATACAGGCATGTGGAGTCCACACACTATTGAGCCTCATCAGGAGCATGCCCAGGCAGTGTAGGGATGTCATACAGGCACATGGAGACCATACACAATACTGAGACTCATCAGGAGCATGCCCAGGCAGTGTAGGGAGGTCATACAGTACCTTAGAGACCACGCACTACTGAGCCTCATCTCCTTCTCTTGAGGCATTCCCTCTGATGTTGGATCAGCCTGTAATTTGATTTTCCACTTTGATTTTGAGGATCATTCCAAATCCAGACCTCCATCTAAAATATATATATAAGAATATGTAAAATAGTAGATCAAGTTCATACACTTAAATTAATATATAAGAGTATTGAACCAATTAGTCATTTAATGAATTGTTAATACAAGGTTCAAACAGGAAGAAAGGAACAATCCATGTCAATAATGTTTCTGATTGTTGAACAATCTTTACTGCAAAAAGTAGTTGTTCAGAAGCGAGCATGACATCTGCTGGCCAAAAAAAGAACTACAGTGAATTCAATACAAGAACAATTCAACAGTCAAAATAGTACTGACACAGACATTTCCTTCCTGTTTAATGAGTAACCGCTTCAATCCTTCTATATATTCATTTGACTGTATGAACTTGGTCTACTGATTTACATATTCTTATTTGTATTGTTATATACTTTCATGTATTTTTATTAGACTGTAGACTGTGAGCCCTCGTGGACAGGGTCCTCTCCCGTCGTGTATCAGCAAGCATTGACTGCTCATATGTACTGTACCTGCCCTTGTTACCCCCACTTCTTATGTAAAGCGCCATAGAACCAATGGCGCTATATAAATAAATAATAATAATTATATATTACATCCTATATATGATCTTACATACATTATTTTAAATATTAGATGAAAATTGTTATAAGTTGATGTGTCTATTCAGAAACGTCTTCTACTGCCAAAATGGTTTTATAAAGAGCTCGGTGGGCTCTTTCTGTATCATCTGATGGAGGCTCCAGTACGGAGCCAAAAACTGGTGTATGGAAGACCACTAAATAAAGGTATTACATTTAATGTTGAGGTTACTCTCCGCGTAGTGGTCTGTAAGTAATTCTTTAGGCATTTTTATTAGTGGACAAGCTTCAAAAAAGAACAGTAGAAAAACTTCTTGTGCCTAAAAAAAAATATAGCAGCTTCACTGTATAGATGGGTTCAGCTCCTTAGCTCGCTCTCATGTAATGGCCAGAGGTCTGAAGAAGATCCAGTGAGTCACAAACCGAGACAGAGGCAGGAATAAACAACATTATCATATTCATATGACTCACCATAGCCGGGTGTACACGTCTCGGGCTGTCGCTTCTCCCTGTCACAGTTCCGCACCCGAGGCTGTGGGGCCTGGTGGTCCAGGTCAATAGGGGTTGGCTGAACGGATAAGGATACTCTTTCAGTGTATCTTTTGCTGGCTCCACTTCTTCCCCTCTTCCCCTCACTATTGGGGTCCCTCAGGGTTCAGTCCTTGGCCCTCTCCTCTTCTCTCTCTACACAGCCCCGATTGGACAGACCATCAGCAGATTTGGCTTCCAGTACCATCTTTATGCTGATGACACACAATTATACACTTCAGCCCCTGACCTTACCCCTGCTGTATTAAAGAACACCAATGACTGTGTAGCTGCAGTTTCCAACATCATGTCCGCTCTCTATTTGAAACTAAACCTTTCCAAAACTGAACTTCTTCTGCTCCCGCCCTCCACTAACCTCCCTAAATCTGACATCTCTCTCAGTTTGTGGCACCAAGATAATGCCTAGGCAGCAGGCTCGCTGTCTGGGTGTTATGTTTGACACCGGTCTCTCCTTCTCTTCCCACATGCAATCTCTCGTCCGCTCATGTCACTTACACCTGAAGAATATCTCTGGAGTCCGCCCCTTTCTCACCCTGGAAACAACAAAAACCCTCACTGTGGCCCTAATCCATTCCCGCCTTGACTATTGCAATTCTCTATTAAGCGGCCTCCCCCCTCACCAGACTTTCTCCTCTCCAATCCATCCTTAATGCAGCAGCCAGGATCACCCATCTGGCCAATCGTTACTCAGATGCCTCTGTTCTGTGCCAGTCATTGCACTGGCTGCCCGTATACTACAGGATCAAATTCAAATTGCTTGTTCTCACCCACAAAGCTCTTCACAGTACAGCATCCCCCTACCTCTCCTCCCTCATCTTTGTCTATCACCCCACCTTTTCTCTACGTTCCTCAAATGACCTTCGACTAACATCTGCACTAATCCGATCCTCCCACTCCCGGCTCCAAGACTTTTCCAGAGCTGCACCAAACCTCTGGAATGCTTTACCCAAAGAAATCAGGACTATCCACAACTTGCATGGCTTCAGACGATCCCTAAAAACGCATCTTTTTAAGGCGGCCTATCATACTCCCTAATAGAAGTCCTTTGTACTGTAGATAGTGAATGGCCTATCCCTCTGGACATTATTCTTCTACAAACTCCACCAAACCATAAAGGTCTACACAGACTGTATAATGACCATCCATGTAAGCTTAGCCCTATACCCCATTTCCTCAAGATGCCTGGACCATCAGTGCAATAAGCCCCGGCACCTTGTGCAACCCCTATCCCGTTGTAGATTGTAAGCTCTTTTGAGCAGGGTCACCTTCATTTCTTGCTTTATTTATTGTATTTTCTTTATTACATTGATTCTATGCCTATTGTTTTGTATCCAATTATTGTACTTTATTTGTTCTCTATTGTAATTACTTACTGTATTTTCTGTACTCTAACCCTACATTGTAAAGCGCTGCGGAATATGTTGGCGCTATATAAATAAAGCTTTATTATTATTATTATTATAAGGGTTGAATATTCTTGTCGTGACGCCACCTGCGGGAATTCCGGTGATTTCACCAGCACTGCTTGGGCCTCCGGGGGAAGTACGGCAGTAATATGGGATGCTCCCCACAGGACGAGTGGGAGTCCCCGGGGCCTGGAGCTGCACTTGATGGTGTATGGCAACTCAGTGATCCTTAGCACGCAGAGTTAAACAGTGCTTGAAGAAGCACAGACACCAGTATTCTCTATAACGGGTCTTTTACTGTAACCGGCAAGATGATACAGGGTATACAGTCAACGGGTAACGGACCGGGTGGTCCCAGCAATGACCGGTGTTGCGCCAGTTCGGGTACAAGGGGGCTACTTGAATTTCCCTGCCGGTGTATACAGACCGGTGTGAGGGGAGCCTGTTTCCTTATGGTGGGTACTCCGCTGGCAAGACGGCTCTAGTCGCAGCTACAGTGAGGCGCTCCTAAGAAGCCTTTCCTCCACTTCTGGTTTGCTGAGCAGCGATGAACAACTTGCTCGCTTCGGAACCAGTGATCCGATTGTTGATGGGCGCGGGTGTATTTGTGACCCGTTTAGATAGTCGCCCAGGGTCCGGTTATTGGGGCACCGGGTAATGGCGCCAACCGGTTGGTGGTCTGTAGGGCTGCACGGAACTGTGCAGGGCCCTCTTCTCCAACGTTCCTCCTGACCACTTCTCTCCTCTGCTCTCTCCTACATTCTCCTACACTCTACTCCTACACTCTGCCCACCAGGACCTAATTGGCCCTCTGTTCTAATGGTGCATGTAGGGTATGGAGCTCTGAGTGTTAACCATGTCATTGTGGCACCCTGGCACCTGTTGGGCACCACAGAACTCCTTGGGGCATGAATGGAGCTAACAACAAGCATCACTCAACCACACTTACAACACCTTAGAACACCTGGTTTCTCCCCGAGCCTCTAGGGGGAGCTCCACTGGTCATTTTGAGCCAGTTCCCCCTATAAATAGGGTCTTGGAGGGAGAAACTTCAGAGTGTGCAGACGCTAGGAGAGCTGCAGGGTGTGTGTGATCTCCACTCTATGAGACACACACTAGGCCCAACCAGTCATCCAGCCAGTGAGGAAACCCTTGCAATTGGGGTAATAGGAAAGTAGAAGCACCTCTCAGGGACGACAGAGTTACCTTAACTCTCCCTCATCATCCGGTTACTGGAACCGAGCTGTGAGAACTGCCAAGCCACCACAGAGAACCAGCACTTCTAACAGGAGGTTTAGCCACCTGTTCCACCTGAAGCACCTACCTACGAGAGCCGAGGGAAAAGTACTGATCCTGCTTAACCCCTTTTACAGTGCCCTCAGTGCTGATACCCAGGTGAAATCCGTTCTATTGAACACACTGCCCGGTCCGGCTGGATTCCACATCCACCCGACCTTAGCACTAGAAGTACAGAGAGAAGGAAGCCTACACTAACTGCTTGCTGTGAACCTCCAGGAGTGTTGACTTCACTATCCCGGTCTGGCGTACCTGATCATCACCAGTAAAGGTACCTAAAAGACTTTGGAGTGTCTGTGTTTAATTCCTGGACTTAACAGCAGTACTACCGCAGCTGCCTTACAACATCTTGTGCAGCTCCCGTCTCCGGGGACTCTCGCTCATCCTGTGGGGAGCGTCCCATCTTGCTGCCTAACATCCCCCGGAGGCCTAGCAGCGCTGGTGAGATCACCGGAACACCCGCAGGTGGCGTCACGAGACAAGATCTAATCCCTAACTGTTCAACCATCCCCCTATTGATCTGGACCACCGGGCCCCACAGCCGCAGGCGCGGTTCCGTGGCAAGGAGAAGCAGACACCTGCGACCTGCAGAACCCGGCTACGGTGAGTCATCATTACTGAGACGGAAGATATCACATCTTCTGGCAGGGATGTAATACCTTCCTGTGACGCACTTGTTGCGGGGCGCCACACATATATATCCAACCTCTGTAGATATATATATATATGGGTTAAGCGTTAGTAAAGGGTGTACAGACACACGGCATCACCCAGGGCGGACAGCTGCCAATCATAGCTCCAGTATTTAAGGTGTAGATACACAAAAATCAGGAATAAACAACAGTTTCTTTACTGAGAAATAATTTGTCATATGATTCAGTGTAGGATGCAATACTTTGAGATTTGGCTCCAGACATGATCTCTATTAGTTACACACACTGAGGCCCCTTTCACATTTCTGCGTATGTGCAATCACCTGCGTTTGCCTGCCCTGTGCTAGCGCAAAAAACAAGCGCAGGTGCTTTTCAGGCAAATGCAGAGCTGTACAGAGCGTCCTCGCCGCCATCACCTGCTATGGGGAGCGCAGGAGAGGAAATGCCAGGAGCGCAGGTCTGAAGAGAGGCATAGTTTAAGTGCACACATCACTCAGGTTCTGTGTGATGCGTGCGCTCAGACTCCGCTCCTCTTCAGACCTGCACTCCCGGCATTTCCTCTCCTGCGCTCCCCATAGCAGGTGATGGCGGCGAGGACGCTCTGTACAGCTCTGCATTTGCCTGAAAAGCACCTGCGCTTGTTTTTTGCGCTAGCACAGGGCAGGCAAACGCAGGTGATTGCACATACGCAGAAATGTGAAAGGGGCCTGAGCATTAGGTGAAATTAATTTGCCAATCCCAAAATTCCCAGATTATGTGTATTACGCTTAGGAACCAGAACGAATTTACCTACCCACTACGACAGCCGAAGCAAAGTCTACAGTTAACTAGATGGGAAACAGGTGTAAATCTGGCAAAGGGGTCCTATGGGAACCACTGGGATGGCACATTGAATATAAACTTATCAATTCCAACAATATCAATATGTGCAAGTATAACAATCGTTCTTAGGTCCCTTTCACATCAGCTATTTTCACTGAATGCGGCAGATCGGCTGCACTTGTGGTGCACCTGCAGCAAGCCCCATTCATTCTCTATGGAGCTTGCAGTCAGGTGCGGCAAGTGCGGTTTGCCAAAAACTGCAGCTCCCCTTTTTTTTTTTTTTTTGTTTCTTGATGTTGCCAGAGGTGACCTTCCCTCTTCATATAGTTATTGTGTGGATCCCATTTTCACATCATAGGGGCCAGACATTAAGGAAACAAATAGATAATCCTCAATGACTCCGAGTTCGGGGTCTCGACTGGGGGTGGCCTCTGGACCTGGCTCACCTGGTTGCCCCCTCCTTTTATGAGTCACAAAACGTCCTCCCGTGTGTTCACATCTCATTAACATGTTGGTGAGATGAAGATGTGTACATATATGTTGAATGTATAGCAGTTGTTTCTATGTGCAGTTCTTTTTCTTAGTTTAATTCTTTCAGACGATATTATAGAGCTGGTTCCCTGGGGGAGGTGCCTGGCAGGGGGCCCTCACGAGAGGTCTCACCGCTGGTCACTAGCCACATAGGGAACCTTGGGATACAAGTTTGATTGTACTGTTCCGCTCTACGGAACATTTTACAGTCCTCCCGCCTCGTTCTAGGAACGTGGCGTAGCCTATTCTGTTAATAGGCTTATAACCCTTTCTACTACTCTCACTCACACTTTTGTTTTCACTCTCTCTCTGCTATTTTCTTCCTTCTCTTTCCTACATCTTTCCTCCCCCCTTTCCCCCTCCTCTTTTCCTTTTTTTCCTATACTCTAAATCCTGCCCTCTAACCCCTCCCAAATTCTAAGGGAAATCAATTTACATGTCTTCCATAAAGTTTGCCTCCTTGAACGTGCGGGGTTTCAACACTCCTCAAAAGCGCAGCCAGGTTCTATATGGCATGTCTAAGATGGGTGTTCAGGTGCTATTGCATCAAGAAACCCATTTTAAACTGGCTCATGTTCCTGATATCCGCAATAAATACTACAATCAGTGGTTTCATGCTCCTAACCCTATATCTAGGTCTAAAGGCGTGGGTATTGCCTTCCATAAAAATTTCCCTGGAACTCTGGCAGAGGTGGAGATCGATCCGAATGGCAGATATCTGTTTGTCAACTTTTCACTCTATGGTCAAGACTACACTATTATTAATGTCTACCTTCCCAACAGGGATCAGGCCACCGCGGGTGCACGATACCTCCGAAAGCTGTCATCGATCGCCCACAGGCGCCTGATCATCGGCGGAGACTTTAACATGCCTCTAGACAGAAAACTTGATATGTCGTCGGGTAAGTCGGGGATTCCCCACTCCCATATCAGTGCGTTTAAATCCGCCTTACACTCCCTCAGGGTGGTTGATATCTGGCGCGTGCTCCATCCTGCTGATAGAGACTTTACACACTTTTCTCAAGTCCACTCATCTTACAGCCGTATCGACTACTTCCTCATGAGTCACTCACTGACGGCCTGGTCACCTTCGGCCTCAATAGGATCAATGACTTGGTCTGACCATGCCCCTGTGTTCGTGACACTCCTCCCTCCTCACAGCCCCCCTAGGATTTGGAACTGGAGACTAAACCCCAATCTCCTCTTTGATAAGGAGGCAAAAAAAGCGGTGAAGTCATCTATCTCTGATTTTCTGAGGAACCATGCCATGGATCCTACTCCGCTTCCGACTCAATGGGAGGCCCTTAAATGTGTCTTAAGAGGAGTCTTCATCAGGGAAGGGTCGAGAATCAAGCGTGAGAAATCTAAGCATATCGATGACGTACTACTGCGCATACAGGAACTTGAATCACAACATAAATCTTCCCTCGACAGTGACGTACTTCTGACCTTGACAAAACTCAGAGAGGACCTTCGAACATCTCTTGACCTGGCACACACCCGGTTTCGAGAACGCTCACACCAGTTTTACTACGAGTTTGCCGACAAATGCAGGGGACCCCTGACGCGTCTTATACATCCAAGACTGTCAACCACATACATCCCTTCTGTGAAAACAGCAGACAAAAATACGTTATATCACCGATCTGACATAGTGTCTTCCTTCGAGCTTTTCTATAAATCGCTTTATAATATACACGGGAACTTAACTGAATCATGTGAGCCTCGACTGTTACAGAGGATAGACCAGTACCTCGTTGACACTTCTCTCCCACCGCTTATGCCTGCCATCAGTGCTGAACTAGACGCCCCGTTCTCCCTGGACTAAATGACCCATGCTATCTCCTCATCCCCATCAAACAAAAGCCCCAGCCTGGATGGCTTCACTGCCAAATTTTACCAGGAGTGTTCCACAGATCTAGCTCCCTTTTTGACCAGGGTGTGCAACGCTATTTCCAAAGAACATCCTTTCCCAAAACAGACTCTAGAAGCGACCATCACGGTAATCCCTAAGTCTGGGAAGGATCCCCAGCTTTGCCGAATTACCGCCCGATTTCCTTGATCAATGTAGATGTGAAGTTATATGCGAAGCCACTGGCTGCCAGACTTGGACCTTCTCTGCCTCGACTCATCCACAACGACCAGGTTGCCTTTGTCCCTGGGAGAGAGGCCAGGGATAACACAATTAAAACAATTCTTGCAATCTCTCACATTAACAAATTTAAAATCCCGGCCCTTGTGTTATCAGTCTATGCGGAGAAGGCATTCGATAGGGTGAGCTGGTTGATGGTTCCAGGAAAAGGTGATGGCGTTGTATACTACCCCGTCAGCCAGGGTCCAGTGTAATGGAATCCTCTCCAAATCCTTTGATACTTGAAGTGGAACCCGCCAGGGCTGCCCCTTGTCCCCTCTGCTGTACGCACTTGTAATGAAGCATCTAGCAGTCGCCATCCGACAGAACCTGGATATCCATGGGATTCAGATTGCCAACAAATCCTACAAATTGGCTTTATATGTTGTACGTTACTGACCCTGAGACCACTCTTCCGTCAGTCCTGAAAGAATTCGACCGATATAGACAGGTCAGCAACTTTAAAGTTAATGTCTCAAAATCTGAGATATTGAATATATCTATCCCACTGGACCGTAAGAATCGGCTGAAAGATGCTTTCCCCTTCCACTGGTGCTCGGGCTCCCTGAAGTGTCTAGGGGTTCACATAAGTGCAGACCTCTCACTCCTCTGCACACTGAATCACAAACCCATGCTGCAACGGTTGTCTGCTGACCTCCAGACGTATGGTATAAAGACCTTGACTTGGTTTGGTAGGATCAACGTACTGAAAATGGACATTTTGCCCAAACTGTTATACATTTTTCAGGCTGTACACATCTCTGTTCCTAAATCTTTCTTCTCCCAACTCTGGGCACTCTCAACGTCCTTCGTTTGGCGGAAAAGGAAGCCTCGATTAGCGTACAAACTCTTGACGCGAAGTAAGTCCAGAGGGGGCAGGACTACCCAACTTCTATCTTTACCACAAGGCGTCCGTCTTGACCAGAATGGTAGACTGGTTTAGTGGGGCCGAACTCAAGCAGTGGGTGACCATGGAGGCAGATATCTCCGGCTGGATTATAACATCCCTCCCATGGGTGGTAGCTTCTAAGCTCCCCAGGAGCATCTCGGACTTGCTGCTTACGCGGGATCTTCTGGGGATATGGGATGGAGTGCGTGCCAGATTCAGCCTCTCCTCTTTGGTGAGCCCCTTGACCCCACTTTTTGACAACCCCGACTTCCCGGTCGATGTGGAGAGGTTCATGGGTTTGTCCTCCAAACAGAAAGTCCGAGTCTGTGAGACCCTTATGGGTACTCCCTCTTTGCCTGATTGGGTGAACCTCCGCAACAGATTTCCGGGTGTCCGGCTCCAATGGTTTGCCTATCTTCAGCTACAGTCATTCATAACATCCCTTGGCTCATTGTCCGAACTGACTAGGGAACAAACCACCACGCACCAGGCACTATTATTACAAACCACGACGCCGCCACACGACATCTCGCAGATTTATAATACCCTGACTTGCTCTCCTGATTCAGACCCAACATGGTATGTGGCGGCCTGGGAACGGGATCTGGAACTAGTTCCGTAGGACTTGGATTGGCCTAAATCATTTCTGTGTACACACAAAAAGTCATTGCCCTGTACCAGGAAACAAATTTCAAAATGTTAACGAGATGGTATCGCTGTCCGCAGGAGCTCCACAGAATTTACCCATCCACTCCCGATGCATGTTGGCGCTGCAACGCCTCGGGAGGAAGCCTACTCCATGTCTGGTGGAGCTGTCCATCCGTACAATCCCTATGGCAACATGTATTTACGAACACGTTTCAGGGATCCATGTCCCCTGCCTCCCTCAGAAGGGGCTGCTATCTATGATTCCCGGCACGTTCAAGGAGATCAAACATGGCCTCTTGAGGCACTGCCTGGCCACAACTAGAGCTGTAATACCTCGGAAGTGGAAGTCGAGGTCAGCTCCTAATGTGATGGACTGGCTCCATGAGATGGATCATATCTGTCGCATGGAAAAACTTTCTGCCCACTCTGGTGCTCAGTTCAGTAAATACTTTTCCACATGGACTGCCTGGCTTCTGTTTCGGGAGTCCCCAGAATTCACAGATATTCTTTCTACCTAGTCCAACTGCTCTTGGCAAGTTGCGACATGTACTCCCGATATGGAGACATGACAGGTTGGCTGTTTCTTGATCCCAAACCCTTATTGCCCTCCCCCCTGTCCCCTCCCCCTCTTTTCTCCATCAATACTGGTTATACTACTCTCTTCCATACTTAACGTTACCCCCTCCTTCTTAATTTTTCCTAGACTCTTCTCATTTCTTGTCCTTCTATCTCATCCTTCACTTCCTCTTTCTTGCTTCTCAAGCCTTATGGGTTTAATGATTATTTGAATATCCTGAATGAATGACCTGTTCACTCTACATTGTCAGGTACAACAAGTATTGGGAACAATTTATTACGTTATGTTAATGCCATGCATACTACGTTTACAATGCTTGATTTCCCGTTATCCCTCGTGTGTATATAACTAAGCCTGTAACTGATTAAGTTTCTTGTCGGTTGATGTATTCTATTTGTTTAATAAAGCAAATTTTTGAAAAAAAAACTGCAGCTAGCAGCAGTTTTTTTTCCCACAACACAAGTGCAGGATCTGCCGGATCACGGCAAGCCGCAAGCTCCATAGAGAATGAATGGGGCTTTCCGCAGGTGCACCACAAGTGCGGCCATTCAGCGGCAGATGCATTAAATCTGTCGGATCTGCCACATTCAGTGAAAATGGCTGATGTGAAAGGACCCTTATACAGTTAATCTAGGGACACCTGTGTATCTTAAAGCTATGGTTCCATTAACCTCTGATGAAATCTCAAACAGATCTACAATTCACATTGGCTGCAGCCAGTACCAAAAATCTTTGGCACCAAAAACAACATTAACATAAACAAGGATCCATGTCTTGTTGGCCAATGCTGAGCCCACACACCGGGGACTTTGAGTTCTGTAGCCTCAGGGTATGGGTAGCACACTTCATCAGGGCTTGTCAGGATCCTCTTGGTATGGAAAGCACAGGAATCTGTTTCTCCAGCAGTTACTGAAAGTTTTTATGGCAGCAGACAGCTTGATTCCCTCACAAGAGATATGTCCTTTGTCACTTTCCAGTTACTGGCCACGTGGCCCGTTCAGCACAAGGTCTCTAGCCCAGCACAGCAAAGACATCACAGAGCTCCAGTGTCACACAGCTCTCACATGCACTGCTCCTGTTCCAAGGCAAAGACACAATTTTTACTAGGGCAAGAGACCAACAACTCTCACAGAGACACTTGCAGAGCAGCAGCCTTATCAAAGTTCAGTGTTCACACCTCTTACAGCATCTGCTCCTCATCTCTCACAGCAGACTTTAACCCTCCCTTCCCTTCACCACACGTCTCCTTAAGCAACTCTACTAACAGGGCTTCTCAGGCTGCCCCTGCTTGCAGCCCAGGCAGGAAAACTGTGGGGTCCTAATGCTCTCCCAATGTTATTATAGTTTACATCATACACTCACACCCACCCCTGCTCCATAACCCAATAATAAGTCATTGTGCAGGAAAAATTAAAATAGGAAACAGACTAATAACAAAACTGAATTATTTTTCAGATATTTAGTCTTCACGTGTGACAAATTTTTCATAGTAGATTGTGGTTTTTGTTAAGTTTAGTTCACTTTTAAACAGCCTAGATCAAGGGGAACATTTTTATAACTTACAATGTGTTATTCTGCAACATTTTCTGCAAGATCCTGGAGAAATTGTACAGGGCGCACAGGGTTAATCTGCTGGTTAGTTACATTTTGCAGTAGAAGCCTTGCCCCTTTAGTGATTTTCTGTCCATGGGGACAAAGACAACACCTTCTCGATTCCTTGTGTGCAGCCCCATAAAAATAAAAAAGCCTATAATCAACTATGCCGTCATCCAGGTGTTAACCTAACCTCTCTGCTGCCTGAGGCAAACTGCAGAACGCCCCCCCCAGTAAATTTTTTAAAATCGGTAGGAATAAATTAAGTTCATACAGATTTATATCTGTCCTGAAAATATGAGTACAATAGTGGATAATTTCATTTAAAGAAATAGAAAAAAAGATGTCCAAACACAAGAATGTCAGCGCCATCAGATGCACATATAAGGACCACACAGAAGAATCATGAACAAGGATCATTAATGGCAATGGCAGGCTTGGCACAACCTACAGACACACAATGATGGCTGCAGAGCTGTGATCCTGCAGGCAGATATGTGGCACCCCTGGGGGTTAGTTGCCACATGAACACTTGGTGCAGAGAGGGATTTCCACATCAGCTAAACTTACACGTGCAACACCTTCCACCCCTGAAGGGGGAGCTCGACTTGCCGACTTCAGGCAAGGTCTCCTATAAATTCAGGCCTGGGGGAGGAGTTTGATCAGTATGGAGCAGTACTGAGAAAGACATCCTGGTGAATGGTGCCGTGCTAGGCCCATGCCAGAGGGAAGCCTAGCCAGTGTAAGTGACCCAAGAGTGAGGGGGTCGGAGGCAAGGCAGAGACAGAGCGGGGGCAGAGGAACCATACCGGTTCACCCCAGGAAAGCAACAGAGGCATTCCGGACATCAGAGTCCGAGTCTGCAAGGGTCCAGTTAGCCCAGCAGAGAAGATCGGAGGGCCATCGAGATTTCAGTCTCCTAGTAGAGCACTTGTAGCACAGCCACTATCATAGCCAGGTACCGCAGAGGACTAAGCAGTGCCCAGTAGAAGGTTCTCATTGCCTGCTATACAAGTGAGGGACACAGGAGAGATCAGGGCCAGGTTTCAGACAAGCCAGGACTGGAGTACACACAAACAAAAACAAGGAGGCCTCACAACTCATCGGGTGTGGAAATCCTGAACTGCTACCCAACCACCCGGACAGTACCCTGGATGTTACCTTGCTTCAACATCACCAGTAAAAGGTATGGAAACAACTTTCAGCATGTGTGTGTCCGTTATTATGGCCCCTAAATCTGCCCTTAACATAGACTGTGTGCCTGCATCTCCACCTGATGAGCTGTCTCCCTGTGTAAAATCCCTATAATCCATAACTGCCCCAGGGATCCCGCTCCACCTACGGGGAGCGTTACCAACTAGCTCATGTCTTAGCCTAGATGCTCCACCAGAGGCGAAACACCTGTGGAAAGAGAGAAGCAGGCTGTTCATCTACTAGGGTAGGCTGTGTTGACGTTTTATCAATCCTAGAACCCACGAAATGGTGTGGCAGATAGTGGTACCGAAGAGGGATGTCCAGATGGTGTTGGAAGCATACCACAATGGAGCAGGACACTTCAGATGGAAGAAGCTTGAGGTATTATTACGCGAGAGGTTCTATAGGGTTGGCATGAGGAGCACTATAGAGAGATGGTGTAAAAACTGTGGACCATGCAACTTAAGAAGAAAAGACCGTGACAGCCAGAGAGCACCACTACAGCCAATTACCACCAAACAACCATTAGAAATCGTAGCCCTGGACCACGTGAAGCTGACACCAAGCAGGTCAGGCTTTACCTAAGCCCTTACATTGGTGGACCACTATTCCAGATTCCTAGTGGTAGCCCCGGTAAAAGGCTTAACAGCCAAAACTGCAGCAAAAACCTTTCAAGCCTACTTCTGTAGACCACACGGGTGTCCCGAGCAGGTGTTGACAGATCAAGTTCCTGCATTTTAAGCTGAAGTATTCCAAGAGTTTTGCCACTTATATGGGTGCAAGAAAGTCCAAACCACACCTTACCAAAGTTCAAACCAACGAGAATTTGAATCAGGTGGTCATAGACTTTTTAAAAACCTTGCCCTTTGAAGAAGGAAACATGTGGCTGGAGAAATTACCAGACTTAGTGGACATGTACAACAACATACCTGTAAGTTCCACCAATTGCACACCAGCGTATTTAATGAGAGCAAGACCTGGAAAATTACCAGTTGATCTAGAAATGGGAATTGCAGTACCTGAAACCAGTTCACCTGATGCTGATTGGGACACTAAACACAAAGAACAGTACAAGAAATTACAAGAATGCATAGAAAGAAGTATAAATCAAATTAGAGAGAAACAAGAAAAAGATTACAACAAAAACCCACAAGCTGCTCCCTTACCACCTGTACAAATGGTTCTCAAGAGAAAAAGAAGAGTTCCCAAACTTGATCACCAATGGGAAGCAGAACCTTACACCGTGCTATCCTCTAACTTTGATAACAGAAAGACTTGCTTAATCAGTAAAGATGAAATAAGAACTTCAACAGCAGTTTCCAGAGATCATCTGAAGAAATGCCCTGAGCAATTAAAACAAAAGAAGTAATTCCCTGTACACCTCAACCAGAAGAAAAGAAAGAGAAGGTGGTTCATACTGTACTTGGAGACTTTCCTTAAAATCGGCCTCAGTTCAACGGAGCCATACTAGTGCCATTGATCACTTTCCCTCAAGCAGTAGAAGATCAAAAAAGACTGGAATAACCTGTAAGAGTTCCAGAAGAACCCATTCAAGTTCAAGAAGAACTACTTGTTGTAGCAGAACCAGGGGATCTTGCAATCAGTGAACCTGCAAGTCAGCTAGAAAGACCAAGGCAATGCTGCAGTATGTCAGAGTCACATAGATCTACCAGTAGATTAGGGGAGAGTGCACGCACAACACTAGCAGTAGACACTAGTACACAACCAGTTGAAACACCAGTGCTACGTAGATCAACCTGTAATAACTTTGGGCAACCACCACCCAGATATAGAGAGTAAAAAGTGTACATTGGAAAAAGTGTAAATATGTGTCCTTATGTAAATAGACAGTAAATAGTAGTGTACAGAAGGGTGGAGGAACTGGGCCCAGCCCCATGAACATTAAGTAAGGAAAAGCAAGTTCCTGAGGTTGGAAGGTAGAAACCAGGAGTCCTAAGCCGAGACGCCCATAGGTAAATGTGAATGTGTTTATATGTGTTGAATATTTATTGCAACGAGAGACTTGAACCCGTTAAGCGTATTGAGCCTATAGAGACTTTACTGTAAGTACTTTTACATTTTGCTTGGACTTCTACTTGTTTAAACATGGACCAATAGCCACGGGACTGGTTGTGGTAAAAACTTCTTTTACAGCCTGCGGCGGATGGACTAGCGTGGTATGGAATGCACCTTTGCCCGTTTTTTACCATTTTTATTGTTTTTTGTAAATTTTTTACTTTTGAGACTCTGTTACAATAATTGTTATTGTTATTGTTATCATTGTGTTTGAAAAATGTTTCTCAGTCCAGGAGTACTGACTTTAACTAGGGGGAAATGTGGCACAGGACTGGAGTACACACACATAAAAACAAGGAGGCCTCACAACTCATCGGGTGTGGAAATCCTGAACTGCCACCCGACCACCTGGACAGTACCCTGGATGCTACCTTGAACCATCATCAGTAAAAGCTACAGAAACAACTTCCAGTGTGTGTGTGTGTCTATTATTGAGGCCCCTGATCCTGCCCTTAACATAGACTGTGTGCCAGCATCTCCACCTGACGAGCCACCTCCCTTTGTAAAATCCCTATCATCCATAATTGCCCCGGGGAGCGTTACCGACTAGCTGCCTCATCACCATCCTCAGAGGTCTGCAAGCAGCGCTGGTATCATTACCGGATACCATAGGTGGCATCACAAACTCTTTTATATTTATTTTAAACCCTTTTTTAAGTGACCACCAGGGCCACGGGCCCAGGCACAGGCTGCCCGTGACATCTCCCGTGAAACCACAACACCCGGGATCGGGTACCCCACGGCCCTGGGGCAGGTCACGTATAGTCCTGCATCCTTATAGCAAAGAAGGCAGCACTGATTGACAACCTATTATCTCTGGCACATGCCTAAAAGACTCTGGCCAGCTCCAATGTGGCAGCTGCCTGGCACTGACTAGTCAGACATGTCCACATGCAGCACCGTCCACACACTAGATGCAAAGACCTGCAGTCTGAGCAGCAACAAGCCGCCACTGCACTAAGCTGGTAAAATTGCACTTTTCCTCCAACAGACTACGCCTCCTTCCACTAAAACGCTCAGTCAATCACAAGCACCGCACATGGGGCTGTCTGGAGCTAATAGCAGGGGCCTAAGAGTTGGGTTAAGCAATGGAAGGAAGAGCAGGAAGGGGAACAAGTGCCATCGAATAACCACCACTCAGGAGAAACGGCCGGATGCCTGTATGTACCAAGGGAGGGGTGGCACTGGACCTGGTGTGTAAGTTATGGCCAATCAGTCCTGCAGCAGAGGGACAAGGCATTCTGCACCAGAGAGAGATATAAAAATCATGGGGCCCCATAGCAGAAGTTCTAATTGGGCCTCTCCACAAAGAATATTTGGCTGGGTCATATAGGAACATCTCTCACAACTTTGCAGCCCTTACAAAGTAATTTTGCTCCTATTAAAGCCCCTAAATTCCTCTTTCATTGCCCCCATAAGGTACGATGCCAAAAATGGTGCCCCACAAACACTTCTTTCTCTCCACCTTCGGACAGTTAAGTAACAAACAGGAAGTGAGTACTGTCAGTGAAGCCGATCTTCCTCTCTGTATCTGCCGCAGCTGTCCACTCTGTGTCATAGCTGTTTTTTCTGCTTCATGGAGTAGGCGGCTGCAGCAGGTACAGAGAGGAGGATCGGCTTCAGTGACAGCATGGGCACAGGAAAGGAGATGAGCATACACACCAAATCACCAAATTGCATACAGCCTTCTCTGCCACAATGTGCTGAATCCACATATCAGTGAAGGAGGTAAGCACACACACCACAGCACAGTGCACTCAGCTGTCATCTCCTTCACACAGCTGCAGCGTGCTTGTAGGAGTGTGAGTGTAAACGACCAGTTGAGATATTTACACCCAAGCTCCAAAACAAACACACCTCTGGTCACAGGCTGAGCTGTTCCTCCAGATGTAGAATATCTAGGTAACAATGCAGAATGATGAGAGGGTGTAAATTACAAACTGTCAGCATTTTATAAGAAAGGGAACCAAGGGATCGAACTAGACATAGTAAGTCACAGGATACAACTCAAATTGCATAACAGAAAAAAAAGAGGAACCGAGTTTTTACATATCCTGTATACTACTAGTAAAAATAATAGCTCAAGAGATGGATGGATTTGCAAGTGCTGTAATTTATTATTATTCCATCAATTGAAAATAAAGACTGGTAAAACATTACAAAAATAATGATCAAAGGCTGAGGTATTTTCTGGGGACAGACACAGGACAACTGGCACCACACACAAAGTGGAGATGAGTACAGAAATGACCATATAAAATAGGCAATGTCCCTAACAAAGATAACTGGTACACTCTGGCATAGTAAAATTACATGAATTCATCGGTTCACATGTGCACATATACTGTATGATGGTCATGGGTGCAGGGACCGGTGGTAAGGCCGCGGGTGTGTGTGTATGATCTTTCTCAACAGAATCCCCATACTCAGGTTTAACCGATAATAACATTTCTTTACTGTAAAACATATTTATCTCACAGTCAACCGAACTATATGCGCACTTGTATATATTAGAGTCTCTGGATCTTCACTTCTTCCGGGTACGCAGCAAGAAAAGAAAACACAACAATGAAGGTATCTTTCCCTAACTTTCCCTAAAATCACGTACCAGTCTTATCACAGAAGAAGATGTCGCTCCCACGTAGCAGGCCTGGGGATCTCCTCACTCTTCTTCTTTGGTCTCCTTCTGCAGGTAACAGTCTGTCTCTCCCAGTCTCAGGGCACACAGAGCAGCAGCAGAAGGGAGATCACAGCAGCACAAATGGCTCCCTTATGTCGGTCACGGCCCCAGCACATGCACTCTGGGTGCTCGGCGGGCAAGGTTTTGCAGAGCAGCCAGAGTCACAGCACCAAAGTCCAGTGGCCCAGGATCAGTCACAGGGGCTTCTGCGGGGTGATTTTTCCAGCAAGGTGTTGCAAAGTAGCCCACTTTCAACAGACATCCACAGGCAGATGTTCTCTTGTTCAACTCTGTGTCTGTACTAAGCTCTTTCACTTCCTGGGTAAACAAAAGAGATGGCTGGGAGTTTCCCAGCTCTGTGATTGTACAGTCCACTGATGCCCCCTGGTGGACAAGTGCGGACTGTGCACAGTTCATTTCACTGTCAATTTCGATAATACAATCTGAATTGTACACCTCACTACATGGGTACAATACAAATACCAAAAGAAGTACCTAAAGTGCATAGGAGACGATTATGTCGAGGTAAAGTCACTCACCCATCTCTAAGGTGCACTGTTATGGTGATAAAAGCAGGGGCGGACCTACTGCATGTGCAGCCGGTTCAATTGCACCGAGGCCCCGAGCTGCTAGGGGCCCCTCAAGGCTCCAGCGAGGTGCCTGGGGGCCCAAGCTGTCTGCTGCAGGACAGCGTCCCCTGCATTGCATCCTCCGATGGCTGTGGGACAGTGGGCGCTGCATATGTGCCTCTGATAGTGGGTCCCTGGGGCCCCCCTGTGTGCTGCTACGGCACCCTTGCCCCCCTCCCTCCAAACCAGTGTGCTGTGTGTGTGACAGACGCTATCATACCTGCCCATCTGCACTGGGCAGGAGCAGAACTCTATGATCTCCGAGGTGCTGAAGGTCCAGCAGATCATAGAGATCAGCACCCAGTTCAGTGCAGATGGGCCTGTGAAATCGCGCTGGGAGCTGATCTCTATGATCCGCTGGACCTCTGCTCCTGCTCAGTGCAGATGAGATGGGCATGATCGCGTCTGCCACACACAGCACACAGGTTTGGAGGGAGATGGGAGAAGAGAGGAGAGAGGAGAGGAGAGGAGGGGGGGCCCCTATGTCAGTCACAGTATGTCCAGTGCTCTGCTGTGGATCTGGTGCTCTGCACAGTATGTCCAGTGCTCTGCTGTGGGTCTGGTGTTCTGCACAGTCTGTCCAGTGCTCTGCTGTGGGTATGCTGCCCTGCACAGTATTTCCAGTGCTCTTCTGTGGGTCCAGTGCTCTGCTGTGGGTCTGGTGCTCTGCACAGTATGTCCAGTGCTCTGCTGTGGGTCCAGAACTCTACTGTGTGGGTATGGTGCTCTGCACAGTGTGTCCAGTGCTCTGCTGTGGGTCCAGTGCTCTACTATTGGTTTAGTGTTCTGCACAGTATGTCTAGTGCTGTGCTGTGGGTCCAGTGCTCTGCTGTGTGGGTATGGTGCTCTGCACAGTATTTACAGTGCTCTGCTGTGCATCCATGCTCTGCTGTGTGGTTATGGTACTTTGCACAGTATGTCCAGTACTCTAATGTGTGTCCAGTGCTCTGCTGTGAGTCTGGTGCTCTGCACAGTGTGTCCAGTGCTCTGCCCAGTGCTCTGCCCAGTGTGTCCCATGCTCTGCACAGTGTGTCCGGTGCTCTGCACAGAGTGTCCAGTGCTCTGCACAGTGTGTCCGGTGCTATGCAGATCATGTCTAGTGCCCACTGCTCTGCAGATCATGTAATGTGTCCAGTGCTCAGCTATTTTGCTGCAGTTGTGTGCATGTGATGGGCAGGGGCTGCGGAGCATTGCATTCCACCCCACCAGCCCTGCTCTGTGCACTGGCTGCTGCATTGCGCTGAGCACAGGTGTAGACTGGAGGACTCTTCTGCCGCCGGTGCGCTCTGCTGTCTCTGCTCTGCCATCCGATGTTCTTTGCTGTCACTGTGTTCTGCTGTCAGTGGGCTCTGCTGTCTGTGCTCTGCCGTCCAGGCCGTCCAGTGTGCTTTGATATAACTGCAACAGAAAAATAGCTGTGCCAACGGTGCATTTTTTCTTGCTGCAGATAAGGTGTGTTTTTGTCTTAATTTCTGTTCCAGACTCTACCAAATGAATGTTTCTGGGAGAGAGAAAAAAAGAGAGCAAGCGAGTGCACAGAAAGGAAGGAGATGGGGGAGAGAGACAGTGTACAAGGGGGAGACAGGCACAGAGAGGGAAAACAGCGCACATGGGGGAGAGACATCATACAGGGGAGAGACAGACACAGGGGAGAGACTACACAGAGGGGGGAGACATAGTACACAGGGGAGACACAGCGCACAGGGGAGACGGGCACAGAGAGGGGAAACAGCGCACAGGTGAGACAGCACACATGGGGGAGAGACATCATACACAGGAAAGACAGAAGCAGGGGAGAGACACAGCACACAGGTGGGAGACAGACACAGGGCGGGGAGACACAGCACACAGGGGATGTGCTGCACCCGTTATCTATTGACTTTCAGCCATATATGGACATTTGTATTGTTATGCATTAATTGTATCATCTATTGCATCTGCTATCCTTTGCTGCCATCTACTGGTCATTGTTGCATTACGTTGTAATTTTATTATATTACTTTCCCATAATACCTTTCTGTCTGTAACTCCACCTTGGGAATGCTTCTCTTCCTGTTTTTGTCTTTCTTCGCCATTTTTGGAAGCTCATGCTTCAGGACTGGAGAAAGGATTCTCTTGTTAACTTTAATCCGGTGCATCTATAACAGCTCTAATCTACAGTGCTAATTCCTACCTCATCTTCATCCTTTCATCTTACCTGACATCTCATCTCTTCAAGGTATTGTAAATAAAGACTATTGACTTATCACTGCATCATACTTCCGGAGATCCACGTAGCTGATAAGACCTAGGAGCACCGATTAGTGAGTAACGCTATCCGCAATTGTTTATATAAAGATCGTGATCACATCCCTCAGACACATCTCACCCACATATGTCGGTGGCAGAATAGTAACAAGAGACCTAAGCCTTCAGTGTCTGTATGCCTATACATTGTCTGCTAGCAAGTCTTCACCGCCCGCCATCTCAGCTAAACATGTCCACAAAAAGCACCGCGGACCCATTGGCAAGTGAAGTGCATCATGATGCTGCAGGAGCAGAGTCCACACTTACTGCAGAGCAGGACGTACGATCCAAAAATGTAACCAAGCCGACACAAAAGGTCAGAGAGAACCTTGAAACTACTAGAGACGAGTTCCATGATAACCTAGAACATTTATGGGGCAAAGTCAATCACTATTTAGCAGCTCTTCCACGCTCTAACAGTGACGCCGCAGAGTTAACTGCCACATTGAATCGTTTATCTGCCGCCTATGATCGCTACCAGAGACTGTCTGCAAAGTACGTCACGTTCTTGAGTACCTATGACATGGAAAATGACCCAGCAGAACAAGATGAAAGGGAAGCTCTCCTCCAAGAAAGGGCCTCATTAGTGCGAGACGCTCAGGATAAGGCAGAGCTCCGCATCGCTTACTTCCAAGAGGCTAGGTCAAATCGTACAACGTCGACCAAAATCACGTCTCGGCCTTCCAGATCATCTCACTCCAGGAAGTCAATATTACTGGAGATCCGTGTGGCTGCAGAGAAAGCTAGAGTAAAAAGCTCCTTTGCTAAGAAGGAGGCTGAAGTGGAAGTAGAAGCCCAAATTGAAGCTCAAAGAAATTAGATGAAAGCTCAAAGAAATGAAATGGAAGCTCAGAGAAACAAGATGGAAGCTCAAAGGAAATTAAAAATACTCCAAGCAGAAAAGGAAGAAGCAGCAACCCTTGCTAAATTGAAGGTCCTTGAACAAGCACTGGGACAAGATCATATTTCAGACTGTTCTATTCCAGGAGAAATGGAGGACTCAGTTGAACGCACTACTGACTACGTGCTAAGACACTTAACATCTGCACCAGCACCACCTCTGTTTTCTAACATGGATGCACCGACAAGCCAAGAGATGTCGCCACCTGCTGCTGACAAGGTAACTTCCGGCACTAATTCACGATTTAGGCCGCAGCCAGCGGAACCAATAGAGACTAAACCGCAGCTTAACCCTTATGTCGCATCATTTCGTCCTGATTTGTCGCAGTTATATAAACCAGGGAACTTACATCCCCCACGGATATCACAAGTTCATCCTGCAGCAATGGCCGGGAGATCGGACATGTCTGACTTCGCCAGATCCATGGTTCGCCGGGAGTTAATAAACATCAGTCTTTCTAAGTTTAACAATCGTGCCGAGAATTATAGAGCCTGGAAATCGACCTTTCAAGCAGTGATCCAAGATCTTAACCTCACTGGGAAGGAACAACTGGATTTGCTTGTTAACTGGTTAGGCCCGGAATCAGCAGAGCGCATCAAGACAATAAGGGCAGTTCGTGTGGACTATTCAGATGCAGGCCTTATTGCAGCCTGGGAGAGACTGGAAGAAACCTACGGCAGCTCAGAAGCCATAGAATGTGCCTTATTCAAGAGACTGCAAACCTTCCCAAGGATAACAAACAAGGACAATAGGACAATAGAAAACTTCAAGATCTGAGCGACCTGCTAAAGGAAATAGAATTGGCAAAACTTTCAGGACTGAGCTACCTAGATACTGCTCATGGTGATAATCCAAGTTACCACACGGCATGCAAGATAAATGGGCAGACCATGGCTCACGGTATAAAAGGCAGCATAATGTGTCCTTTCCCCCCTTTTCGCATTTTTCCAGGTTCATCAGAGACCAAGCTCGGAAGAAGAACGACCCCAGCTTCGACTTCACTGAACCTACTCCACCAGCATCATCATCTTCTACAAGGTATGACAACATCGCCAAACGAAGAGAGTCAAGGAACACAGTGTCTATGAGAAAGACCGACGTTCCACCTATTGATCCAGCCTCCAAACAGGAGGAGTAACAAATTATGTTACTCCTACAGCTATGGACAATAACCGTGTGTGCCCTATCCACAAAAGGCCTCAAACACTAAAGGAATGCCGTGGATTCAGGGCAAAGACTTTGCAGGAGTGTAAAGATACCCTCAAGGAGCTTGGGATTTGTTATAAGTGTTGCGCCTCTTCAGACCACCGCGCTAAGGACTGCAAGGCCGTCATTAAGTGCACTGAATGCAGTAGTGACAAACATGTTGCATCTATGCATCCCACACCAGCTCCACACAACCCACAACCTTCCACATCCAACCCTGCTCAAAAGCATGGTGGGGAGCCACAGGTTCCTAACCCAACTGCAACTGCCGTTACCTCCTCATGCATTGAGGTTTGTGGAAAAGGGACTGGACCTAAATGCTGTGCCAAGGTATGTCTGGTTAAGGTCTATCCAGAAGGACAACCCGACAAGGCCTCCAAAATGTATGCCATAATAGATTAACAAAGTAACCAGTCTCTAGCAAGGCCCAAAACTCTTTGAGATCTTCAACATAAAGAGACAAACGACCCCATATACCCTCAACACCTGCTCTGGTCGGGTCGAGACTTCTGGTAGGAGAGCCTCTGGGTACATAATCTCTTCTGGCAAAGGAAACGTGCATATACCCTTGTCAACCCTAATTGAATGTGACCAGATACCTGATAACAGGGAGGAGATTCCCACTCCGGAAGTCGCCCTTCATCATCGTCACTTGAGGCACCTAGCTAATGAAATTCCTCCTTTGGACACGAATGCTGAAATCCTAATCCTACTCTGGAGGGACATTCTGAACGTCCACAAGGTGCACTAACAATCCAACGGCCCAGATGATGCTCCATATGCCCAAAGACTCGATCCAGGCTGGGTAATCGTGGGCAACATATGTCTAGAAAGAAGTCACGAGGCATCCGAAGTCAATGCCTGCAAAACGTATGTGCTCCAAAATGGTCGCGCAACTCACTTTAAGCCATGCCCTCATCACTACGAAGTAAAAGGAAGGTTCTCAGATTGCATCCAGGAACCTGACATCATTCCCACCCCCTACGGTGCTGGCTTAGGGAGGATAGTGTTTCACACATCAAAGGACGACAACAAGGTTGCCTTATCCATAGAAGACAAGGAGTTTCTTAAAATGATGGACACTGGATTCTTCAAAAATGAATTGGGCCGCTGGGTTGCCCCTTACCCTTCAAGGCTACAAGGATCAAGCTTCCTAACAATCGAGAACAGGCCTTCTCTTGGTTCATCTCACTGCAGAGAGCATTAAAGAACAAGCCCGAAATGAAGGAACATTTCATAGCCTTTATGGACAAAATATTTTGCAATGACCACGCAGAGCCAGCTCCACCATTGCAAGCTGATGAAGAATGCTGGTATCTACCTTCCTTTGGAGTATATCATCAAAGAAAGCCAAAATCAGAGTGGTGTTTGATTCAAACGCCAAACATGATGGTGTGTCCCTGAATGACGTTCTCCTCACTGGTCCCAACCTGACTAATAACCTAGTGGGAGTGCTCATGAGATTCAGAAAGGAACCGGTTGCCATTACCGCTGACATTGAACAAATGTTCCATTGTTTAATCGTACGACAAGACCACAGAAATTATCTCCGTTTCCTATGGTACCGAGACAACGACACCAACAAGGAAATGGTCGAATACCGCATGAAGGTGCATGTGTTCGGAAACAGTCCTTCTCTCGCAGTCGCTACGTTCAGCCTATGTAGGACTGCTTCCGATCGCGAAACAGAGTTCGGGAAGGATGCCCAACAGTTCGTTGAAAATGTGACGACGGACTTAAATCCCTGCCCACAACGGAAGAAGCCATATATCTGTTAAACAGACACAAGGTATGCTGTCTAAAGCTCTTTTAAGGTTGCATAAAATTGCCTCCAATAGTGCTGTCGTCATGAAGGCCTTTCACCCTAATGATTATGCCACAGAATTCAGGGACTTGAACCTAGGCTCAGACAATCCACCAATACAAAGAAGTCTGGGCCTGAGGTGGAACTTGTCAAAGGACTCCTTCAGCTTTCAGGTTAATGGTGCCGAAAAACCATTTACTAAGCGTAGGGTTCTGTCGGTGGTGAACAGTCTATATGATCCGCTTGGATTTGTCGCACCCCTGACTATACAAGGCAAGCTTCTGCTGAGACAACTCTCAGAATCCATTAAGGTCTGGGATGTACCACTCCCTGTGGACAAACAATTAAGGTGGAAGTCGTGGAGAGAGTCTCTTTGTGCCTTGGATAAGGTCGGCATACCACGTTGTTACATTCCGGCATCCCTTTCTACGAGTTGTAGGAAAGAGATTCATGTATTTGCTGATGCCTCCACTGAAGCTATTGCAGCCGTTACGTATTTGAAGGTTACTGACTCTAACGATGAAGCCCATGTTGGATTTCTGTCTGGGAAGGCCAAACTGGCACCTAAACCCGAGCATACCATACCCAGACTCGAGTTCTGTTGGGCTGTATTAGCCGTAGAAATTGCAGACTTCATACAAAGCAAACTGGCTATTCACGTGGACGACACAAGATTCTACACAGACAGTAAGGTAGTTCTAGGCTACATATACAACCAGACGAAACGCTTTTACATCTACGTCAGTAACCGCGTTGAAAGGATAAGAGGATCCTCTAAACCGCAGCAATGGCAGCATGTCCCATCCCATCTGAACCCTGCAGACCTCGCTACCAGACCAGTTTTCGTTGGTGCCTTTGCAAACTCTTCTTGGTTAACTGGACCAAAGTTCCTTCACAGCCAGTGCAAGGAGAATGCCGTTGAAGACAATTTCAGCATTCAGGATCCAGATGTCGACCCAGAGATTCGTCCTGATGACAACATCTTCATCACCAAATCAAAGGAGAAGGTTGGCTTGGACTGTGGGTGATTCGAGCAGTTCTCGAGATGGACAGGGCTGATTCGTGTCATTGCAATGTTAGTCCACATCGTACAATGCTACCGCAATAAGGACAGTAACATTGATTGCCGTGGTTGGCATATCTGTCATAAGCCTCTCTCTGCAGAAGACATTGCTCCAAGTGAACTGTTTGTGATACGCAATGTGCAGCAAAATGTTTTTCACAAGGAACTGGAATGTATACGTAACAAACGAGACATTCCTAAAGACAGCTCCATTGTCAACTTAAACCCAGTAATGGATGAGAGGGGTTTACTGAGAGTCGGTGGTCGTTTAAACAGGGCTAAGTTGTACGAATCAGAAAAGAATCCTCTGATTATTCCCGGCCGTCACCATATCACCACTCTACTAATACGACATTACCATGAAAAAATCAAACATCAAGGCAGACACTTCACCGAAGGTGCCTTAAGAGCTGCAGGCCTCTGGATTGTAGGAACAAAGAGACAAGTTTCCCATTTAATTCATCATTGTATTCAGTGTCGTAAGACAAGAGGAAAACTGCAACAACAACAGATGTCTGATTTGCCTGCTGATAGGACGAGTACATAGGCTGGGGTCACAGTACCATTTTTCACATGCATTTTTGGAGACCTGCGTTTTCAAAAACGCATGTAAAAAACGCACCCATAGGCCCCCATGTTAAAAAACGCATGCCCAAATAGCCAAAAAGCATGTGTGACTGTCCCATGCGTTTTTGGAGCATATCCAAAAACGCATGCGTTTTCTACAAAAACGCATGCGTTTTTGTAGAAAACGCATGCGTTTTTATAACATGGGTTCCTATGGGAAACGCATGCAAAAACGCATGTACAGTTAGTACCTTTTAGTGCCATTCAAAAACGCATGCGTTTCCCATAGGAGCCCATGTTAAAAAAACGCATGCGTTTTTCCGGAAACGCATGCGTTTTTTTAACATGGGCTCCTATGGGAAACGCATGCGTTTTTGAATGGCACTAAAAGGTACTAACTGTACATGCGTTTTTGCATGCGTTTCCCATAGGAACCCATGTTATAAAAACGCATGCGTTTTCTACAAAAACGCATGCGTTTTTCAAAACGCTCAAAAAAATACTACAAGCACTATTTTTAGGTGCAGATTCAAAAACGCAGCCAAAAACGCAGGGAGCCATCAGAGACCTTAAAAAACTCATGCTGACATGAAAAACGCATGTAAAAAAGCATGCGTTTTTTAAAGGCACTAAAAAAACTGTGACCACAGCCATAGCCACCATTTAACGATGTTAGCTTGGACGTTTTTGGCCCATGGGCAGTCGCTGCACGTTGGACCAGAGGACATGCGGAGAGTAAACATTGGGCAGTATTGTTCACTTGCATGAGTGTGCAAGCAATACACATAGAAGTGATAGAATCCATGAATTTCTCCAGTTTCATTAATGCCTTGAGACGATTCTTCGCCATCTGAGGACCGGTGAAACAATTAAGATCCGACTGTGGAACAAACTTCATAGGTGCCAGTCGAGAACTACAACTGAATTCAACACCGGTGCAGGACTACTTGACAACCAATGGCTGTCCCTGGGTTTTCAACCCTCCTCACGCCTCTCATATGGGCGGATCATGGGAAAGAATGATAGGCATTACTCAGCGGATACTGGAGTCTATGCTCAAGGACTCAAATCTTTGAAGATTGACTCATGAGACCTTGACCACCTTCTTAGCAGAGGTATCTGCTATAGTAAACTCAAGACCTCTTGTTCCCATATCTATGGACCCAGAATATCGTATCATTCTCACTCCAGCAACTCTCCTCAGTCAGAAACTTGGTATCGTTCCTAACCCGCCTGAAGACTCTGTGTCCGGTAACAATTATCAAAGACGATGGAAACATGTGCAACATCTGGCGAACTGTTTCTGGAATAGATGGAAGGAGTACCTAACACACCTCCAAAAACGAAGACAGTGGCAACAAGTGAAACCAAATTTACAAATAGGAGATGTTGTCCTCATGAAAGACCGGAAGGAGGAAAGAAATGCATGGCCTATGGGACTTGTATTGAAAACTTTTCCAAGTGACGATGGCAAAGTGCGCGCAAGGTCGAAGTGACAGTTGCTAAGCAAGGTGACTCCAAATCCTTCATTAGGCCTATATCAGAGATTATCCTGCTCATACTGGTTGAGGATTAATTATCCATCCAACCAAAGGAACTCTTCCAAGTAATTTAGCCTTTGGATTGCAATTGGGTTGGAGACAGTTTGGCCTAGCACGACTTCTCCAATCCGAAGATGGGTTATCCTTTGGACTACTCCGGAACTAGTTATAGACATTCGTCTACCTCGTTCTATTTTTGGTCATTGTTACATGCATACATTGTTTATTTTATCTTGCAGGTTGAGGTATTCCTTCGCGCATTCCAGGCAAATACCCCAAATTCCGAACTGTTCATATAGTGAAATCCAAGGATTTCAGGCGGGGAGTGTGCTGCACCCGTTTATCTATTGACTTTCAGCCATACATGGACATTTTTAATGTTATGCATTAATTGTATCATATATTGCATCTGCTATCCTTTTCTGCCATCTACTGGTCATTGTTGCATTACGTTGTAATTTTATGTTATTACTTTCCCATAATACCTTTTTGTCTGTAACTCCTCCTTGGGGATGCTTCTCTTCATGTTTTTGTCTTTCTTCGCCATTTTTGGAACCTCATGCTTCAGGACTGGAGAAAGGATTCTGTTGTTACCTTTAATCTAGTGCATCTATAACAGAAACTACTAGAAAAAAAGCAGCATCAAAAAACCTTACCATCAATGCCAAAAACAGAAACCAAGAGCACTTACAGGATGCAGTCAGAGCCCAAATGTGAAGCAAGCGCAGCTGCAGGCTGATAAATCACCTCTACCAGCAAGATGTGGGAGGCGACCTGCCATGCATACACTGGGCTTGCATATAGCACCATTCACACTGGTACATATGATGCAGAGTGTCTGAAAGCTACCCAACCGCTCCCCTGCCTGAGCATTGGGCCGCACAGTACGATGCTTCTGCACCACTAGATGAATGGCGCCCCTATGGGCCCAACTGCACCCTGGATGGATAAAAAAGTGCAAAAGTTTTTTATATGATAAATAAAAAACCTTTATAAATGGGATTTTGGTTCATGTATTGGCCCAAGACATTTAAGCTGATGATCCACGTCACGGAATCCCATGCTCATCAGTCCTAACAAAACTGTACAAAAACTATAACAGCTCTAATCTACAGTGCTAATTCCTACCTCATGTTCATCCTTTTATCTTACCTGGCATCTCATCTCTTCAAGGTATTGTAAGTAAAGACTGTTGACTTATCACTGGATCATCCTTCTGGACATCCACGTAGCTGATAAGACCTAGGAGCACCGATTAGAGAGTAACGCTATCCACCATTGTTTATATAGAGATCGGTGATCACATCCCTCAGACACATCTCACCCACATATATCGGTGGCAGAATAGGGGAAGACAGGCTAAGAGAGGGATTATATTTGAGGGGATTGTATATATATGTACTACGGTTCGCAGTATATATATATATATATATATATATATATATATATATATATATACACAGTACAGACCAAACGTTTGGACACACCTTCTGATTCAAAGAGTTTTCATTATTTTCATCACTACGAAAATTGTAGATTCACACTGAAGGCATCAAGACTATGAATTATCACATGTGGAATTATATACTTAACAAAAAAGTGTGAAACAACTGAAAATATGTCTTATATTCTAGGTTCTTCAAAGTAGCCACCTTTTGCTTTGATTACTGCTTTCACATTCTTGGCATTCTCTTGATGAGCTTCAAGAGGTAGTCACCGGAAATGGCTTTCACTTCACAGGTGTGCCCTGTCAGGTTTAATAAGTGGGATTTCTTGCCTTATAAATGGGGTTGGGACCATCAGTTGTGTTGTGCAGAAGTCTGGTGGATACACAGCTGATCGTCCTACTGAATAGACGGTCAGAATTTGTATTATGGCAAGAAAAAAGCAGCTAAGTAAAGAAAAACGAGTGGCCATCATTACTTTAAGAAATGTAGGTCAATCAGTCCGAAAAAATTGGGAAAACTTTGAAAGTGTCCCCAAGTGCAGTTGCAAAAACCATCAAGCGCTACAAATAAACTAACTCACATGAGGACGTCGTCCGTGCTCCCAACTCCCTCTCCCCGCTTGACCATGTCTTGTAAATTACTTGACGAATAAAAGGATCTCAGAAATTTGGTGAGTGCCGCCAGCCTTTTTCTTTCATGGATATTTGGATTTCTCCCACAATGGTGTGCAACACCATGTTCCGAGAGGCACCCACCCAGGATTGCTTTCCTCAAGACAAGGAAGACATCTAAGCCTGAATCCGGTAGGTGCCTGGTATTTTCTTCTCTATTGCATCGGGCTATATATATCACCTTGAGGCTGTCTTGGGCTATATATGTTATATGGAGGCTATGCTGGGCTGTATATATTACCTGGAGGCTGTTTTGGGCTGTATTTATTACTTGGAGGCTATGCTGGACTGCATATATTACCTGGGGGCTGTGCTGGGCTATATGTATTACCTGCAGGATGCTGTCTTGGGCTATATATGTTATTTGGAGCCTGTGCTGGGCTGTATATATTACCTGGCAGCTGTGCTGGACTGAATATATTACCTAGAGGCTGTGGTGGACTGCATATATTACCTGAAGGCTGTGCGAGGCTGTATATATTACCTGGAGGCTGTGCTGCGCTGTATATATTACCTGGCGGCTGTGTTGGACTGTGTATATTACCTGGAGGCTGTGGTGGATTGTATATATTACCTGGAGGCTGTTCTGGACTATATATATTAACTGGAGGCTATGCTAAGTTGTGTATGTTATTTGGAATCTGTGCTGGGCTGTATATATTACTTGCAGGAGGCTCTCTTGGGCTATATATGTTATTTGGAGGCTGTGCTGGTCTGTTTATATTACCTAGAGGCTGTGCTGGGCTGTATATATTACCTGGCAGCTGTGCTGGACTGAATATATTACCTAGAGGCTGTGGTGGACTGCATATATTACCTGAAGGCTGTGCGAGGCTGTATATATTACCTGGAGGCTGTGCTGCGCTGTATATATTACCTGGCGGCTGTGTTGGACTGTGTATATTACCTGGAGGCTGTGGTGGATTGTATATATTACCTGGAGACTGTGCTGGACTGTATATATTAACTGGAGGCTATGCTGAGTTGTGTATGTTATTTGTAATCTGTGCTGGGCTGTATATATTACCTGCAGGAGGGTGTCTTGGGCTATATATGTTATTTGGAAGCTGTGCTGGTCTGTAGATATTACCTGGAGGCTGTGCTGGGATGTATATAATAACTGGCGGCTGTGCTGGACTGTATATCTTACCTGGAGGCTGTGGTGGGCTGTATATATTACCTGGAGGCTGTGCTTGGCTGTATATATTACCTGGAGGCTGTGCTGCGCTGTATATATTACCTGGCGGCTGTGCTGGACTGTGTATATTACCTGGAGGCTGTGGTGGATTGTATATATTACCTGGAGACTGTGCTGGACTGTATATATTAACTGTAGGCTATGCTGAGTTGTGTATGTTATTTGTAATCTGTGCTGGGCTGTATATATTACCTGCAGGAGGGTGTCTTGGGCTATATATGTTATTTGGAAGCTGTGCTGGTCTGTAGATATTACCTGGAGGCTGTGCTGGGATGTATATATTAACTGGCGGCTGTGCTGGACTGTATATCTTATCTGGAGGCTGTGGTGGGCTGTATATATTACCTGGAGGCTGTGCTGGGCTGTATATATTACCTGGAGGCTGTGCTGCGCTGTATATATTACCTGGCGGCTGTGCTGGACTGTATATATTACTTGGAGGCTGTGGTGGACTGTATATATTATCTGGAGGCTATGCTGAGTTGTGTTATTGGAATATGTGATATTTGGAATATGTGATATTTGGAATCTGTGCTGGGCTGTATATATTATTTGGAGGTTGCAACTGGTAAATAATATATACAGCCCAGCAGCAGCCTCTACATATAATATACAGCCCTGCATAGCCTCAATATTATATATACAGTACATTTAGTGTAAAATCCGCAGCAAGAATTGATATGTGCTAGGGATGGGCGAATCTACTCGCTAGGACTCGTTACTCGGCGAGTAGTAAGGGACTCGCAGGACTCGGTACTCTGCGAGTTTCCCAGTGATTACTCGCACGAGTCCAATGCAAATCAATATCAATCCTAGTTTTGTCAGAAATGCTGACAAAACTAGGATTGCCATTGTTTGCATTAGACTCGTGCGAGTAATCACTGGCTACTGTGCCAGTGATAGCAGGGAAACTCGCAAAGTAACTGCTGTTTCTTTGCGAGCCGAGTCCAGCTGTCTTCTCTGTGCAGCTCCAGGGTCCTAGAGCCCGCCTGCTCACAGACATGATGTAGCAGTGCTGAGATTGTTCTCAGTCTGCTCATTCCCTGTGCATAGACATCTATATTTATGCACAGGGGATGTAGCAGAGAGGACATCGCGTTTTGGACTGCGTCGGACGGAAGAGGATTTTTTTAATTAAAGATGGAGTCCCTAATGGCTTTTTTTTAAATTTCAAATAAAAAATTTTCTCTGTGTTGTGTTTTTTTAACCCTTTATTGGAGATTCTTAGTGGCTGGGTCAAACGTGGCCTGACATTAAGAATCTCGGGCTTAATACCAGCTTGTATAACAAAGCTGGTATTAACCCCTTTATTACCCAGTGTGCCACCGCCACCAGGGCCGCTGGAAGAGCGGGGTTCAGCACCAGAGGATGGCGCTTCAATGAACGCGCCATCTTCTGGGGCGGCTGCGGGCTGCAATTTGCAGCGGGGGGTGCCCAGAAAGCTTGGGCATCCCTGCGCTGCGGATTCCAGCCCCCAGCTGCTTAGCTGTACCTGGCTAGACATAGAAATTGCGCGGAGCCCCACGCATTTTTTTTTTTATTATTTAATGAATTTCAGAGTCAGAGTCTCGGAGTCGGAGTCTCCTCAGAGTCGGACTCTCAGAGTCGGAGTCTCAGAGTCGGAGTCGCCTCGGAGTCGGAGTCGTCTCGGAGTCGTCTCGGAGTCGGAGTCGTCTCGAAGTCGGAGTCGTCTCGGAGTCGGAGTCGTCTCGGAGTTGGAGTCGTCTCGGAGTCGGAGTCGTCTCAGAGTCGGAGTCGTCTCGGAGTCGGAGTCGTCTCGGAGTCGGAGTCGTCTCAGAGTCGGAGTCGTCTCGGAGTCGGAGTCGTCTCGGAGTCGGAGTCATCTCGGAGTCGGAGTCGTCTCGGAGTCGGAGTCGTCTCGGAGTCGGAGTCGTCTCGGAGTCGGAGTCGTCTCGGAGTCGGAGTCGGAGTCATCTCGGAGTCGGAGTCGTCTCGGAGTCGGAGTCGTCTCAGAGTCGGAGTCGTCTCGGAGTCGGAGTCGTCTTGGAGTCGGAGTCATCTCGGAGTCGGAGTCGTCTCGGAGTCGGAGTCGTCTCGGAGTCGGAGTCGTCTCGGAGTCGGAGTCGAAGTCGTCTCGGAGTCGGAGTCGTCTCGGAGTCGAGTCGGAGTCGGAGTCGTCTCAGAGTCGGAGTCGTCTCGGAGTCGGAGTCGTCTCGGAGTCGAGTCGGAGTCGGAGTCGTCTCGGAGTCGGAGTCGTCTCGGAGTCGTCTCGGAGTCGTCTGAGTCGGAGTCGTCTCGGAGTCGGAGTCGTCTCGGAGTCGGAGTCGTCTCGGAGTCGGAATCGTCTCGGAGTCGGAGTCGTCTCGGAGTCGGAGTCGTCTCGGAGTCTGAGTCGTCTCGGAATCGGAGTCATCTCGGAGTCGTCTCGGAGTCGGAGTCGTCTCGGAGTCGTCTCGGAGTCGGGGTCATCTCGGAGTCGAAGTCGTCTCGGAGTCGTCTCGGAGTCGGAGTCGTCTCGGAGTTGGAGTCGTCTCGGAGTCGGAGTCGTCTCGGAGTCGTCTCGGAGTCGGAGTCGTCTTGGAGTCGGAGTCATCTCGGAGTCGGAGTCGTCTCGGAGTCGGAGTCGTCTCGGAGTCGTAGTCGGAGTCGTCTCGGAGTCGGAGTCGTCTCGGAGTCGGAGTCGTCTCGGAGTCGAGTCGGAGTCGGAGTCGTCTCGGAGTCGTCTCGGAGTCGGAGTCAAAAAAATGCGTGGGGCTCCGCGCAATTTCTATGTCTAGCCAGATACAGCTAAGCAGCTGGGGGCTGGAATCCGCAGCGCAGGGTTGCCCAAGCTTTCTGGGCACCCCCCGCTGCAAATTGCAGCCCGCAGCCGCCCCAGAAGATGGCGCGTTCATTGAAGCGCCATCCTCTGGCGCTGAACCCCGCTCTTCCAGCGGCCCTGGTGGCGGTGGCACGCTGGGTAATAGAGGTTAGGGCCAGCTTTGTATTATCAGCTGGCCCTAAGCCCGAAATTTATGGCGGTCACGCCAATATTAGACATGACCGCCATGAGTTTCTATTAAATTGTTTTAAAAAAAACACAACACAGAGAAATTTTTTTATTAGAAATAAAAAAAAAAGCCATTAGGGACTCCATCTTTAATTAAAAAAATCCTCTTCCGTCCGACGCAGTCCAAAACGCGATGTCCTCTCTGCTACATCCCCTGTGTATAGATATAGATGTCTATGCACAGGGAATGAGCAGACTGAGAACAATCTCAGCACTGCTACATCATCTCTGTGCACAGACATTCATGTCTGTACACAGGGAATGAGCAGACTGAGAACAATCTCAGCACTGCTACATCAGGCAGCAGGCAGGCTCTAGGACCCTGGAGCTGCACAGAGCAGACAGGACTCTTCTCTTATCTGTGCGAGTTTCCCAGCGATTACTTACAAAGTAAACGAGTCCAATGCAAATAAATGACAAAACTAGGATTGCTTCAGGCTGAAGCTTCCGAGACACATCTGCGATTTGTAAATCTCACACTACTCGCTATTACTCGCTTCCCCATTCATTAACATTGGACTCGCTAGACTCGCAACGAGTAGCGAGTCCTGGGCTCGGACTCGCTACAGTCAAGCGATTCCGAGTAATTTAGGATTCGCCCATCACTAATATGTGCAGATTTTCCCGCACTAAAATACGCAGCGAACGGGTCCCAAGGTTTAAGGGCAAAATCCATGTCCAGTCAGATGCAGTTTTCGCCAGATCTCGCCGGATACAAAAAACTTGCCTATGTGAAGATGCCCTCACATGTTGCATATTTACTAGTGATGGGCAAACCCGAACAACTATCTTCCTATTAGTTTTTAGGATCATATTTAAACAAATAAAACAACTTTACTATTTAGATTTGATAAAAAAAATATTACAATCTATATGTTTACATAACTTTGTTGCACTATGAGGGGTGGGCCGGGGAAGGGGGTCCCAAAAAAATTTCTTGCACAGGGTCCCACTACAGTCTGGGTCCGCTCCTGGATAAAAGGAATGTGTCCGGGCAAAGACCACGACACGTGGGGCTGTGAGGGGAATGTTGGGAGTGTGAGCCTAATTAGCCACATAGCCACATCATCAGTGAGTCCTTATTGCTTGCACCTGCAGGATCTCAGATCACCGGCTATCGCTGCAGGAAATGGAGCTACTTCCGGGGTTGGAAGAGCACTTCCGGTGACGTCACCAACTGGAGGCTCCTTGCCATGCCTTTCACACATGCGCGATCTGAGGGCTCCCACTGCGCATGCGTCAGACCACTGCTGCCAGACGGCAGGACAAACAGCAGAGTTGGCATAAACACGAAATGTGAGTGCTGGATAAGTGTGCAAACTAAATGGAGGTCCTGCAAAACACCAATACTACCTTTGTATGGATGAGTGATTGCCGTGTCAGCCAAATGTGTGTGACACCAAGGGCAACAAAACACAAAATGTAGACTAGGCATAGCAGAGAAACAACATTTCCAAGTCCATACAAAAGAAATCACCAATGGTGTACAATGATAAGCAGGGCATCCAATATTTATGATCCAGCAACAAACATTTGTACGATCCTTCATAGGAATCCAACAGTTTTTTCCCCATGTGTCCTATGTGGCTACAGGGCTGCTAAGCTCAGAAAAACCTTAAAAACAAATAAGAAGTAAAGACACTCAAGTTAAGATCTATGTATACTGTCATACCAGTCTTTATATTAAATTGATGGAATAAAAATAAATATCGACTCTTGCAAATTCACCATGTCTTGAGCTATTATTTTTACTGGTAATATATAGGATTCGTAGAAACTCGGTTTCTCTTGTTTTCTCACTGTCAGCATTTGGCAGCCTAGATACACACAGAGATTTTATAAAAAGTCTGCACAACCCCTTTAATGCATTGCTGCATTACATTGATCAGTAACAGCACCACCTTCTGGTGATTTCATGTATATATTTAGCTTAGTGGCTATGTATTATGGGAAGTTTCCCAGGATGCATTGTGGTTACCTCAGTGACAGAAACCCTTTTCATGTATTCTGATACACTCTTGTGGGATTATCCCATAGTTTTACCTCAGTCCTGTCACATCATCAATAAAGAAGGTTTATAGTTCATCATCCTCATTCTTCAATAGAAGATAGCGAGGTTTAGCTGCATGTCTCATTACACCGTGCCAACATGTGTGAGGACAGTACAATCTTTCCACGCTTTCTCTCTTTTTGTGCCTCCTCTCTGAGGTATAATGTTTAATGAGGGGGGAGGTTCCATTGGTATTAGTCACTGACACAGAGTGTCTCCTAATTGTGTCTTCAGAGAGGAAGTAGACAAACTCTAGAGCCACCTATTGGAAGTAGCAATCTTAAAAGTAAAAATGGACTATAATGAACCTTTCAATATGACTTAGGACTTATGTGCTGTCTGCTGTAATGTGTCCTTGCTTTCATTACTGGGGAATTTATGTCCGATACCACAACTCCCCCCCTCTTCCAGAATCCCACTTGGAAACGCTATCCCCTCTTTATATTGCCATTGCCTGTACATTTGTGAAGCTTCTGATGGAGGAAGCTGGAAACAGCCCTGGATGGGAGTCGTATAGCGTTCATCAAACTTCCATGATTCACTAACCTTACATTCCAGGAGGGATGTTATATGCCTACTATGCGCTTCAAATGGGTGAGTGCATAGAGTAAAAAATGTTATCTTTCTCTTGTATAATTGACTCACCGTGGGCCGGGTTCTCAGGTCTCAGGTGCTGGCTGTGGTCACGGTTCTGTGCCTGAGGCTCTGTGGAGGCCCGGTGGTCAGTAAAGGGTTAAAGTGAGATGTTAAAATAAGAATAAAGTTATTGCTTCGTGACGCCACCTATAGGGGTCCGGTGATGGCACCGGCGCTGCTTGGACCTCCGGGGGATGGGCGGCAGCAGGATGGGTCCGCTCCCTACAGGATGAGTGGGGATCCCCGGGGTCAGGAGCTGCAGTGGTGGAATAAGGCAGCTAGGTTAATTCTGTAGACAAAGCGGTTAATAACAGTCCTGAAAGAAGGCTCAGACACGTTGCTCCTCTGTACGGGTCTTTACTCAACTTTCATAGTGTACAAGTATAACGGTTTCCACTTCCAGATAGCGGACCAGGTGGTCCCTGTAATGAGCAGTGTCCCTCCAAGGCTCCACAGTGTCTTTCTCTATTCTGACTGTCCCGCTCTCGTCGCTGCTTCTAATGTACCAGGTTAGGATACAGAGGATCTTCTGTTGGGAACCCGAGCCATTGGCTTAGTGACTCCCGATAGGTCCCTGAACCTCAATGGTGGGTACCCCTCCTGATGCAGCTGCGGTGATGGTAAACTGTGTATTGCACTCCTATAAAGCTCTCAATCACTCCGGGTTTTGTGGCACAGCGATAAAGCATCTGCACCACCTCGGAGCCGGTACTCCGGGTTGGACTGGGCTTTGGTCGTCTATTTCCCGTTTTTCTGGTTCTCTTGGCCCCTTTCACTTCTGGGACACCAGTGCTCGGTGCCCTCCCTGTTAGCTGTTCTGTCACGACTTGGGTTCTTGTTCCTGTCTCTCCAACTTTCTAACTCTCTTCTTCTCTTCCCCACTGCTATACATCTAACTCTCCTCCCACCAGGACCGGTTGCCCATGAAACGGGTATTTAATTAGTCCTCTGTCTCTAGATGTTGCATGTGGTACATGGAGCCTTGGGATTAACCTGTTCACCACTGAGACGGAGAATACCGCACCTTCAGTCAGGGGTGCAGTACCCTCCTGTGAAGCACTCGTTGCGGGGAGCCACATAATCACCCGATATACTTAGATCAGCGCTGTGTGGATTTCTCCTCATCTTCTCTTTTAGAGAAACTTTCTTTACAACACAATATATGACATTATAATGAGGAACTTGAAGGGGAAGAGGGTCTAATGAATACCCCCCAACCACCCCCCTTCCTTCATAATAAACAATCCGACACTTGAGTGTGAAGTTGACCAGTCACACCTTTATTGAAAAAAAAAAATACATTCAGTCTGAATATATAATAAAATGCAAATACAGAAATATATAATTACATAAACAGAAATACCTGTAGGTTGAGTCCTTGGCAACAATGTCTCCCTCATTAACTGCTAAACTACAAAACTATGTATACACCATGTTCCAAATTATTATGCAAATGTTCTTTTTCTCTTATTTTCCTAATTGGTCAGTGCAAATGACAGTCAGTGTAATAAAAGTCATCACCCATTAGAGCAGAGGTCCCCAAATCCAGGCCTCAAGTGCCACCAACAGTGCAGGTTTTCAGGATTTCCTTAGTTTTGCACAGGTGATGAGTCCAACCACTGTGCAATGCTAAGGAGATCCTGAAAACCTGCACTATTGGCGGCCCTTGAGGCCTGGATTTGGGGAGCCATGTGTTAGAGTATACATCGAATTTTATTGAAGAAACCTCCCAATGATAACAGTATAATCTTCAAAATTAAAAAACTCTAAATGCCCTGTTCCACATTATTAGGCACATTAGAGTTTCTAAACATTTGATATGTTTTAAAGAACTGAAAATGCTCATTTGTTGAATTTGCAGCATTAGGAGGTCACATTCACTAAAATAAAAAGCTATTTAACTCCAAAACATCCTAACAGACCAAGTTACATGTTAACATAGGAACCCTTCTTTGATATCACCTTCACAATTTTTGTATCCATTGAACTTGTGAGTTTCTCGAAAGATTCTGCTTGTATTTCTTTGCATGATGTCAGAATAGTCTCCCAGAGCTGCTGTTTTGATGTGAACTGCCTCCTACCCTCATAGATCTTTTGCTTGATTATACTCCTAAGGTTCTCTATAGGGTTGAGGTCAGGGGAAGATGGTGGCCACACCATGACTTTATCTCCTTTTATGCCCATAGCAGCCAATGGCACAGAGGTATTCTTTGCAGCATGAGATGGTGCATTGTCATGCATTAGGATGATTTTGCTCCTGAAGGCACGTTTCTGCTTTTTATACCATGGAAGAAAGTTCTCAGTCAGAATCTCTATATACTTTACAGAGGTCATTTTCACACCTTCAGGAACCTTAAAGGGGCCTTCCAGCTGTTTCCCCAGGATTCTGGCCCAAAACATGACTGCTCCACCTCCTAGCTGACATCGCAGCCTTGTTGGGACATGGTGGCCATCCACTAACCATCCACTACTCTATTCATCTGCACCATCCAGGGTTGCTCGGCACTCATCAGTAAACAAGACTGTGTGAAAATTAGTCTTCATGTATGTCTGGGGTCATTGCAACTGTTTCTGCTTGTGAGCATTGTTTAGGGGTGGCCATATAGTAGGTTTATGCCTCACAGCAAGCCTTTGAAGGATCCTACACCTTGAGGTTGGAGGGACTCTAGAGGCTCCAGCAGCTTCAAATATCTGTTTGTTGGTTTGTAAGGTCTCTTTAGCAGCTGCTCTCTTAATCCGATCACCTTGCCTGGCAGAAACCTTCCTCATTCTGCCTTTATCTGCACAAACACATCTGTGCTCAGAATCAGCCACAAATATCTTCACAGTATCACGCTTAGGTTTTCGTGAATTATCTAATGTTTTCATCCCTTGTCCAAGGCTTTACACTATTTGTTGCTTTTCGGCAGCAGAGACATCCTTTTTCTTTCCCATGTTACTTGAAAACTGTGGCCTGCGTAATGTTATGGAACACCCAGTTTTCCTCTTATTGGGCTCACCTGCTAAACTAATTATCACAGGTATCCGAGATTGATTTCAGTGATCCAAAGAACCCTGAGACTCAATACCATCAATGGGTTTCATTGAAAAAAAAAAAACCCTATGACACTTAAAATCAATTTGCATAATAATTTGGAACATGGTTTATGTGTCCATGTATATGCCAATGAGAGCAGATATATGCAGCGTTAGTTGCTACAGTGGTGTACAATGGCTTGCGCCTAAAATGGAACCTGTCAGCTACTTTATGCCCCCAAACTTACCACTCCCTGTATCTGCAGCTTCCTACTACATCCCTAATCTTCCCTGTCTGACCTAAATGTGAAGTATAATGGTTGTAAATAAGCTTTTTACAACTTACATTTTCCCCATTATGTAGACATGTGGTCATTCACTCCGGGTCCATTCTCTCCCCAGCTCCATGGTATCACGCCCTGGTGAGCTAATAATCTAATTCAGAAGTACGGTCCCACATTTCAAATCTATGGGCTCCTCCTTCCTGGTATGATGCGCCGCCCCCCTCATTTTCGAGCTGGTGCATTGTGGGTGATTATCAGGTGTATGGGCCAGCTTTAGAATGTGCACTGTCCATGCTCCGGGGCCGGCCTGTATAACCAATACACTCCCACACTGTGCAGACCAAAAATGACACGCAGCGTCCACCAATACAGAGCGAGGAGAGACATGGAGGCTCTGAGAACACCCATACATCACCCATAGGTGTAGACAATGGGCAGGGGCTGGCTGGCAAATTTCAGCTTGGGGGCAAGCGCACAGCAGTGGCCCATGAGCAGTGAGCTTCACAGGCAGAGTGGCCTCCCAGACCAACATGTCAGATGGCTGGGCATCCCCAAAACTGCTGCTTGACCACTGGCCTGGGGGGCATCTGTCCCCCAACCCCTTGGGCCAGCCAGTCCCTGACAATGGGGCGAAAATATAAGTTATAAACAACATTTCTCCAACCATTACACTACACATTTAGATCAGACAGGGATGGTTAGGGATGTAGTCGGAAGCTGCAGGGACAGGTAGTGATAGGTTTGGGGGCATAAATGACATGACAGGTTCCCTTTAATGGCTCTCCTATTAAAATTATATGACCTAAGTTGTCCCTTGGACTGGACCTAAAAAGATGTCATCTTATAGCAGACAGGGCTGATGGGACCACAATCGTTCTCACTATAGATTGGTGTCTTGTCCAATCAAAATCTCATATGTTAACCCCTTCTCTATTAGCCCCCCTTTTTATAACTTTCTCTACTCAAACTTGAAGCCCCCTCTCCCTCCCAATATAAAAACATTAACCATTTCCTGCTCTATCTTGCCATGAATGCCCTGCACCTGTCCTGCGTCTGACCCAGCCAGCCATATATAAGATTACCTCAGTGCAGGAACATTATTATGAACACACCCAATTATGGAACTCATTTTTATTGCAAAATGTATTAATTCAATGTTACGGGCTCACCTGGAGAGATGGATCCTTTTAATCATAGGTCTGGGAGAGCAGCGACAGTGGACCAGGATAGCAGGGTGTGCAGGACAGAGACGAAGATGTAGATCGGAACAGTAGTGTTATAGAGATCTGGTTTCTTCCAGCAGGGATGTAGTTAATCACAGGGATGCAGTCTGGTATTTTCAAGCAGGGCAATAATGAATCAGAGAAATAAATGCAGTGTGGAGACCTGAACAGATGTATTATTATTTATAGGTTCAGAAGGGGAGAGGTCCCTGCCCTCTCGGGCTTACAATCTACAAGGTATTGCGGAGGGAGACAGTAGGTCTTGGCAGTTGCAGCAGCTCCAGTGGTAGTGAGGTGACAGTGGGGTCATTGCAGACTGTAGGCATTTTTGAATAGATACGTTTTCACGTTTCACGTTTGGAGTCCCTTCGAAACGCATTGAGTTTATGTCCTTCACGGCGGTGCGGGAGTCATCATCCACTTGCATATCCATTTTCTTTATTTGTGGCCGCATGTTACAGGTGGCTACTGGATTCTGCTGCAACCGTTATATCTGTTTTCAACTGCTTGTGTGTAACACAACCTGATCAGGTGAGCAAAGCAGTAACATTCTCATTAACTTATTATCCAGGTAAAACCCTATTTGCGCTTCTATTTTTATCAATAGTGTTTCTTCAAGGTTCCAAATATAGGAGATAATCGGACTGCTGAAGCACAGAATACCAGAGGATGGGGGATGCCCAGAGAAGTATCGGAGGTGATTGGGTGAGGTATCTGGAGTCCAGTTTGGAGATGTATGGGGGAGACAGATTTGTAAATCATTGTTAGTATTTTCAACTGGATTTGCTAGTGGATTGGAAGCCAGTAAACAGATGGGGAGGGGCAGAGAAGTAGTAGGTGGGGGGATCAAGTGGATTAATTAGGCAGCTGAATTAAAGTGTGACCATATTTAAATTTTTATTGAATAGTAATGTAGATCAAGTGATTGTAATCAACTTTCACATGTAATTTAATAATGAAATCAAGAATGAAACCACTAAAAAAAAACCTTATCAAAGATGTCCTCAGCAGGCTGAGTGTAAAGGCCCGGTCAGACGTAACGACCGCAGTAGCGATCCCGATAACGACATGGCTCCCGGGATCGCTGATGAGTCATTATCGGTATCGCTACTTGGTATTCAAACACGCCGATCTATACAACGATATGTCCACCCATGCGATTTCTTCAACGATATTGTTCAGTCGTTGTATTTCCTTCTCACATGCGTGCACTCCTACGTATCTCATTATGTGTTGCCAACGATATCGTCGGTAAGGTGTCAAACACAGCGATACAGCGTTCCCAGCGGGAGCGCAACGACCAAAAAATGAACCAGGAGGCTGTGTAACGATTGCCGATCTCGCAGCAGGGGACCAGATCGTTACACCCTGTCGCACGTAGCGATGTCGTTGCTGAGATCGCTATTGCGTCACAAAAGTAACGATCTCGTTAGCGATCTCGGTATGTGAGACATACCCTTAAAGCTCGTTCTTAGTCACTTCCAACTTTAGGGGGGCATGGCTTAAATTGTGTTTGCAATACAGATAAAACCACTGTCAAATTACTTCATGGCATCACCTCAATTCACATGGCTCTGCTGGGTGTTATCACTGAGCACAGAGCAGAGGCCATGTGAACCAAGGAGTCAGATATGATCTCACAGGAGCTGTTTGAGCTCAGCATGATGCCGGCATGAGGTAATATGACAGTCTTATCAGCTGTATTGTGAATGCAGTTTAACCCGCGCCCCCTGAGAACGGAGGTGAAGAGTATTATCTTAACACACAGCCTGCTGAGGACATCTTGTGGAAGTTTTTTTAATGGTTTCTCTCCTGATTTCATGAATAAACTATATGTGAAAGTTGATTATATTCTCTTGCTGTACATTACTATTCAATAAAAATGTAAATGACGGTTATGCTTTAAGAACAGACTGGAGAGGTGTGAAAATGTTAGGCCTTGTGCTCACGCTGTGTATTTGGTGCAGAAAAATCAGCAATTTGGTTGCAGAAATTTTTGCACCAAATACACATCTTCTTGCAGAAAAAAACACACCCAAGGTGCATTTTGACGCGTTTTTGGACCATTTGCTTCTCAATCATTAGGCATTGTGCCTCACCCTGGGCAGAGACCTGGGGTACTCAGGAGCGGGCCCCTTGTCGTCATCTGGGGCTGCGGGATGTCATGGTGGCGTGACCCAGTCCATAATCCCCTTGTCAGGCAAGCAGTAATATAATAATATTTATTCATTTATATAGTGCTATTAATTTCATAGCAATTTCCATACATGAGTAAAAAGGGGTATTTGTAAAAATGGATTAAAGAAAAATCAAACAAACATTTTTTAAAAAGTATTGTTACGCCACCCGTGGAATGTGACCGCTATAGTCGCTGCTGCAGTCGGGACTTCTGGGGACTTTGGGAATAGCAGCAAGGATGTTGAGCCCTCGATGGGAAGAGCAGGTCCCCGGGCAACCGTGTAGTCTACTGAAGTGCAAGGGTCGTTGGGGATGCAGGGTTCAGTGCACGAAATAACTGACAGAAACAGGGGTAACAGTCTCATTTACCTTTACTGAAGTCAGAGCAGGTTTGTCCAGGGCACAATTCACAAGTGGAGGTAGGACTCCGGAGCCTAGAAGCAAATTTGGGTTTTCAACATCTGGCAAGTTTTGAGGCCTCCTGCTGCATTGTTCTCTATGAGCCGTGACTGTATGAAGCTGTGCTAGGACCCTTTCTTCACTTGTCTGTCTTGGCCATATGACAGGCGGTTTGAGCCCTCTCTGGGTTACTCTCTCTCCTCTGTGTCTCCCGAGCTCACTGATGCGGCTGTGTCTCCTGGCCTTTTGGGTAGACGAGCAACGTGAAATTACCCACCCTGCGGTGTTGGCTGCTGGACATAAAGTCCCTTGCTATCTTGGACTCCGGTGTCTGTACTGCGCCAAGTGCTTGACCGATCTTTCTCAGCTCCAATCCCCCCACCTGTTCTCCACATCCCTCAGGCCCTCACGACGGGTCACTCACACTGGCTAGTCAATCACCTCCCACTCTGTTCTACGGCACCAGCTGCCATGGTACTGAGATCCACTGTTGCTGCCCTCTGTCGTTACCTACTCGCAAAGCCTATCTTCACCCCATGTGGCTATAGTGAAGACTCGGTGGTCTTTCAGGGGTGCTCCTCCCAGTCAGAGATCAATATCTTTGGTCCAGTGGCAACCGGACCCTGGGGTGCCACACTCCCCCTTGGTTAAATTCAGTACTTCTGGACTGAGGAAACATAACAATAATTAATGAACAGAGTCTCAAAAGTAAAAATTAGAAAAACCAAGAAAAATTGATAAAAAGGAGTCACTTTGGTGATTAGTCCTTCCACCATTGGCTGATGAATGATATATACAAGAGGTCTTTGGCACAGCCAGTCCAGTGGCTAATGGTCCATAATTAATTAAAGGTTCAAGTATTTGCAAAAGTTCATACAGTAAAGTCTCTAGGCACAGTACGCTTGGTGGTTATATTGTTGCTGGAATACCATATTTACACAGCATAAGAGAAAACAAACATATTTACATTTTAAACCTGGTAACCTTTCTCTGCAAATTGTCCCTGTAACAGGCTGGAATTTAATCTAAGTTGGTACATGTAGACCTACACAGTACGGGTATGCTGCTACATGTGGTGCTACGCAACATGGGTGTTTCTTTCTGGTTATCTGTAGTGTCTGCTACTGGTGGAGTGTGTGCACTACTTGCTGAGGCTAGTGGTTTTGGTATGGCAGCAGGCTGACTCTGACTCACCATGGGACTGACAGGCTCACCAGTAGCGAGGGGCTGGTCCTCCGTTTCTCGTTCCTCATCCCTTAGAGTCTTTGCAAGCGGTTGTGTTGCTGGCTGGGTAAAGGTCAGGCAGGGGACCACAATAGCTCCATTGATCTGTGTCCAAGTCTGCTGGTGCATTCTGGTTATATGTTCTCTCCTGCTTCTCTCTTGCCCGAGTCAGGTTCCTCTCAACAGATACATGCACCTGGCGATACCTCTGTTGGCGCTCGGCATCATAGTCTGTCTCTGGGAGGTTATTTTCAGGAGTCAGTACCCCCATTTCTAGGTCAATAGGCAGTTTGCCAGGTCTTGCTATCATCAAGTAGGCTGGACTGAAGTTGGTGGAATTCACTGGGATGTTGTTGTACAGGTCCACTAGATCTGGCAGTGTCTCTGGCCACATGTTCCTCTCTTCTAGTAGAAGCGTTTTCATTAAATCCATGACTATCTGATTCATTTTTTAGCACAAGCCATTTGTCTGCGGATGGGGTGGTCCTGATCTTCTTGCACCCATAGAGGCTGCAGAACTCCTTGAACACTTCAGCCTCAAAGGCCGGACCTTAGTTTGTCAGTACCCATTCTGGATAGCCATGGGGTCTACAGAGGTGTGTCTGGAAAGCTCGTGCTGCGGTCTTCGCTGTCAGATCTTTCACAGGTACCACCACCAGGATCGGGAGTAGTGATCCACTATTGTGAGGGCATAGACATAGCCGGATCGGCTTGGGGTCAACTTAACGTGGCCCAAGGTTACTAACTCCAGGGGCTGTTTGGTGACAATGGGTTTCAATGGGGCCCGCTGGCTGCCACGGTCTTTCCTGCGGAGGCTGCAGGGGCCGCAGCTCCTGCACCACGACCCAGTAGAACCTCCCACGTAGAACACCTGCACTTTCTTCCACCCAAAGTGTTCTGCTTCTTCATGGTAGGCTTCCAGGACCATATAGGCGTTTCTCTTCAGGACCACTATCTGCCACACTAGCTCGTGGGTCCTAGAATTGGTGTGCCACCTACATAGTTACCGAATGAACAGCCGGCCTCTCTCCTTCCATAGTTGCTGTGCCTCCGCGGGGGTGTCTGGTTCTAAGTGCGCATTAGTTTTCTGCAGTAGCTCTTTGACCAAGCTGATAGCAGGGTCACTGTCCTGTGTCTCTGTCCAGTTGTGGTGGGGCAACGGGTCTACGGTGACTTCTTGTCCCTCTGATCTCTTGTCCTTCACTTCATGGGAACACTGGGACACATTTTTATAGTGGAAAGCTGGTAACTCCACTTACTCCAGCTCTTCTGGATCTTCCCACCCGTCTGGCAGATAAGGCATCCGGGACAGGGTGTCGGCATTGGCATTCTTGTGCCCTGCCCGATACTTGATGGTAAAGTTATAGTTAGAGAGCCGGGCCATCCAGCACTGCTCCAACACACCCAACTTGGCGATCTCCAGGTGGCTCGAGAGTTGTTATATGTGTAGATGGTGAATTTTGCAGCTGCCGGATAGTGCTTGAATCGTTCCTTCACAGCCCACACTACGACTAGGAACTCAAGCTTAAAGGAATTGTAGTTGTCGGGGTTTCTTTCTGTAGGCCTGAGCTTCCTGCTGCCATAGGCAATCGCACTTTCTTTGCCTCTCTGCATTTGGGATAACACGGCTCCCACTCCCACGTTGCTAGCGTCAATATTCAATACGAATTGCTGGCTGTAATACGTATAGGCCAGGAGCTCCTGTCCCTGTCAGGGCTCTCTTCAGCTGCTGAAGGAATCTTCTTCTCTGGCCTCCCACTTCACTGTGGGGCTCGGGCCTCTGACTTTCTGGGCCCGGTCTACCAGGAGGTCTTGCGGAGGTGCGGCCATCTTGGTAAAACCCTTGATGAACCTCCGGCAGTAGCCTAACAGTCCCAGGAACTGCCGCACTTCTTTGACGGTGCTGAGTGTTGGCCAACTCTGGATTGCGGTGACCATGTTGGGCTCTGGGGCCACACCTTCCATGCTCACCACATTGCCTAGGTACTACACCTTGGGTTTGAGGAGGTGGCACTTGGACGGCTTTACCTTCATGCCAAACTTGGATAGCACCTCGAAGACTACTGCTAGATGTTTCAGGTGGTCTTCATACGTCCTCGAGTATACTATGATGTGATCAAGGTACAGCAACACATTCTCAAAGTTTCTATGCCTCATGCAACACTCCATCAACCTCTGGAACGTCCCTGGTGCATTGCAAAGCCCGAATGGCATGCAGCTGAATTCGAAAAAGGGCCCATTGGTGTTGTCAGTACCCACTGGTGAGATCTAAAGTGGAGAAATAGTTAGCATTTCTCAATGCAGCTAATGAATCCTCTATCCTGGGTAATGGATAAGCATCTTTGTGTGTAATGCACATCCTCATCGTACTGTCATTCTTCTTTACCAGGACTAGTGGAGCTGCCCAGGCTCTACGATTATCTCTGAACACCCCAGCCTCCTTCATTTCCTACAACATCTCCTTGGCACATTGGTAGTGGGCTGGTGGTATAGGCTTGTACCTCTCTTTGATGGGTGGATGGTCCCCTGTGGGTATACAATGCTGCACCCCTTTTGCCTGCCCAATGTCTAATGGATGTTTGCTGAAGACCTGCTCACACTCCTTGACTACCAGGTATACTCCACGATTCTGAAGAGAGGTGGTGGAGCTAGTACCTACATGTAGCTTCTAAGAAATCCCAAGGGAGTAGTGCCGATATGATCCCCACTGCTGTCAGAGATGGAAGGCAAGGGAGACAAGGCTTCTTACGTGTTGCTCCTTTATTACCACCAACGTGTTTCGGTGCCGTCCCTGCACCTTCCTCAGGGTTACATAAATACATGAATGTAACCCTGAGGAAGATGCAGGGACGGCACCAAAACGCATTGGTGGTAATAAAGGAGCAACACATAAGAAGCCTTGTCTTCCATATCTGACGGCAGCGTGGATCATATCGGCACTACTCCCTTGGAATTTCTTGGATACACCGCCACAGTACACATGGAAGTGCGGGTCCAGCAGCAGTTGTCCAGGCGAACATACTGGTTGTGGGTCATCACAACCTGATCAGGTGAGCATATAAACTCACGTCCATACGATGTTATCTTAAACGATAAGACCCATTCTGCACTCTTTTGTCTCTTGTTTGCTTTACATGTAGCTTCTGGCACCAGTGCTCCAGCTGCTCCTCAGGGCCATTGTCCTCTGTCAGTTCTGGCGAGTCCAAGGGCTCTACAGCTGTGATCGCATTATTACTGACCGCGTACAGCTTGGCAATGGTAGCATACCATGGCAGTTTGGCCTCCTCTTCCACACAATTCAGAATGCATACAGGTAAGGTATCCTCACCTTGTGGACATCAACTACAATTCTGGCTGTCAGGACGGTGGGCCTGAATACACGGGCTCTACCAGCACCTGATAATCCTGCCCTCTGAGGCCTATGGCCGCCCTGCACCAAATCAACATTTCACTCCACGGAGGTATTACAATGAGGTTTGAGTCACTTACTCTTACGCTTCCGACTTCACCTCCAGACAGCTCCACTGGCTGTCTCAGCATCAAGGCCCGTATCTATTTCTGCAGGGTCCTCTGTTGCCCGGAATTGGTGGTCTCCGCAACCTGTTGTAACAACACAATGACTTCGGCTAAACATTTTTCAATCACATTTGTACTTACTGACAGTGGTGTACTGGCTCGTCGATTAACATCTACTATCACTATACCCTGTTCAGGTAGCTCCACCCGCCCCACTTTTATAGTCACTTCTTTAAATCCTACTTGTGGAACAGGCTTCCCATTGCTCGCAACTATGGTGAAACTGTCATCTGGGTGGTAGGTAATATCAGAGTTCGCCCAATAGCGCTTATAAAGGATATGGGGTATCGTGGTCACCTGCGACCCGGTGTCTAGTAAAGCGTTCATGGGGATCCTGTCCAACACAACAGGCAGGACAGGTCGTCCTCCCACATACTTGTTGCACCAGTTCGGCGGGCCGGGCAGATCTATTCCTAGGTGTTGACCCTCTGCCCCAGGGATTTCTCGTTTAAAGGACAGGATCTGGAGATGTGTCCCGCCTTTCTGTAGCGACGACAGATGGGTTGTCCCGTGGCATTGTAGTGGTCGGTGGGTCATCCTCGGATTATGGGGTTCCTCCTCTGGTGCATCCATGAGACGTCATCTGGGCTGGAAGCTAGGCTGATTCCCTCTAGCGGTCCGGTTCCTTCGATAGCTTTTACAGCTTTGGCTAGGTCGGCCATCCCTTGAGTCAGCTGCTGCAACTTTAGGCGCATGGCCTCGGATGTTAGGGGCTCTAAAGTCTGTGCACTTGCCCCTGCAGAGTTTAGGGAAGAGGGCTCCAGCCCTGTATGGTAGGTTAGAGCCAGCTGCGGTGAGGGAGTATGGTCGCTGTCGGTGGTATCTCTCAACAACTGGAGGGCCTGATCTTTAAAGTCTGCAAAGTCTATCCCGGGGTGCTGCATGGCCAGGGCTCGCAGATGGACCCAATTGGCTGTGTCCCACAGGCCCTCGGTGAATTGGTCAGTTAACAGTTTCATTCGGTGCGCTCTCAGGGTCTGCCTGCTTCATGGCCCTCAGCGCCTCTTGCAAAGTCAAAGCATAGCTGTGTACACTGTCCTGCACCCCTTGCTTACATCTGAAGAACCTGACTTTTAGCTCAGCAGCTGTCCGTGTATCGAAGGTCTCTTTTAGTTTGGCAAAAATTTGTTTCACAGTCTTTTTGTCATTGGTGGACCAGGCTCTCTCCTCGCGCCGGGCCTCACCAGCCAATTACCCCATTAACATAGTCACACACTGCTCTTCTGTCATATGTTATACTTCAAACACACTTCTCATTCATTCACAGAAGTAACTGAGGGCGTCGGGTCCACCTGAGTATTGCGGGAGTCACGTCGCGCCCGGGAGGTACGGCAAGTTGAACGGCAAGATGGTGACCGGTGGAGGTGCCATGGCCTTGTCACCAGCAGCAGCATTGCCGGGTGCTACGAGTTGCTCTCCGTCTGGGGCGGACATCATTTTCCCCCTTGGTGAATCACAGCCTTCCCTCGGCTTTCAGCCAGTATAAGTCTCTTGTCCTCAGCGGGTGCCTTTCTGGCTGGGCCTTCTGGCCCAGGCTTTCTGGTGTCCCTTGGGCTGACGTCAGAGTGTGGGGTCTCGGCCTGCGTTCGCGCCTTTTCATTGGCCCCTCCCCTTCACCTTCCTGCGCTTTGCATGGGGCCGCAATAGAAAAATGGCGCTTGTTCACAGTTCAATACAGCCTTAGGCACGCAAGACCTAGTTTTACTGGATCAGTAGATCCTGTTTGTGACATCAAAAGCTGCCTCACCCTGGGCGGGAACTGTGGGGTACTCGGAACCGGGCCCTCTTGGGCCTCCTGGGGTTGCGGGATGTCACAGTCCGTGATCCCCTCGTCGGGCGAGCAGTTAAAAGGAGAATTTGTAAAAATAGATTAAAGAAAAATAAAACAAAAATTTAAAAAATGTATCCACCCATAGAATGCAGCCGGTATAGCCACTGCTGCAGTCGGGACTGTTGCAAAGTGCAGCTTCTGAATCCCCACCGATGCAGTAGAAACTTCTCTGAACAAAGTCATATGGGATAAACAGGTTTCACTTCTTTGATATGAAGAATAAAGAGCACAAACACTCTGTGCTGCTGAAACAACAAAAACAAAAGAACAAGTACAATAGAGATTCCCACCCATACAACACAGCAAGTATGGAAACTTTATACAATATCGCCATCAACTGTCAGGTCAGTATAAAGTCCTCCTTCACTCAGATTAAGTCCATAGCTGTTTCATATGTTAACACCCTTTCTCAACAGTAAGGACTATTTCAATCAAACCCAATTTCTTTATTAGTCTGTGATGTTTTTCAACATTCATCGTAATAATGTCTGCTGTCATTTCTTCCATAGGGCAATATTCCAGTTTCAAGATTCCTTGTTCCTGATGATCTCTCAAACAATGATACTTCACATCATTGTGCTTGGTTTTTGGATTAACTCTTTCCATCTGAGCAAGAACAAGACATCCTTGATTGTCCTCATTCAATTTTGTTGATTCCAACTGTGATTGTCCTAGGTCTGTTAGCAATTGTCTTAACCACAGAACTTCTTGATTTGCATGTGCTGCTGCAACGTATTCTGCTTCTGTTGAAGACAGCGTTACTATTGATTGTTTCTTACTTGTCCAACATATTGGTCCGCCTGAGAGAAAGAAAATATAGCCACTGGTAGATTTTCTGTCAGTTGGATCTCCAGCCAATCTGCATCAACATATCCAGTTAAAATGCATTTATCACTTGTAGGTAGAGCTTCAGTTTAACGTTAGTTCTTTTCAAATAACACATTATTCTTTTCACAGCATTCCAATTTGCTTTATTTGGCTTGGATACTTTTCTACTCAGAATTCCTACTGCGGCTGCGATGTCTGGTCTTGTAACAGTCGCTAGATGCAGTAATTTTCCTATTGCTATTCTGTACTCTTCATTATTTGGTAACAAGTTTTTCTCACTATTCATCTGTTTAAGATAGTTAGCTTCCATAGGAGATTTTGCTGGTTTTGCATTCTTCAATCCAAATTTTTCTGTTATGTCTTGAATCATGTGATTTTGATTCAGTAGAAAACTTCCATCTTCTTCTCTTTCTACCTATATTCCTAGGTATTGTTTCACATTTCCCAAGTCTTTGGTCTCGAAATGTTGATTTTTAGAATGTTTTCTTTATCCCTTTCTTTTTCAAAACAAATCAAAATGTCATCAACATACAGTACAGACCAAAAGTTTGGACACACCTTCTGATTCAAAGAGTTTTCTATATTTTCATGATTATGAAAATTGTAGATTCACACTGAAGGCATCAAAACTATGAATTAACACATGTGGAATTATATACTTAACAAAAAAGTGTGAAACAATTGAAAATATGTCTTATATTCTAGGTTTCTTCACAGTAGCCACCTTTTGCTGTGATTACTGCTCTGGACACTCTTGGCATTCTCTTGATGAGCTTCAAGAGGTAGTCACTGGAAATGGTCTTCCAACAGTCTTGAAGGAGTTCCCAGAGCTGCTTAGCACTTGTTGGCCCTTTTGCCTTCACTCTGCGGTCCAGCTCATGACAAACCATCTCGATTAGGTTCAGGTCTGGTGACTGTGGAGGCCAGGTCATCTTGGTTCTATCTGTTTGTAGTTGTATTTCTTCACTTTCAGTATTCTGTTCTTTATCAATTTCAACTACTTTCTCATCAGATATTCCTTCAGTTATGTCATTATTGTTTTTCTCATTTTTGTTTCCATTTAAATCATGACGTCTTCATTTAAATCTTCAATGAATGTCACACTGTTACTCACCGTGACTCTGTTTTGGGATCTAGGATTCTGTATCCTTTGCAATTTTCACTATACCCAACAAATATTCCTTTCATGGATCTGTTTTGAAGTTTGGAATGTTTTTCTTTTGGAATGAATATGAAAAATTTATATCCAAAAACTTTTAAATGATTGACACTTGGTTTCAGACCTTGCCACAGTTCATATGGAGCTTTCTTCAGTTTTCTGGAAAAAAGTCTGTTCTGTAGAAATGTAGCTGTCATGCTGCCTCACCCCACTATTTCTCTGGTAGTTTGGAATCTGTCAGCATATATCTTATCATTTCAGACAGAGTTCTGTTTCTCCTTTCTGCTACTCCATTTTGTTCAAGTGTGTACAGAACAGTCTTTTGATGTTCTATACCATTTAGTCTTAAGTAGTTCTCTATTTTGTGTCCAGTAAATTCACATCCATTATCACTTCTAATAACAATTGGCTTCCTTTGCAATGTGTTATTTGACCGTGTTACGTAGTCTACTAGTTTATCAAAAACTTCTCTTTTGTTCTTGATCAAGTATGTGACTGTGTATCTTGAGTAGTCATCTATGAAAGTCACCATGTATCTATTTCCTCCTGTTTTAGTCACTTTCATGGGTCCACATATGTCAGTATGCATGAAATCAAGTGTCCTTGTGCTTTTCGTTTCACTTTCTTTAGGAATAGATATCCTTGTGGCTTTAGATTTTATACAACATTCACATCTTACAGTAATTGAGTAGAGATGAGCGGTGTTCGATTCGAATTGTTCGGCAATCTCAAATTCGAGCTGTTTTGGGCGGTGTTCGAGGCATTCGTCAAATTAGAACAATTAACTTGAAATTCGGCAGTTCGTGGTTATGTTCGATAACGCTTCGATCACCAAAAGCTTAACCCTAACCCTAACCGTGTTAATGACTGTGAATATCTAGTTTCTGGGTATAATGTGGGGAGGGGGGTGGTACCAGTGCTGCAGAAATGATAGCGGTCTCCATTTTTTTTCTCCAAACTGCAGATACAGTGGGGCGGGACAGGCTGTCATCCAATCACACATACACACAGCAAAGTGCATTTTTTGCACACAAGCAAGGTCAGGCATCATTGGCTGTGTAAGTCACATGTCCTAGCCCTATAAGACCCAGCCATTTTCTTCATCGCCACCATTTGCTCATTGCTGTAGCTCTGTGTCAGACAGCACTGCTGCTGCTGTGGGCGATATAGAGTGAAATCAAGCAATTGTGTTCTGATTCAGCTAGTGAGGTAGATAGATAAGATTAGGGAGTAGGGACTGGAGGTAGTGTGTGAATTTTAGGAGTATCAGCCCTTTTGAGGGCTGTTTCATAGGAGTAGCGATTAGGGACTAGGGACTAGTAGTCTAGCAGGCCTTTTTCAGGTGTACTTCATAGAAGCTGGGACTAGTTTTAATTTCAGCCCTTTTTAGGGCTAGGTTAGAGCAGTCCCTATTAGTTTGTGCCAGGCACAAGCGTGCCAGTGCTGTGCAAGTGTTTTTCACAGCATCTGGCCACATCTAGCTCTGGGAGTCCTTTAGGGCAGGTAGTGTAGCACTGCTGTGAAGAAAGCTACACCACCTGTCTTAGTAGGAATTTTTTGGCTGCAGCTAGTCCAGGCAATTTGTTTGGGCTAGTACTGTGGCAGCGTCACTTACACAGTGGTGTAGCCCACTTGTGAAAGAAGCTACACCGCCTGTGTAGTTGGTGCTAATTTTTACCTGCAGCTTGCCCAGGTCTCACTTTGGGTCAAGTAGCAGTGCCACAAAAAAAAGTAGTGTAGGCCACTTCTAATACAAACAACTACACCGCCTGTGTAGTCACTTACTTCTAATTTTTAACTGCACCTTGCCCAGGTCTCACTTCGGGTCAAGTAGCAGTGTTGGTTCAGTCACCTCTGCTTGATTTACATCCAGCTTTTTGTTGTCCAACAACTGTACAGTTGCAAATTTTGTCCCATACAAAATGAGTGGCAAAAGGCCTGCTGCTGGTGGGAATGGGAGTAGGCGTGGTGGAAAGGTAAAAAAAGTTTGTGTCCGTGGGGTAGATGCTAAATCTACATTAACATCAGCTGAAGAAAGACAATCTTCCAGGCAAAGTAAGATGTCCACTTCTTTACGTGGCCAATCGGATATGATCCCTTTCTTACAGACACGAGCATCAGTACCACTTGTAAATGAGGAACAAAAACAGCAGGTGATTGAATGGATCGCAAGTGCTCCATCAAGTGGTCTCTCCTCCACCTCAACTACTACATCACAAACCCTCCAGTCATCTGAGCTGTCAGCCCAATCGCACTTCATTCCTCCAAGCTCCCAAGTCTCCAGCCGCCCTACTGAGTCTGGGGTAACACACATGGTTGAGTCTGCAGAGCTGTTCAGTCACACAATAGCCTGGGAATCAGAGGTCTACACCAAAGCTGCAGTGAGTCCAGACGAGTTAATAATCTGCCCTGATGTCCTGAAGCTTTGTGAGTCTGATCCAGGCCCAGATGAAGAAGGTTCTGATGTTCATGTAGACCCTCATTTCCTAACAGTAACTACTCTTGCTGGACACAAGGAGGATGATGCTGACGAGACTCAGATACCGGATTGGATTGACAAACTAAGTTTTCGGTCAAGGCAGGAAGAGGCTGTCTCTGAGGAGGATGAGGGGTGTGAGAACACAGAGGATGATGATGAGGTTGGAGATCCCACTTACTGTCAACCCACAGTAAGCCAGTCGATGAGGTCAGCACAGGAGGTGGAGGAGGATGCTACTGACGATGAGGTTAGGTTGCACCTTCCTGGACATAGACGTAGTACTGGAAGCACGCCAACAACTGCATCCGCAGCCACAACTCTGCCTCTGAGCACAAGTCATGATGCTTCTGCAGCTCGCATGGGCTCTAAGCCTTGCCTAGCCTGGGCCTTCTTTGACATCGCCAAGGATCTCCCAAATCATCTCATCTGCAAGATTTGTCACCAATCTCTGAGTAGAGGCCAAAAGCTCAGTAGCTTGAGTACTTCATGTATGAACTGCCACATAGACATGAAGCACAAGTCGCAGTGGGAAGCTCACCGTGCTAGAATGTGGGCTACCGGGGCGTGCCTACCACCATCTACCCCATCAAGTGCATCCGGGTGCTCTTCATCGTCTGTGACTGTGGGGACAGCTGTCACACATGCTTTTAGATGTAGACCTTCCACCTCTTTACCCATAACAGGCAGTGTGATTGGCAGGTCGTCACTTGGTTTTCAAGTGGACAATGCTGCTGGTGTTGAGCTCTCTCAGACATCGAGAGCACCACCTTTGGATGAAGGCAACATTACATGTTCACCTGCACCTTCCTCCCAGACCTGCAGTTTGCCAGTGACACCCTATTCAACCCCATCTCAGCACAGCAGCCAGCCCTCCGTCCCTCAGATGTGGACAAGTAAAAGGCCATTTCCTCCAAGTCATGAGAAAGCTAAGCACTTGAATTTCACCATCTGCAAGCTCTTGGCTTCAGAAATGCTGCCTTTCCGCCTGGTGGACACAGAGGATTTTCGAGACCTTATGTCCGTCGCAGTGCCCCAGTACCAGATGCTCACTGGCCACTACTTCTCCAAGAAAGGTGTGCCTGCGCTACACCAGCATGTCGCAGACAACATCACCGCTTCCTTGAGAAACTCTGTGTGTGACAGGGTGCATTTCACCACAGACACTTGGACCAGTAAGCATGGACAGGGGTGTTACATGTCACTGACTGGGCATTGGTTAACTATGGTGAGAGCTGGAGAAGGGTCTGCTGTCCAATTTTTGCCGTCCCCATGAGTTGTGCATCAATCTTCTGTAGGTAAGAGTTCCTCCACTGCTTCTGCCTCCTCAACCTCGTCTCGGTCCTCCACCTCTGCCCAAAGCCTGTCTGGTAATACCACCCACATTGTAACTGCAGAGAAGGAATCCTGCACACCTCCCAACTATCTGGTTGTCCAGCAATTTTTGACACACTATCCCGGCCTAGATGGGCTTCTGCAGAGGGCACGATCGCTGTGTGCGCACTTCAGGCGTTCGCATCCCGCAGCTCAACGACTTGCTTCGCTCCAAAAGTCTTTCGGCTTGCCTGCTCTCTGGCTTAAATGCGTTGTGCCGACACGCTGGAATTCTACTCTGCACATGTTGCAGCGACTGTGGCAGCACCGCCGAGCCCTGGTTCAATACGTTATGACGTATAGCTTGGGCCAACAAGATCCAGAGGTGGGGCAGATCACGCTGCAGGAGTGGTCTCAGATCAAGGACCTATGCACCCTTCTGCACAGTTTTGAGATGGCGACGAAGATGTTTAGTGCTGACGATGTCATGATCAGCATGACTATTCCAGTCATCTACATGCTGGAGCACACTCTAAACAATATTTGGAGTCAGGTGGTGGAACAAGAGGAGGTGGAGGAAGTACAGGAGGAGTCCTATGCGGAAGGGATGACAACATCTCTAAGGTCCGCACGGTCGGCAGCAACAAGACGGCAGGCATGGGAGGGTGGTGGAGAGGGATTAACGAGGGCGCATGGTAGCAGCCATACTGCTCAGGAAGGTGCAGGGCCCAGGAAGAAATGGAGGATGAACTGGCGATGGGCATGGAAGAGTCAGCAGATGAGGGAGACCTTGATGACATTTCTGTTGTGCGAGGTTGGGGGGAGAGGACAGAGAAAGGAAGCATGATTCTCACCTCCCCATCACCAACACAACAAGGACTTGGTCCTCCTGGATGCGCAAGATGAGCACATGAGCGCCTTCTTGCTGCACTACCTGCAACATGACCCTCGGATTGTCCGAATTAGAAGCAATGCAGACTACTGGGTTGCCACACTCCTCGATCCCCGGTACAAAACCAATTTGCTGACATAATTCCAGCCATGCAAAAGGACGCACGCATGCAGGAGTATCAGCAGAAGCTGATACATAATCTGAGATCGGCTTTTCCACAAACCACCAGTGGTAGACAGAGTGAATCTCACATTTCTCACTTGTCAACCATGGGACTGTCGAGTCATCATCACTCACACCATACCAGTAACACCATAGGTGGTGGTGTTAACACCAATTTCTTTGCCTCGTTTCACAATTTTTTCAGACCATCTTTTGCAAGACCTGAAGACAAGAGGAGTCTGACACATAGTCAACGCCTGGAGTGGATGCTACACGAGTATCTCCAACTTAACATCGATGCCATGACTGGGGAACTGAAGCCTTGCTCATTTTGGGCTTCCAAAATGGAAAAATGGCCTGAGCTCACCACTCACTCCTTGGAGATCTTGTCATGCCCCGCAGCCAGCGTTCTCTCTGAACGTGTCTTCAGCGCTGCTGGTGGTGTGCTGACAGAAAGGCGCACGTGTCTGTCCACCCAGAATGTGGACAGACTAACGTTCATAAAGATGAACAAGGCATGGATCCGCAAGGACTTTTCTACTCCTGTGTCATCCTGGAGAGAATGAAGCCTTGTGGTTTTTGGCCTAAAAGTAACCATTTAAATTTTGTAACTGTGGGGCAATTGATGCCACTTAAGTGGTGTCTGTGCCCAAATGTTTTGAAGAAATGGAGACTCTTCTTGTAGTCCCCTAAATGTGACACAATATCCACAGTCTGCAAGAGGCCTTACATATAGTGAGGAAAAACATCACCAAGTTCTCCTCGTCTGAACATGGCCTTACAGATACTGAAGTAAAACTCACCAAGTTCTCCTCATCTGAACGTGGCCTTACAAATAGTGAAGTAAAATTCACCAAGTTCTCCTCGTCTGAACGTGGCCTTACAAATAGTGAAGTAAAATTCACCAAGTACTCATCGTCTGAACGTGGCCTTACAGATACTGAAGTAAAACTCACCAAGTTCTCCTCGTCTGAACATGGCCTTACAGATACTGAAGTAAATCTCACCAAGTTCTCCTCGTCTGAACATGGCCTTACAGATAGTGAAGTAAAACTCATCAAGTTGCCATCTAGCAGCTATTGCTAGGTCAGTTTTACAATATAGTCAACATAGTAAATAAGAAACACAAAAAACAATTGTGGAATTGCACTTTTTTTTTACAGTTTCATCGCACTTAATTTTTTTAATGTTTCCCAATACACTATATTGTAATATGAATGATGTCATTCAAAATTACAACTCGTCCCTCAAAAAACAAGCCCTCATATGGCTAGGTGGATAGGAAAATGTAAAAAAAAGTTATGGTTCTTTAAAGGAGGGGAGGTAAAAATGAAAAAAAAAAAAAAAAAAAGGAAAATGGCCATGGCATGAAGGGGTTAATGATGAGTTTGTGAGGAATGTCATGTCTGCGACTTGGGAGTCAAACAGTATTGTATGGTTGATGTAGTGTTGCTATGCAATGGTTTACTCTTTAGACATTTGTCTTTCCTCTCTCTGATGTCAGTCCCCTCTCACTTCTTCATTCTGTGCACATCAGCCATGTTAGAAGGTCATATCTTTGCATCCCTGGTTCAGAATAGTCCTTTTTACCTACTAAAATTGTGCTTAAATTTAAGAATTCAAAGGAGTCCGACCTCTGGGCTCTGGGGTATTGGAGATGGGGGAGATAGAAAGAGAGGGCGCAAATCTAAGTGAATGATAAAAGGTAACAAGTTTTTTGCTCACCTTTTTGATGTCTTTAGTAGTTCATATATCCACACCTTATGGGGTCACTCAATCCACCTCCTCCTTGGTGCGCCGGTCTCCCGATTTGCTGCTACGTCCCAGAGTTGACAGAACTCCCAGCCCGGAGTTCGTAGGTGTGTTCTTAGAAAAGGATTATCTGGTGTATAGACGAGCCGCTCCCGGTTCCAGTGGAATCACAATCCAGAATCTTCTTATTTTCCAACAAGTAGTTATTCATTTCAATAAAAGAATTATGTTCAGTACATGGTAAAGAACATATAACACGTTTCAGCTTTACAGTAGTAAATAAGCCTTCCTCAGGTATATAGGTGTAGTAAGAACATTTCTATATACGGAGTTCCTGGCTCATTATCCTAATTATGCTAAGTGCACAGGTCAGGTTGCCTGGCTAATGAGAGTTTGCTAATTGTCTCTGTTTCTTTAGGAGATCTCTGTTTTTTTCCCTTTTCTTTACTTATGTATAAGTGCATATTTCTGTTTCTATATTTGGGTACATAATAAATAAGTCAATAAGAGTTGTATGCTCATAATAAAACAACAAAATAAAAAAAACACACGATAATATAAAAAACACATCGAAACATATATCGCCATAATAAAAACCTATGTCTTCTTCATAAAAATTGTGAAACAACATCAATAATGATATTAAAAAACTTTTATCTAAGAATGAAGACAGGCTCTCATAGATGTAATGGATTATCAAAATTTTACTGGGTAAATTGGCAAGTGAATCACCCTGTACTATTCTGATATATATATATAATGGAGGAAGGTAGCCCAGAAAGGGGCCCTAGTTGATCAGATACGGAGTTTGATTTCTCAACATGTTTAACCACGAGTCCCAACTGTTGCAGATCAAGCAGGACAGTCCTGAATTTGGGTGTCTGTCCTGGTCATTAATCCAAGTGTCTTGCCATTCTATCATCAGTGTAGAACTGACCTGCTGAGCTCACACTGTGCATCGCCGTATAGATGACTCCTTTTTTGCTTGCCCAATTTTCCAACGTTGCCAGCAGATAAAGAGCCACAGTGTACTGAGACGGCAGAATTGGTTTATCACCGCTTCTGCCTTCTCTTCTGCATGCACACAGTGCTCAATTATTGCCATTAGCTAAATAGAAGCATTGGTGCAGCTGAGGATTCTATTACATACAGTGATCGCATGATCGCTTTGACTCTGCCCAGCATAGCAGACCAGCCGGGCCCTAATACATGCCTAATCCAATATCTGCCAGTATATATATATTATATATATATATATATATATATATACATATATATATATACATAGTGATATAGTAATTACACAGTATTATTAAGATGATTTTTTTCATTAATGAAATATAATTATGGATGAATTGATATATACATTTTTGTATTTATACACAGGGATTTAGGGGTAGTTCCATTATAATTAATATATTTTTATATGAAGGTATTTGGGCTCTTTATTGATTTAGCACTGGCACTTTATATAGTATAGGATTGCGCAAATAATTAATTTATAAAAACACTGAGTATTTTAGAAATTTTATATTTATTAACTTATACTCTAAAAATAATGTATAATGGGTGATTTATACACTAGTTTTTTATGATCTTGATCATATTGTGCAATAGTAAATAATAGATCGGTATGTGTGGGATATTGCTAAGCAACGCTGGGAACGCGGAAATAAAATCTCCGGAGTTGTTTGTAGTGCGCATGCGCCCGTACGTGATGACGTGGACACCACCTGACTGCGGCGGGAGGGCGTGCCTTTGTGCGTCATGCCGCAGGGAGGAGGATGATGAAAGCACGCATCACTTAGGGCTTCATGCGCCGTTATTAACAAACACCTGGCGGCGATGACATGGCAGAGACTGATTGGTGGAGCGTAGGATAAAAGACCCTGATTTTTAACATTCTATACGCCCCCCGGAAGAAGCAGAAGCGAAACGGCTGTAGGGGAGGAGGGAGCACGAGCGCATTCACATCCATCAGTGGATCAGGTATGAAGCACATCCATGCTGACTGAATTTTTGCAAACTGCACTTATATACTGCGCTGCAGTGATAGGAAATTGGTGGACTAGGCTGTAAGCAAGTGACAGGTTGCATGAAGAGTTCAGTAGATGTGGGGCAGATTTTTTATCAATATGATTGGATCTCACACTGTTGTAACTTGTTATAAGTAATATATAGATGTTGCATGATATACTATTTTATCACACTAATTAAATGTGGATGTTTTTCTTGTGTGTTCCCCCGGAGGGAATGCTCTGAATTGATGTCTTTTAAGATTTTATGGAATATAATAAAGATTCTTTGGTTAACTAAATCTTTATGAATGAATCTTTCCTTGGGTGTGTGTTGAGCACCCTTAATGTGAGAGGATATATATATATATATATATATATATATATATATACACATATACCACAGAGGTCTGGTATTGTAAAAATAACAGTAAAAAACATTTTTTATGTATCTTTTGTGTCCCTCTGTGCATGAGAAGGTGTTACATACAAAATTATGGATTAAGTTTACAGCAAACAAATTAACAATGACAGACTGGTACAGAGGGGAGAGGACCCTGCCCTTGTGGGCTTACATTCTATGGGATAATGGGGGGAGACAGTAGGTCAGTGGTGGAGCAGATCTGGTGGTGGAGAGGCGGCAGCTCCGGTGGCAGTGGGGCGGCAGCTCGGTCATTGCAGGCTGTAAGCTTTCCTGAAGAGAAGGGTTTCCAGATTCTGTCTCCGTTCCGTGGTGGATAATCGGACGTGCTGGGTGTAGAATTCCAAAAGATGGGGGATATTCGGGAGAAATCTTGGAGGCGGTTGTGTGAGGAACGGATAAGTGTGGAGGAGAGGAGGAGGTCTTGGGAGAATCGAAGATTACGTGAGGGAAGATAGTGTGAGATAAGTTCAGAGATAGACAGTTTATGGATGGCTTTGTAGGTCAGTGTTAGTAGCTTGAACTTGATTCATTGGGGAATTGGGAGCCAGTGGAGGGTTTTGCAGAGAGGAGAATTAGGGGAGTAGCGAGGAGAAAAGTGGATTAGTCGGGCAGCAGAGTTGAAGACAGACTGGAGAAGTGGAAGAGAGCGTGGAGGACACAGAGGAGGAAGTTGTAGTAGTTGAGACAGGAGATGATGAGGGCATGTTCAAGAATTCTAGTAGATTGAGGGCTCAGGAAGGGACAGATTCTGGAAATATTCTTGAGCTGGAGGCGACAGGAGGTGGAGAGAGTTTGGATGTGTGGTTTGAAGGACAGGGCAGGGTCAAGAGTTACTCCAAGGCAGCGAATTTGAGTTGTGGGAGAGAGCATGATGCCATTTACCATAATAGATAGATCAGGTGGTGAAGATGGGATGGAGGAAAGATGATGGGTTCGGTTTTGTCTACGTTGAGTTTTAGGAAGCGAGAGGAGAAGGAGGAGGATATGGCTGATAGACACTCCGGGATTCTGGACAGCAGAGAGTATCATCAGCGTACAGGTGGTACTAGAAGCCATGGGACTCTATGAGTTGTCCTAGGCAAAGGGTATAGATGGAGAAAAGTGGGGGCCCCAGGACAGAGCCTTGTGGGACGCCAACAGAGAGAAGGTGGGATGAGGAGGTCGTGTGGGAGTGGGAGACACTAAATGTCCAGTTGCCACCTAAGCTCCTCCCACCACTCTGCTCTTTCCCACTTCCCAGTGTAATGTTCAGGGTTGTGTGGTGTGCTAACCCTTTGTGTTGTTTCTGTGGCACATTAACCCTTGGGGTGCCACATTCGCCCCTTAGTTAAAAACAATACTCAGGGACTGTAGAACAACAAAGAAACAAACAGTTAATATAATTAATATTTACAGAGACTTAAAAGTAAAAAGTACAAAAATCACTAAAGTTCAAAAAGAGTCCAAAAATTCAAAAAGCAGTCCTTCCGAGGGTTTAGTCTTTTGCCTCCGGGCTGATGAATATATATAAGAAAGTTTATACCACAAGCAGTCCGTGGTAGTATGGTCCATAAAAATAAAAGGAAAAAGTTTGAAGAATATGCAAGACGTTCATACAGGATAGTCTCTGTAGGTACTGGGCTTTTTTTTTTTTCTTTAACGTTGCATTAACTATATACATTTCTCCACGGGCGTATCTGCTTAGGAGGCCTGGATTCGCTACACCACCCCCAGGCACTTTCTTTTCCTAACTTAATGTGCATGGGGGTCAATCCAGTTCCTCCACCCTCTTGGACACTATTTACCGGGTTTAATTTACATTTACACAAACATATTTACATTTTACAGTTAAATTGGCTTTTTAATCCCTGTACCTAGCAGGTAACTGCCCTCTGGTACTACGCTCTGATCTGCGTAAAACGGGTATACTCCTGTTCGTGACGCCATGTTATGGAGCCCACTGGGACGGGGTACTCGGTACCGGACCGGGATACTGCTGGGGATGTCACAGCGGTCCTGGTCCGGACCGTGTCCCAGGTTCGCACAATAAAATGGGGGATATTTACAAGGGATTAGGTTTGTCATGACGGATTAGGTTTGTCATGACGCCACCCACGGGTTGTGGTCAATTAGGGAACCACCGCTGCTGCAGAACCTCCGGGGATGATATTTTGGCAGCTTTAGATGGAACGGCTGTCCGCAGGTAGAGCCTGGTTCCCCGGGGCAGTGGTAATTGAAGTCTGTGATGGTTGTTATAGATGTTGCAGGAAAGTAGGGGTAGTAGTAGAGATGATGAGAGTGGAGGCAATGGCAGTTTATGAGGGAAAGTGGGGTTTCAACACAAGGATCACACACACTCACGTTTGTTGTCGTTTTCCAAGTCTTTACTGTGCAGATGGTAAAGCAGATTATTGTCCACGGAGTCTGTACCGGGGTCGGGTTGCTCCCACCCTGACCGGGTCCTTGGCTTCCTACTTCTGTAATGTTCAGGGTTGCGTGGTGTGCTAACCCTTTGTGTTGTTTCTGTGGCACATTAACCCTTGGAGTGCCACAATGTTTCTCTCTGATAGCCTCATGTTATGCCTTTATTATTGAAGCATAAGTGTCTCCAGTAATTGCTGACAGGATTTCTAGTAATAAAACACCTTTCGTCTCCCAAAAAAACTTGCCATAATCTTCCTTTGGAGTTGGTGACCCCTTGTGCTTCCAGTACATGGACTCCTGTTTGGTTTTGGGATTATGGTGGTGGACCCATATGTCATTACCCATATTAATTTGGGAATAGAAATCTCCTGGATTCTCTGTAAACATGTTCAAAATCTCTTGGCCCCATATCTAGTGACATGTGTTTTGCTCAGGCATCAACATTTGTGGCACTCACCGGTAAGTGACCTTTGACTTGAAACCATGCCAAGTCAAATGCCTTATTATATTATAACACTGACTTTGACACAATAATCTTCCAAACATCATGGCCTCTAGTTTATGGCACATTTCCTGTCAGGATGCTTTGACAGGTCGTTCTGAACTGGGGTCATCTTTAGTTGATTCCTGACCATATTCAAACTGCTTGTCCCAAAACTTTCCTTGGTAGTAGGAGGGTTTATCATTCACCATATAGAGCAATCCACCTTTCAGAAAATTAATTGTATCCCTCCCGGGAGCCAATGGCTTTCAAGCATACAGGCATGTCAACGAGGCTACAGTCACCACTCACTGCTCCATGAGTGTCGGCTGTAAGTACGCCCCAGCACATTGACGGACAGGCAGCTCTGCAGTGCGTGAACGCACAACCGGCTGTCAGTCAGAGTGCTGGGGCGTGCTTACAGCCGACACTCAGTGTTCTGAGTGGTGTTTGTAGCCAAGCCGACATTTCTTTATAACTGGTTGTAATGGTGAAAGACATGTTTGTAGCTGATGTAACTACTGCAGTCAATCACTGAGCTCAATGTCGATGCCAGTTCAGTTGGCACGAGCCATTCATATCATTGATTGGCTGCAGGAGTTACAAATGCAGCAGACATGATGTCACTGTTAAGACCTGTAAACAAGTATGCCTTTTGTCAGCTTTCTCTACTGGGCTTTGACAGCCGGCAGGTCCTGGCTGTGAGAGCGTGGTACATACGCTATTAGCTGTCCCAGGTACTTAGGATAATTGAGTAGTTAAGCCGCCGCAGCTCTCCATTGAGGTGAACATTTCTGCATCCCCTCCATTGTCTGTGTGTATTAAAACTCTGGAGCGCAGACAATGGAGGTGATGCTGACATCCTCAGCACTATGGATAGAGGCGGCTTCACTACGCAATTTGCTTAAGTAGCTGGGCCAGCTCCTCAAAGAGGACGCTGCCCAGCGCTGTGCATACGCAAATTGCGTAGTATAGCGTGCTGACAGCAGGAACCGCCGGCTTTCTGAATTCATTACAAAAAGAGGACAAATGCCGGCAAAGCAGATATTTATGCCATTAACCCCTGAACCACCAATGAATTTAGGCACCATGTCTCTAGGGAGGGTGGTCACTCCCTTGAGACATGGTGACAAGTTATTTGCCACATATTAACCCCTTATTACTGGGGTACATTGCCGCATATGCAGCATCTGTGCTCATATGCCGCACAGATGCTGTATATGCAGTTTAACCCCTTAAATTTAAAAGAGGCTTATCATAATCATCTTGCACCGCTGACAAAGCGGTGCAAGATGATTAATTACTGTACCGGGAAACCGGTAACGATAATTTAACAGCACACGGTGCGAGTATCGCATCGGGGGCTGTGTGGGCGCGAGTTTGACTCGCACCCATATATGTTTACTGGCCCCTCGGGTGAGGGAATCGCGTGCAATCGCAGCATGCTGCGATTGCACTCGCATTGCCCTCGTAAAGCGAGAGTAATGGGTGAAATCGCATTGATGTGATCTATATTATTTAAAGATACAGGTTCGAGTGCAAAACGATTTTTTCACGCATTACACTCACGAGAGTTTTGCGCCAGTGTGCCTTCAGCCTTATTAAAACTCTTCTCTCTGCCCTTGTCCAGGGCACATTGTGACAAAGGTTTGAAGCGCCTTGGTCTAAGGACAGAGAGGAGTGCTGAAGAGACGACCTGAGAGCAGAGAAGAGCAGAGAAGAGAACCAAAGAGATGACCTGAGAGCAGACAGGAGATGGCCCGAAGACAGAGAGGAGCGCCAAGTGGATGGTTGAGCTCTGCTGTGCTTCTGATGACAAATCTGCGCCCAGCTGCTTTACGATATTCTGATCCTATAATGGACAAGACAACAAAATGGTTTAGCAGTAATGTAAATACAGTCTTTAAAGAGTCATCCATCACATTCTGAACTTTTCCGAATGTCGACAGGTGAAAATGAAATGTTAAATGCGTCTGGTTTAGGATGTGGCCTAAAATTGTTCTCATCGCATAGTCTGTCCCTTTTTTTCTTCTTCAAAAGTTGGGATGTATGCTTTATTGGTAAAACTGGCTTTACGTAGTCTAGTAACCAATCACAGCACAGCTAACATTTTACCAGAACAGTCGAATAAACAAGAGCTGCTACAGGCAACAAAGACAGTTTTGCTTTTGGAATTGCTGATAAATACGACCTATAGACTTTGTCATTATGAGCAGGCAACTTGAGGGAGCGCCTTGTGCCTCTTGTGTTAGGATTTTGCCTTCTGCTAACCTTGTGCAGATATTGGTTTTCCTGCTGTGTTTGAAGGAATGGAGCGGTTGGAGGTTATTGAATGGACTTGTCCTTTTACCATTCAAATGACGAACACCAACAGATGAGATGTGAAGGCTGCAGAGATCATTTGTGGACTGTTTTGAGCACATCCATCACAAACACCATAAAGTGTCCCACAGCCTTACATCTCCCCGCTATGTCCTGCTGCGTGCGATGCTCCAAGATGGGTCCAACAAAGGCTGCTGGAGGAAAGTGTTGTATGGTTTGGGGATGTGCGGAGAATTATAATCCTGAGGCGGAATCTCAGAGGACGTGTACCCAGTAGGGATTGGTCTTCTCTTCATTACTTCTCATCTTTCTGGATGGCTTGAAAGGCACTTGTGCTTCTATGAGCACAGAAGGCTCTCGTGGCAAAATGAATAAAATGTAACAATTTAGTGCAAAAAATAATCCTAGTGATAGGACCTATACGAATGAACCATCATCTTATCAGGTTTGCTTTTCGTTAAGTGGATTTTCACAATGCCTGGATTAGTCATTGTAGAACTTCACGCGATAATTGGGCCCGGGAATGAAATTTTAAGTCTTTCTCAACATAATATATTACGTCTTGTTACATATCCATTTGTATTCATACGGCCCTTCCTGACTCCTTACACCTTCATGATTCAGAAACACATATTCAATTTCTCCAGAATGCTCTGATAATCTTGTGATTCTGAACCTGGAAAACAAGACATTTTGTAGAGAACATGTCACCACATAGAAGATACTTGTGTTATTATAAACTGCTAAAAACTCTGCAATTACCTAAATGGTAAAAGTATTAAAATTTACAATCCAAGCTAAAACAATCTTGCATTTTTGCCAGGTCTGGTGGTTTTGATGTTGGTAGGTGGCGGGGAAGACCTCAGGTGCTCAGGGGTGTTAGGGTATGTTCCAAAGCTGAGTATTTTGTAGCAGTGATTTTTTGGTGTGGAAATGGTGCAGATTTGTACCCTGCATTTCTCATCATCAATTCAATGGCTTGAATGGCCGAAAAACGTTCAAAAATCCACTGCAGGAATTGACATGCTGCAGATTTTTCTGCGGCAAATTCCACTTTTTTGCAGTGGAAAAAAACGTACCATGGGCACAACACTTCACAATTCCCATAGAATTTGCTGGCTTGCGTATTTCAGACAAAAATCAGCAAGATAAATGCTACAAAATATGCAGTGTGAGCACAGGGCCTTAATCTTTCTCATACCTCTGCATCCAAGCATGTCCCTCCGGCACTCTGTCAGGTCACCCATCGTCCCTTACTGGCCATGAGGGGTGGGGCATCACCTCCAGAGAGTTGAGGTGCAGGTGCTTGCTTTGCCTATATGTTGCGCTCTGGAAGACTTATTTCAGGTTTTGATCTTGCCGGGAGATGGAATGCCGCTGTTCCCAGCACTGATGATGTTTGGTGGCCCCGGGACGTCTGTCTCTTAATGTCAGCTGTTGCCAGCAGATATGGGATGCCATGTCTGCTGGTTCAGCTATGTGGTTGGAGGTTCCTTCCACTCTCCTCTCCTCCTTTGCCTATCAGGGATGAGGGTGGAGATTGGGCGTTATCTCAGCGGTGTGATGTGATCCATGAGAGGGATAGTTAAACTCACCATATTCCCTGGTTCAGTAATTATTTTCTGCTGTGTTTGGGTGGATACATTAGTTCTTTGTGTTCTTCTTCTGGTTTGCCCTCTCACAGTTTTTTTTTTGTCTTGGCTTCCGAGCCCTTCCCATTGCATAACTGGGATCTGCACTGCTTTTCCTGTTTGTACTGGTGTGTTTGATCCAACTGGGGCCTGTGTGTCCGGTCACCAGCCACCTCACTATTGTCACTTGGGAAGAGCTCTGCTAAAGTACCCTTTTCCAGGACTGGAGGGTGGGTGAAAAGTACCCCGGCTCTTAAGGGTGTGCATTAGCGTGATGGCTTGCGCAAGGTGTGTCTGGTATACTATGCTTGCTGGCCACAGTCTGGTCATTTCATCATTTCCCTAGCATTACGGTTTGTACTAGGATCCTCTAATATATGGAGGCAAAGCTGATAATCTACTATATATCCATAGTATTACATTTCTTCCCGGAGAGCAGTGTCACATGCAGGGCTGTGGAGTCGGTGTCCAGAGTTGGAGTTGGTTTCAGGGAAATTGAGCAGTCGGAGTAGGATAATAATAAAATAATAATAATAATAATAATAATCTTTATGTATATAGCGCCAACATATTCCGCAGCGCTTCACAATTCAGAGGTTCATATTCAAACATTCATAAGTAACAGTTATAGAAAATACAATAATTAAAGCAAAATAATGACAGCCCTGCCCATAAGAACTTACAATCTAACAATGAGGTGGGGGTGACACAAAGTACAGGCACTTATTTACAATGATGGCATGGTCAACTTAAGGAAATGAGGAATAGATGAGCAGTATAAGTGGACACCAACCATTATTTGTGAGACTGGTGGGGCGGATAGGCTATGTCTAACTGACTGACTAAGGATCATGATAGGTCGCCCTAAAAAGATGTGTTTTTAGGAATCGCCTGAAACTATGTAAGTTGTGGATAGACCCAATTTCTTGGGGTAGAGCATTCAAGAGAATTGGTGCAACTCGAGAGAAGTCTTGGAGCCGGGAGTGGGAGGATTGGATTAGTGCAGATGTTAGTCTAAAGTCACTTCCAGAGCGAAGAGAACGGGTGGGGTGATAGACAGAGATGAGGGAGGAGATGTAGGGGGTGCTGCACTGTGAAGAGAACGGGTGGGGTGATAGATAGAGATGAGGGAGGAGATGTAGGAGGTGCTGTACTGTGAAGAGAACGGGTGGGGTGATAGACAGAGATGAGACAGGAGATGTTGGGGGGTGCTGCACTGTGAAGAGAACGGGTGGGGTGATAGATAGAGATGAGAGAGGAGATGTAGGAGGTGCTGCACTGTGAAGAGCTTTGTGGGTGAGAACAAGCAGTTTGAAATGGATCCTATAGTGTATAGGCAGCCAGTGCAATGACTGGCACAGAGCAGAAGCGTCTGAATAATGGTTAGCCATATAGGTGACCCTGGCTGCTGTGTTAAGGATGGACTGGAGAGGGGAGAGTCTAGTGCGGAGGAGGCTTACTGACTTCACAGCCCTGGTTGTGGGGTCAGAGTGGTGTAGTCAAAGTCGGAGTCCATTTTGATGGAGTCGGAGTCGGATTCAGGGAAATTGAGAACTTAGAGTCGGAGTCGGATGTTTGGCTTACCAACTCCACAGCCCTGGTAACTGCAGCCGGCCGTATACATGTGAATTGCCCATTGCTATATCTCCCCATGGTCAGGTTGTCAGTAATGCCGCTGTCCAGGGAACAGTGTACAATGCTAATTTAGTTCTGTAGGTTGAATTAACACAGTTATGGTAGAGGTTTCCACATTCATGGGAATATTAGCCTGCGACAGTGCGGCCTCTGTGGGTGTCAGTCCGGCTGTAGACCACCAAATATAAAGTTTAGAAGGCAAATGGCACAACTTCTTAGTAAAAACACATTATCCTTCTTAACTTAAAACCCCATTAGTGGATTATAAAAAGTATTTACCATGAAGCACAGACTGACGCGTTTCTGGCATGTCACCTGCTCATAGGCTGATTAAGGACACTTTCCAATACAGAAATGCATCAGTCTATATTTCATGGTGAATACTTATTATACTTTAAAAAAAAAAAAGAATAATATATATTTGGTAATAATTGGTTGTGTCAGTTACCTTCTAAACGCTATGATATAGGTTGCTGCTTTGGGTCAGAGAGGTCAGACCGCCAGCAACTTAACAGAACCTTTAATTTTCTGAGAATTTCCAAAAGTATAAGTATTATAGTCAATATATATATTTATATATCTGTTCTAAGAATCTGCAATATGGTAACTTACAGGTTTTCATCATACAATGATCCATTAGTCCAGGTCCAGGCCGTATTATCATCTGTACGTCTCAGACCGATCCAGTGATTGTCTGAACACTTATACCGAAGTAGGAAATCCTGCAATAATAAAATCATCACTGTTATTATATATGTTATGTTAATTTATTATTATTATTATTATTATTATACAGTTATTATATATAATATCCTGTGGATATTACATGTGTCTTCTATACATGATCAGTTTTCTCACCAGTTCTTCTTTATTCTCTATAATGGCCAGTGATGCATTATGTGATTTACAGAATTTCTCGCTGTTGTTCCAGGTTTTATATTCTGTAGAGAAGTAATAACACTTTCCCCGATGCCGGAACCAATCATCATCACATGGTGGAGATTTCTGGATCCCAGTTTCATTTGTATTACCTGTACAATGAACACATCATCATTTGTGTCAATTTATATTGATAATGAATTGTTTAGTGAATGATATAAGATCAGTAGAGAATTGCATTTTTCTCGCCGCTCTCTGGAGCGCTCCATGGACTGACATTTCCCATCTGTGGCTCATTTTTCTTCTCTGTCATTTACATTAGGTCAGCGAGAGCATGAAATTAAAATTAAAATATTGTATAGGATATTCTATATTCCCTTTACAGATTGTAACCATAATGCAAGAATATTAGATGGGGCTTCTTCATCATAAATTGTAACAAACCTCTTTATGCTGAAAAGAAAGACCACAAATGATTTTATTATCTGAACTAAATGACATGAGATATCGATACTTACCAGTAGTAGAGACAATGATGACAGCCACTGTCAGTCCAGCTATCACCAATGTGAGAACAGCAATCACACAACGCTCTGCAGAGAAGAAAATGTGGAGACTGATTGTTACTTGTGGATCTCTGAGAAGAGAAGACAATGTGGAGACTGATTGTTACTTGTGGATCTCAAAGAGAAGATAATGTGGAGACTGATTGTTACTTGTGGATCTCTGAGAAGAGAAGACAATGAGGAGACTGATTGTTACTTGTAGATCTCTGAGAAGAGAAGACAATGTGGAGACTGATTGTTACTTGTGGATCTCTGAGAAGAGAAGACAATGTGGAGACTGATTGTTACTTGTGGATCTCTGAGAAGAGAAGAAAATGTGGAGACTGATTGTTACTTGTGGATCTCTGAGAAGAGAAGAAAATGTGGAGACTGATTGTTACTTGTGGATCTCTGAGAAGAGAAGACAATGTGGAGACTGATTGTTACTTGTGGATCTCTGAGAAGAGAAGACAATGTGGAGACTGATTGTTACTTGTGGATCTCAGAGAAGAGAAGACAATGTAGAGACTGATTGTTACTTGTGGGTCTCTGAGAGGAGAAGACAATGTGGAGACTGATTGTTACTTGTGGATCTCTGAGAAGAGAAGACAATGTGGAGACTGATTGTTACTTGTGGATCTCTGAGAAGAGAAGACAATGTGGAGACTGATTGTTACTTGTGGATCTCTGAGAAGAGAAGACAATGTGGAGACTGATTGTTACTTGTGGATCTCAAAGAGAAGATAATGTGGAGACTGATTGTTACTTGTGGATCTCTGAGAAGAGAAGACAATGTGGAGACTGATTGTTACTTGTGGATCTCTGAGAAGACAATGTGGAGACTGATTGTTACTTGTGGATCTCTGAGAAGAGAAGACAATGTGGAGACTGATTGTTACTTGTGGATCTCTGAGAAGAGAAGACAATGTGGAGACTGATTGTTACTTGTGGATCTCTGAGAAGAGAAGACAATGTGGAGACTGATTGTTACTTGTGGATCTCTGAGAAGAGAAGACAATGTGGAGACTGATTGTTACTTGTGGATCTCTGAGAAGAGAAGACAATGTGGAGACTGATTGTTACTTGTGGATCTCAAAGAGAAGATAATGTGGAGACTGATTGTTACTTGTGGATCTCTGAGAAGAGAAGACAATGTGGAGACTGATTGTTACTTGTGGATCTCTGAGAAGAAAATGTGGAGACTGATTGTTACTTGTGGATCTCTGAGAAGAGAAGACAAATTGGAGACTGATTGTTACTTGTGGATCTCTGAGAAGAGAAGACAATGTGGAGACTGATTGTTACTTGTGGATCTCAGAGAAGAGAAGACAATGTGGAGACTGATTGTTACTTGTGGATCTCTGAGAAGAGAAGACAATGTGGAGACTGATTGTTACTTGTGGATCTCTGAGAAGAGAAGACAATGCGGAGACTGATTGTTACTTGTGGATCTCTGAGAAGAGAAGACAATGCGGAGACTGATTGTTACTTGTGGATCTCTGAGAAGAGAAGACAATGTGGAGACTGATTGTTACTTGTGGATCTCTGAGAAGAGAAGACATTGTGGAGACTGATTGTTACTTGTGGATCTCAGAGAAGAGAAGACAATGTGGAGACTGATTGTTACTTGTGGATCTCTGAGAAGAGAAGACAATGTGGAGACTGATTGTTACTTGTGGATCTCAGAGAAGAGAAGACAATGTGGAGACTGATTGTTACTTGTGGATCTCCGAGAAGAGAAGACAATGTGGAGACTGATTGTTACTTGTGGATCTCCGAGAAGAGAAGACAATGTGGAGACTGATTGTTACTTGTGGATCTCTGAGAAGAGAAGACAATGTGGAGACTGATTGTTACTTGTGGATCTCTGAGAAGAGAAGACAATGTGGAGACTGATTGTTACTTGTGGATCTCTGAGAAGAGAAGACAATGTGGAGACTGATTGTTACTTGTGGATCTCTGAGAAGAGAAGACAATGTGGAGACTGATTGTTACTTGTGGATCTCAGAGAAGAGAAGACAATGTGGAGACTGATTGTTACTTGTGGATCTCTGAGAAGAGAAGACAATGTGGAGACTGATTGTTACTTGTGGATCTCCGAGAAGAGAAGACAATGTGGAGACTGATTGTTACTTGTGGATCTCTGAGAAGAGAAGACAATGTGGAGACTGATTGTTACTTGTGGATCTCTGAGAAGAGAAGACAATGTGGAGACTGATTGTTACTTGTGGATCTCTGAGAAGAGAAGACAATGTGGAGACTGATTGTTACTTGTGGATCTCTGAGAAGAGAAGACAATGTGGAGACTGATTGTTACTTGTGGATCTCTGAGAAGAGAAGACAATGTGGAGACTGATTGTTACTTGTAGATCTCTGAGAAGAGAAGAAAATGTGGAGACTGATTGTTACATGTGGATCTCTGAGAAGAGAAGACAATGTGGAGACTGATTGTTACTTGTGGATCTCTGAGAAGAGAAGACAATGTGGAGACTGATTGTTACTTGTGGATCTCTGAGAAGAGAAGACAATGTGGAGACTGATTGTTACTTGTGGATCTCTGAGAAGAGAAGACAATGTGGAGACTGATTGTTACTTGTAGATCTCTGAGAAGAGAAGACAATGTGGAGACTGATTGTTACTTGTGGATCTCTGAGAAGAGAAGACAATGTGGAGACTGATTGTTACTTGTGGATCTCTGAGAAGAGAAGACAATGTGGAGACTGATTGTTACATGTGGATCTCTGAGAAGAGAAGACAATGTGGAGACTGATTGTTACTTGTGGATCTCTGAGAAGAGAAGACAATGTGGAGACTGATTGTTACTTGTGGATCTCTGAGAAGAGAAGACAATGTGGAGACTGATTGTTACATGTGGATCTCTGAGAAGAGAAGACAATGTGAGACTGATTGTTACTTGTAGATCTCTGAGAAGAGAAGACAATGTGGAGACTGATTGTTACTTGTGGATCTCTGAGAAGAGAAGACAATGTGGAGACTGATTGTTACTTGTGGATCTCAGAGAAGAGAAGACAATGTGGAGACTGATTGTTACTTGTAGATCTCTGTGAATAGAGGACAATGTGGAGACTGATTGTTACATGTGGATCTCTGAGAAGAGAAGACAATGTGGAGACTGATTGTTACTTGTGGATCTCTGAGAAGAGAAGACAATGTGGAGACTGATTGTTACTTGTGGATCTCTGAGAAGAGAAGACAATGTGGAGACTGATTATTACTTGTGGATCTCAGAGAAGAGAAGACAATCTGGAGACTGATTGTTACTTGTGGATCTCTGAGAAGAGAAGACAATGTGGAGACTGATTGTTACTTGTGGATCTCTGAGAAGACAATGTGGAGACTGATTGTTACTTGTGGATCTCTGAGAAGAGAAGACAATGTGGAGACTGATTGTTACTTGTGGATCTCTGAGAAGAGAAGACAATGTGGAGACTGATTGTTACTTGTGGATCTCTGAGAAGAGAATACAATGTGGAGACTGATTGTTACTTGTGGATCTCTGAGAATAGAGGACAATGTGGAGACTGATTGTTACTTGTGGATCTCTGAGAAGAGAAGACAATGTGGAGACTGATTGTTACTTGTGGATCTAAGAGAAGAGAAGACAATGTGGAGACTGATTGTTACTTGTGGATCTCTGAGAATAGAGGACAATGTGGAGACTGATTGTTACTTGTGGATCTCTGAGAAGAGAAGACAATGTGGAGACTGATTGTTACTTGTGGATCTCTGAGAAGAAAAGACAATGTGGAGACTGATTGTTACTTGTGGATCTCAGAGAAGAGAAGACAATGTGGAGACTGATTGTTACTTGTGGATCTCAGAGAAGAGAAGACAATGTGGAGACTGATTGTTACTTGTGGATCTCTGAGAAGAGAAGACAATGTGGAGACTGATTGTTACTTGTGGATCTCTGAGAAGAGAAGACAATGTGGAGACTGATTGTTACTTGTGGATCTCTGAGAAGAGAAGACAATGTGGAGACTGATTGTTACTTGTGGATCTCTGAGAAGAAAAGACAATGTGGAGACTGATTGTTACTTGTGGATCTCTGAGAAGAGAAGACAATGTGGAGACTGATTGTTACTTGTGGATCTCTGAGAATAGAGGACAATGTGGAGACTGATTGTTACTTGTGGATGTCTGAGAAGAGAAGACAATGTGGAGACTGATTGTTACTTGTGGATCTCTGAGAAGAAAAGACAATGTGGAGACTGATTGTTACTTTTGGATCTCAGAGAAGAGGAGACAATGTGGAGACTGATTGTTACTTGTGGATCTCAGAGAAGACAATGTGGAGACTGATTGTTACTTGTGGATCTCTGAGAAGAGAAGACAATGTGGAGACTGTTACTTGTGGATCTCAGAGAAGAGAAGACAATGTGGTGACTGATTGTTACTTGTGGATCTTTGAGAAGAGAAGACAATCAGTCTCCACATTGTCTTCTCTTCTTGGAGGTCCACAAGTAACAATCAGTCACCACATTGTCTTCTCTTCTCAAAGATCCACAAGTAACAATGTGGAGACTGATTGTTACTTGTGGACCTCCAAGAAGAGAAGGCAATCAGTCTCCACATTGGTTGGAGATCCACACAAGTAACAATCAGTCTCCACATTCTCTTCTCATGTCAGAGCTCCGCAAGTAACAATGTGAAGACTGATTTACTTGTGGATCTCCAAGAAGAGAACACAATGATACAATGTAATACAACTGTGGAGCAGCATCTCCAGAGGTCACTGAGGAGACGACATGTCAGGGATTATGTGCTGTGTTGTATAGACAATTTCTCTGCCCTTCTTCCTTCTATTACTAATGACTAAAAACAAAAACTGTCAATTAAATGTCACCTGCTTAACCCAAGAGGAAGTACGGCATCGTCTAAAAATCACTAAAATTGACAAATCCCCGGGCCCGGATGGGATACACCCCAGAGTGCTGCAGGAATTAAGTACTGTCATAGATAGACCATTATTTTTAATATTTAAAGATTCCATAATAACAGGGTCCGTACCACAGGACTGGCGTATAGCAAATGTGGTGCCAATATTCAAAAAGGGAACAAAAACTGAACTTGGAAATTATAGGCCAGTAAGCTTAACCTCTACTGTGGGTAAAATCCTAGAGGGTTTTCTAAGAGATGCTATACTGGAGTATCTGAAAAAAATAACCTCATGACCCAATATCAACATGGGTTTGCGAGGGACCGTTCCTGTCAAACTAATCTGATAAGCTTCTATGAAGAAGTAAGTTCTGGACTGGACCAAAGAAATGCAGTGGATGTGGTGTATATGGACATCTCAAAAGCTTTTGATACGGTGCCACACAAAAGGTTGATACATAAAATGAGGGCAATGGGGATAGGGGAAAATATGTGTAAGTGGGTTAAAAACTGGCTTAGTGATAGGAAACAAAAGGTGGTCATTAATGGAACACACTCAGAATGGGTCACAGTTAACAGTGGGGTACCACAGGGGTCAGTGTTGGGCCCGCTTCTTTTTAATATATTTATTAATGACCTTGTAGGGGGCATACAGAGTAGAATCTCAATATTTGCAGATGACACTAAACTCTGCAGGGTAATCAATACAGAGGAGGACAATTTTATATTACAGGAGGATTTATGTAAACTAGAAGCTTGGGCTGCTAAATGGAAAATTAGCTTTAATGGGGATAAATGTAAAGTCATGCACTTGGGCAGAGGAAATAAAAGGTATAATTATGTGCTTAATTGTAAAACACTGGGCAAAACTGTCACTGAAAAAGACCTGGGTGTATGGGTAGATGACAAACTCACATTTAGTGGCCAGTGTCAGGCAGCTGCTGCAAAGGCAAATAAAATAATGGGATGCATTAAAAGAGGCATAGATGCTCATGAGGAGAACATCATTTTACCTCTATACAAGTCACTAGTGCGACCACACTTAGTATACTGTGTACAATTCTGGTCTACGGTGTATAAGAAAGACATAGCTGAACTAGAGCGGGTCCAGAGAAGAGCGACAAAAGTCATTAGAGGACTGAAGGGTCTGCAATACCAAGACAGGTTATTAAACTTGGGGTTATTTAGCTTGGAAAAACGAAGGCTTAGGGGTGATCTTATAATAATGTATAAATATATGAGGGGACAGTACAGAGACCTTTCTAATGATCTCTTTACTCTTAGGCCTGAGACTGGGACAAGGGGGCATCCTCTACGTCTGGAGGAAAGAAGGTTTAATCATAATCACAGACGTGGATTCTTTACTGTAAGAGCAGTGAGACTATGGAGCTCTCTGCCACATGATGTTGTAATGAGGGAGTCACTACTAACATTTAAGAAGGGCCTGGACGCCTTTCTTGAAAACTATAATATTACCAGTTATACATACTAGATTCTTTGATAGGGCGTTGATCCAGGGAATTAGTCTGATTGCCGTATCTGGAGTCAGGAAGGAATTTTTTCCCCCAATGTGGAGCTTAGTGTTGCCACATGGGTTTTTTTTTCGCCTTCCTCTGGATCAACATGTTAGGCTATGGGTTGAACTAGATGGACTTAAAGTCTTCCTTCAACCTTAAAAACTATGTTACTATGTTACTTTGTAGGCATTAAGTGATTATGAAAGTTTTCATGGGACTATAGTGCAGATGAGCAGATGTGGCAAAATTTTAAATGATCAGATCCACTCATCTTTACTGTAATTTTGAATGTCCCTTATTATGCTCTGGGATCTCCCTAGACATCAATAAAGATGTTAAAAAGTACTTATACTCACCTCATCGCTCATCTCTTCCACCGCTCCTTATCTTCACCTGTCCAGTCCTCATCGCATTGCTCCAATCTGTGTGCCTACACAGAACCCTTAGAGGCCTCATCTGAGCCAGAAGTCCCGGCAGGGTGTGAAAAGGCCAAGAGATTTAAGGGTGTCCAGTAATTTTAAAACCATGCAACAAGGACCAGATGAAGGTCAGTGAGGAGCATAAGGGCTGGAGAGGTGAGGAGTAGGGTCTGTAAATAAGTGCTTATTATTGTTTTTTTTTTTGTTTTTGTTTTTTTAACCTTTGACGGCCATTTTTAGAGGTAGAATCAAATTACTACTGGTAGTGACTAGTTGCAGGAGTGTTAGTTCCCCAGACTAGTCTGTCCACATAGCATGTTATTCCACCCCTGTGGGTGTGATAACATGCTTAGTGTCATCCCAATTGGTATATTAAGCCTCGCATGCGTGCGTCTTTGTATCCCTCACCATTGGGAGTCTCTGTTGCTGGGTGTATTCCGTACATGATCGGATGGCACCGCATTTCCAATTATGCACATTGTGCCTCTCTGAATATATTGATCTGTCCTCAGGAAGGGGTCAGGGAACCCTGAAACACGTTGACTACTAAATCAATATTATATTGCCCCTTTGATGTCTGGTGGAATACGGCAGCACGGTGTTTAACCCTCATCCTCCCTACTCTATATGCACCACGCTGGGGACTTCAGCAGCCGTGATCTGCTTTTATAGTGGTTGTGCCTCTCACAACCACACAAGGTGAAGCCTCTGATACTTATTTAGGTCATATTTTATCTCTCAGACCCTTCATACTCCCTACTTTAATTTTCTGAGATAATGACCTTTGGGTTTTCATTAATCATCAACATTAACAGAAATAAACACATGAAATAGACCCCTCTGTTAGTAATGACTCTGTATAATATATGTGTGTCACTTTATGTATTGAATTACTGATGATATTTGATCATATTCTTATTCATTGAGATGCTCCTGTACACCCAGCAACAGAGACGCTGAATTGTGAAGGCTGCAATGACGCACGCATGCGTGGCTTAATATACTGATTGGGATGATGATGCTATGCATACCATTTTATCACAACCCCAGGGGCGGAATAACATGTTATGTGGGCTGAGTAGTCTGGGGAACTAATGCCACATTAGCATGTCATAAATAATCTTTAGAAATACTTTTTCTAAAGATATATTTATGTATGCTACAAGTTGTTGGGGCTATCAGAAATGGCCACTTTACACACGGCAACAGGAAGATAGAAAACGGCAGGTGTCGGAGACAATTGTACCTTTTACCTTCAAAACACCTTACAGATACCTGAATTACACGCAACCACTTCAAGGTGTTTTGAAGGTAAAAGGTACAATTGTCTCCGACATCTGCCGGTTTCTATCTTCCTGTTGCCGTGTGTAAAGTGGCCAAAAGAGATTTCCGATATGCACCCAGAATGGCTCGTGGTTCTTGGTGCACAGAGGACTTCACAGCTTCCCTTTAAATGAACAGCAAAAGAACAACGTGTTAGGCTGCGTGCTGACACAGCATTTTTCTGCAGCGTCTTTGTGTCACCTTTTGTCACAAACCTGCATGTCTATCCTTACACCAACAAAGTCAATAAGAATTCTGAAGTGTTGTGCGCACTATGCTTTTTTCTCCTTGCAGTTTAGGTGCAGTTTAGGTGCAGATTGTGGGTAAGAGAAAAGAATGAGCATCAATTGTTTGCTGCATTTTGTAGCACTCGGTGCCATAGACTATAGTAGAAAAAATCCATTGCAACAATCTGCATCAATAAAAAGCAGGCGTTTTGTGGTGCGTTTTACTGTTATTAAAATGAAACGAAGAATCCAGCGTCCAAAGAAATATTGTAAAAGGTGTAGTCTTTATTTATTTTATTTTCCAAATATTTTTATTGGGTAGTTTATACAGGGGGATAGTGTACATAGGGATATTATACATTACGTAGACAAACAGAAACATTGGGATAATCATAGGGTTACAAAGTGAGTTGTATGTTTATACAATCTGAGTATTAACAAGTAAGTAATTTATGTCTCAAACGCGACAAGTATAACGAACATAACTTAAGAGTATATTAGAATAGATTATTATACCCGATTAATCGTTTAAGTAGGGAGGTAGTCGGGATATATTTCCTTTCTTTCCTTCCTTCCTTCTTTTTCCCTAGAGACAATTGAAGGTTCTTAGAATGTAAAAATTATGATGTGGTAGTGGTGTCGTCAATGGTCCTGTTGAGATGTTTAAGGGAGTGGGATAATATCCATGGTTCCCAATTGCGGAAATATTTGTTGTAGGAATTGTTTCTAATAGCGTAACTAAATTCGAATGTGCAATGGGAGGATATCCTATCAATTAGTTCCAAGGTTGTAGGTATGGTTGTCGTTTTCCATCTAGCAGCTAGGAGGACTTTAGCTGTTAAAAGAATCTGGGATGTGATAAATCTGATATTGTGGGGAAGGTCTGTAACTCCTAGTGAGAGAAGAGCCATTTGGGGAGTGAGTGTTAATTTCATACTGGTAGTTTTAAATATAAGGTCTTGGACTTCAACCCAAAATCTCACAATTTTTGGACATTTCCAGAAGATATGTGAGAGTGTCCCTGTTTGCATGCACTCTCTCCAGCAATTTGGGGATATTTTATGGTCAATACGATTTAATTTTGACGGAGTCCAGTACCATCTAGCTAGTAGTTTAAAGTATGATTCTTGTATAGAGGCACAAAGGGTGTTAGAGTATGAGAATTCTATTGTCGAAGCTAGTTTATCTAGATCTATAGTTGAGTTTAATTCATTCTCCCATGCGGTAATGTAAGATAGTTTCTGAAATACAAGATCTTCGTTTAAAAGTCTATAAATATTGTTAGTTGACCAAATTAAAGATTTGTTTGGATTGTCAAATAGGTCAGTTAAGCGTTTTGGAAAGGAAAAGTGGGAGGTCAAGGAAATCGAGGAGGAGTTTATTAATCTCCAGGCAGTTCTGTCTCTCCATGTTAGATTAAATTGTTCTTCCAGAGACCTAAAAGGTATAAAACTACCATCAGGGAATAGGGTGTTAACATAGAGAATTTCTCTTTCCATCCAGGAGGATAAGTCTAGACCTGGAATAGTGAGCTTTAGGGTTTCAATAGGGATGTTTTTAGGGGATGAACGTGTATGTGTGGGATTGATTTTTTTGTATAAGTATTCCCATGCTGAGAGTGTGGCTCGAATAGTTGGTGGGAATGTAGCGATTTTGGTCGGTTTATGGAGGTGTGCTAGAATTAGAGCCGGGAGAGAGGTGGTGTTGGATAAGTCTTTTTCAATGGATGTCCAGATAGAGGAATCTCTGTTATCTTTGAGCCAGCTCTGGTATAGTTTTATGATTGAGGCTAGATAATAGTAGTAGAGATTTGGTATTCCAAGGCCTCCTCTTTTTTTATGTCTTTCGGTACTGAAACTAGATATCCTTGATCTTCCACCACTCCAAAGGAATTTTCTAAGTTGTTTTTGGAATTTGTTAAACCAAGATTTAGGGATCTGTAGAGGGATGGCTCGGATCATATAAATGAATTTAGGGAAGATTTTCATTTTGAATGCCACCACTTTACCTGTCCAGGATAGGTGTAGCTTAGATAAGGCATGTGTGTCTTGTTGAAAGGTGTTGAGTAAGTTGGTGAAATTAACTTTAATCAATTCTTTGAACCGTTTTGTTAGGCAGATACCTAAGTAAGAAATTTTATCTTTTTCCCATGAAAATGGGAATAAATTTTCCAGGTATCTTAGGAAAGTTTTGTCTATATTGAATTTAAGAGCTTGGGATTTATTGGTGTTTATTTTATAGTGGGTTATTCTGGAGAATTCTTCAATAGTGGAGATGATGTGGTGAAGTGATTTTAAGGGGGTGGTGACGGATAATAAAATATCATCTGCAAAAAGTGTGATTTTGTGTTCTTGGGATTTTAGCTTGATGCCTCTACTGTCTTTGTTTTGTCTGATTGATTCTGCTAGGGGTTCTATAGAGAGGGCAAAGAGAAGGGGGGATAGAGGACAGCCCTGTCTAGTACCATTGGACATTGTAATCTTTTGGGATATGGTATTGTTGGCATAAATCTTTGCTGATGGGTTATGGTACATGGCAGAGATTGAGTTAAAGATGTTACCTGTAATGCCAAATTTATTGAGAGTGAGGAAGAGGAATTTCCAATTAACCCTATCAAATGCCTTCTCGGCGTCCAAAGCCAAGAAGACAGTCGGGTTTTTTGAGAGTTCTGTATAGGACATTAAGTTAATAATTCTTCTAGTGGCATCGGATGAATTTCTATTTGGAATGAATCCTACCTGATCAGTTTTGATAAGGTCGTTGATATGTTTTTGTAGTCTATTAGCTGTCAGTTTAGCTATAATTTTTATATCACTATTGAGTAGTGAGATGGGTCTATAATTTTTTGTGTCTGTGTTATCTCCCTTGTTCTTTGGAATTACGACTATTGTTGCTTCCAGCATTTCTGAGGGTAGTTGGCCTTGTGATGCTGTATGGTTTGCCAATCGGACTAGATAGGGGGATATTAGGTTTATTAGGTTAGAATAAGACTTATATAATTCATTTTTTAGGCCATCAGGGCCAGGGGATTTGTCGTTTTTTAACTTCAGGAGTAATGTGGATATTTCAAGGGAGGAGTAGGGTGAGTTTAGATCATCGATTTTTGAGTTTGAAAGTTTGGGTAAGTTCAGGGAGTCTAAAAATTTCAGGATAGTTTGAGAGGACGCCAAATGTGTATTTGGGTCCGATTTGAGGTTATATAGGGATTCGTAATATTTAGCGAATATATTTGTTATCTCTTTAGGGTGGTATTTCTTCTGTCCAGTTGAGTCTTTGATTACACTAATTCTGTTTTTTATCCTTAGATTTTTAATTCTAGATGCGAAAAATCTTGTAGGTTTATTGTCGGATTGGTAATATTTGGTTTTGGATCTTTGAATCATTTTGTCGTAGTCAGAGGTTAGGGCTGTTCTGAGTTCGGATCTAAGGTTGAATAATTTTTCCAATGTATCATTGCTGGGGTTATTAATTTGGGAGTTTTCTGTTGTTTGGATTTTATCTAGTAATTTTTTGGTTCTTTCTCGTTTTTGTTTATTTAAGTGTGAGTTAAGTTGTATTAATTTCCCTCTCAGAACCGCTTTAAATGCTGACCATAGGGTAGTAATGGAAACCTCATTAGTGTCGTTCTCTAAAAAGTAGTTTTTAATGGTGTTTTCGATTTCCAATTTGTAGTGGGGATGAGTATATAAGAAACTATTATTTCTCCAGATTTTTTCAGAGTAGTTTGTTGGTGAGTGAGAGAATTCAAAAAGGAGAGGGGAATGGTCGGACCATGTCCTTGGGCCAATTGAGATCTTTGTAAATTTATGGAGGGAGAAGAGATTTGAGAGAACTAAGTCAATTCTTGCGAATGAATTGTATCTACCTGAGAAGTGAGTAAACTTGATAGAGTTAGCGTGGAGACATCTGAACACGTCAAACAGTTCTGCGCGTTTTAACCATGGATTAAGAGGTTGGGTAAAGAAGCGAGATTTGGTAGAGGAGTCTAATATAGGGTCTGGAACAATATTGAAGTCTCCAACTATGATAAGCTCACCTCTTTTGTGTTTATTTACAAGTTTTATGGTTCTATTTAAGAAGGTAATATTACTTTTATTTGGAAGGTATAAATTAACTATTGTGTAAATTACATTATTGATTTTACATATTAAAATTAAGTATCTGCCATTGGGGTCGGCAAGGGTCAGGATTTCTTCAAAAGAAACAGAATTTTTTATCAAAATGGCTACACCAGCCTTTTTTTTTTGGTTTGAAGAATAAAAGTAATGTTGAAAATTTTTGTTATCGAATCTAGGTGGTTTAGCAGAGGAGAATCTTGTTTCTTGCAAACATATTATCTCAGAATTTGATTCTTTGATTTGTTTCCATAACAGGTATCTGCGTTTAGGTGAGTTGAGGCCATTGACGTTGTATGACATTAGTTTAAGTGACATGTTGGGTCCAGTTTTGAGTTTGGAGAAGTCTCAGGGAAGTAAGGAGTCTGTTATGTTGTCTTATCAGTATATATTGTTGGATGGGAGAATCGGGTTTTGAAACAGACATATTAGTATTTCAAAAAGTCTTATGAAACAGCTAATAAACAGTTACCTCAAGTCTTAAAACAATACAGCAGTTATATGAAGACTTGTGCAGTAATTTAAAATAAAGAAAAACTTATAACAATATAGGATATATACCTATCCTAGGAATATCTATAGCAATAACACTAGAAGTCCCAAATCGGAGGGTCTAAATAGAACTATAAACCTCCTTTGTGGGCTACAGTTACGGTCAGTAAAGCCACAGCATTAATATTGTATGAAACATGGATTAAGTAATGGTAATATTGAGTTGACGTAGTGTGTTCATACCCTCTTTGGCATTGTCTATTGAGAAAGATTTACTTTTGTAAGTGAATAGAACCTTGGCTGGATTGAAACCCCATCTGTATAGGATTTCATTTTTGCGTAGTGCCTCAGTTACTTCAGCGAGGTTTTTTCTTTGATTCAGGGTCTCTTTTGAGAGGTCTATGAGAATCTTGATTCTTTCAAACGGTTTGGGGAGGTTCCTATGAGATTTTAGGTAGTTTAGGAATCGTTCCTTAGTGTGGTAGAAGTGGAACCTGACTATTATATCTCTAGGAACGTCTGTTTTTATGTGAGTGGGTTTAATCAATCTGTGAGCTCTCACTATTGTCAGGTCAAGATCAGACACATCTGGTAAGGCTGATCTGATGATTTTTTTGATATGTGGTTGAATCTGCTCTGTTTTGATGTTTTCTGATATTCCTCTGAATTTTAAGTTCAGTCTCCTGTCTCAATCTTCAATATCGGTCAGTTTCATCTTCATTGCTAAAATTTTTTCATCAGAAGCTTTCTGTTCCTTGGAGACCTGTTTAACCGAGGTATTGAGAGATTTAATGTCAAGTTCGTTTTTTTCAGTTTTAATCGCCATGGCTGATATTGCTCCCTCTAGATCATCAAATCGTTTGTCTAGGACTGATCTAAAGTTGCCAAAGATCTCTAAAAAGAAATCTTTGTTAGGAGGTTTGTCCCTATCAAGATCTAGTCTCAATTCTGGATTTGAGTCTGCCCCCCACGCGTTGTCTCAATGGACTAGCGGTTGGGGTTTTAAGATCAGTATGGTTTGGAGTTGATCTGTGATCAGAGGGGCTGGACTTAGAGTGAGAATCAGTCTCCAACTCTTTCCGTTTCCTACAACTCTGAGGGTTATCAAAGAGTGAGGATTCGTCCATAAGATTTTCAAAGCTATCTGACCAATGGTCTGATTTTTCAAATGTATTTGGGGATCTTGACCTGTCTCTCGTAGATGTTTTTTTTTCAGAGGTTTTACCTATTTCAGGAGATGAGATGTTTAGTTTATCCTTTGCGTTTTTTACCTTTGTGTTAGGCATTTTGGGATAAAGGTAGAATATCACCGTCTATCAAACAGTAATCAGTAATATCTTTAAGGCACAATAGACTTATTATTATAAGTTCAGGTATAACTGATATACATTATACAAATTTACTGAATAGTATAAATGCAAAACAATATGTATAGTCCATAGAGCTCAGAACAAGAAGAGGTTTGGTCAGGGTGGATAGTAAGGAGATGTGATCAATGTGTCCCGGGTGGGGAGATTCCTCAAATTAAGTATATCCAATGATACCAGGTGGATTAACACTGGACTTTTAGAAAAGCCCCTCTATCTCAAAAAAAACAAAGGAGGATTAGATAGATGTAAATCTTCCTATGTCTGGCATGAGGAGAATATTGAGCGTAGGGGACAGTCCAGGACCTTACTTCACCGTGTGGGGAAAGCAGTCTCTTGAGTCTCACTCTGTGGTTTCTCCTGGGAGGGTGTACCACAGGGGTTAAATACTGGGAACTAGATTCCCTCCTGACTCCTGTGGGGAAACTTTTGGGTGAGGAGGCCGGTGATAAGTAGAAGGGGCTAGATCTCACCTCTTTTCCAGAACCAGCAGACCTCTCTGTGCAGATTAGATAGGCCTGCCGATGCTGCTAGTCCTGAGTCGGGTCAGCTCAGAGCAGTTGGAGAGTACTGTCACATGTAGTCTCAGCACGAGATGAATAGCAGGGCATGAGGTAGTAAGGATTCTTTAGGACCTGTAGATCTTTCAGCTGGGGAATCTCGTCGGCTTTGGCGGTCTTAGAGTCGCGTCACGTAGAGCTGCAGGAGATCGCTGTATGCAGCTTCAGCGCGGGAAAGGTGGCGGGGCCTGAAGGAGACAGCGGGACCTTCCCATGACCGGCAGACCCCTCTGTGGAGATTAGATAGGTCCGCTGATGCTGCTAGTCCCGAGTCGGGTCAGCACAGGCAGCTGGAGAGGATTGTCGCGTGCAGTCTAACACGAGATGGACAGCAGGGAGCGAGGCAGCGAGGATTCTCTAGGACCGGCAGATCCCTCAGCGGGAGGATCTCGCCGGTTTCGGCAGTCTTGGAGCCGCGTCACACAGGGCTGCAGGCGGTCGCTGCATGCAACTTCAGCGCGGGAAAGGCGGCGGGGTCTGAAGGAGACAACGGGACCTCTCCAGGACCAGCAGGGACCTCAACAAGTAGAGGGTCTCTGAGGGGGGAGACAATGTGGGCTGGCAGTATGTATGAAATGTGGAGACGGGTGGTCTCCCAGTCCACGGTATTCAGACTCACCTCTTCAGAGGTCAGAGACTGGTCTCATAGGGGGGAAAATGCGTGTGTTGTCTGCAGGATTCCTCTTCAGATCAGGCGGCGGTCTGTGGGAGAGCAGGCGAGATTGTCACTGTAGTGGAGGTGCCTCTCCGGGAGAATGTGAAGGCCGCGCCATGTGGCGGGAGAAAGCAGCTTGGTATTGCCAGGGTTCAGGTGGTTTGAAGATGGTCGATTTCACTCAGGGAGGGTCTGAGGAGATGTTAGTTATCGATCCATGTTTGGATGCCTTGTCAGGGCTAGGATTTTAGCTGGATTGTAGCTGTGTGCTGAGGAGCTCTTCAAGCTGCGTCCATTTCTCTCGAGCTCCAGACCACGCCCGGTGTAGTCTTTATTGTCAACTTTAAAACACATCCATTTCAGCAGCAATTGTACCAAAGATCAGTGAGGCCTAACATGACGTGTTTTGGTGGATATAGCCTTAGTCGTGGGTATCCATGAAATGGATGTGTCTTTAAGTTGACAATAAAGACTACACCTTTTAAAACATTTCTCCAGATGCTGAATTCTTTGTTTTATTTTGGACTTTCTCTGCCACAACCATGGCAGCATCCGTACAATGGCTGTGATCCCCATGTGAGTCCATGCAACTATGGTGTTCCAGTAAGTACTGTGCGTTCAGTTACCCGAGTAGACGGCCGACCGAGCTTGAATGGTGGAAGGAAGATAACCTGCAAAGCCCCAGGATTCACCCTGGAAGGTTTCCATACCATCTTCTCTGCCTACACTAGCCCAACCTCGGAGCAGCATGTCTCTGCAGCACTCTGGACCCATGGACGACTTTACGCCGAAGGGTCACCCGACATCACAATTTTCTATTTTTCTCTGATATTTTCCTGTTACAAGTTGCAGCTTTGCAGCATTTTTGCTGTAGAAAGTTTCTGCACCAAACACTCAGCGTCGGCATAAGCCCTTAGTTAAAGCAAAGGAATTTTTCTTTATTCACATATCATAATAGAGGCAGAATACGATTGATGGTTAAACTAGACTATACTTATATTACATGGTTCTCAGGACGTATCACAACCAAATGATAAGGTTACACACCTGTCCCTCACCTCGGTCTGCTGCCCTCTGTTGTGCTGCAGGGAACCGTCATCTCCATGATCGTATTTAAGACCCATTAGGACTCACTCCAGGTGTCTTAGGGTACCGTCACACGAGGTGACGTCACCGGAGATATCGGCGGTGATGGGCGGGAGCGCGCACGTTTTTGGCGCCCCGCCAGCATCGCCGTCGCATGTTTACATGCGGCGATACCTCCGGCAACACACCGGCGATCTTACAGGTGCCATCTCCGCTGGGGTGTCCAAAAACCCCAGCGGCGATTCTGTAACATGGGAACTTATGGCTCCCATCATCAAAAAGTTATTTTATTTCAGTAATTCAATACATAAAGTGACACACATATATTATATAGAGTCATTGCACACAGAGGGAGCTATTTCATGTGTTTATTTCTGTTAATGTTGATGATTAATGGAAACCCAAAGGTCATTATGTCAGAAAATTAAAGTAGGGAGGATGAAGGGTGTGAGAGATAAAATATGACCTAAATAAGTATCAGAGGCTTCACCTTGTGTGGTTGTGAGAGTCACAACCACTATAAAAGTAGATCAAGTAGTGGTACTTATAGAGTAGGTAGGATGAAGTGTTAAACACCACGCTGCTGTATTCCACCAGATATCAAAGGGTGATCTGCTTTTATAGTGGTTGTGACTCTATTAGGGTGAGGATTACAATCCAGAAGGATGCGAGGCGTGGACACTCCCAGGTCATGTGCAATATGACTGCACCTTCTAGCCTACATCTCGGACATTCCGAGTCTGACCGCAGCCCAATCCTGTGCAGAAACACCGGGGACCGGTATGCCCTGTGAACAAGCAAGAGCTGGGACATTCCACCTGGTTCACTTAACGATAATTTGGGGATGTACTCCAAAATTGTGTTCCATTTATCCTCAGACAGAACTCCTACATCCCTTTCCCACCTCACCTTCGCAGGATGTTGCAGAAGGAATGTATGCAATAGGTCAGCATAGGTCGAGGTAATCACCCCCTTCGATCTTCCAGACATGCAAATGTAGTCCAGTACAATATCGGTCAGTATGCACAAATTCCTTACTTTACTCTGTTTGTGATATGCATTTTTAACCTGTGCACACTGAAAGCCATGCCTATCCGTCAGACTGAATTCTGACTTCAAGGATTCAAATGGTTTGCGGCCATGTCGGTCGATCACCTGATGTAAGCATACTGTCCCTCTGCAAGTCCATTCCCTCAATTCTCCCATTTTATAGAATTCCCCAAGATGCATATTATTCCAGATTGGGGTATACACCGTCGCCCCGTTGACCCCCCTGAGAGTTTTCACCTTCGTGCACAATCTGTGTACCAGGTCAAGTGTTGGGACACCTCCTACCGTCCCTCCCAAACAGACCCATCTCTAACCCCTGTACCAATGGGCGTCTATTAATGTAATTTTCCAGAATAGCCTGAAGCGAGCCTTCTCTCGCCCCGTCCACCCATCCCCTCAGATGTTGGGCCTGAGCAGCTAGGAAATAAATCCAAGGGTTGGGCAGAGCAAGACCTCCCTCCTCCTTGGGCCGCTGTAAAGTGTCCAGTTTAATTCTCGGTTGTTTGCCTCCCCAAACCAGATCCCTAACAATTGCCGTAATACGCTGGAACATTGCCTGTGGAATCCACACAGGGGAGTTGTGTAAAACATAAAGTAACTTTGGCATTAACACCATCTTAATCAGATTGGTGCAACCCACCGCCGATAGGGGCAGCCTACTCCACGTGTCCGCCTTAGCTTTCAGAAGCCCAATTATCGGCCGCACATTAAGATCCAGAAATTCCTTAATCGGTGCTGCAATCTGAATACCTAGGTATTTAAACACTTTCATTCTTTTTAAAAGCGTATGGGCCACCTCCTCCACACCTTGATCCTCCACATTATCCACTTCCATCAGATGTGACTTACCCCAGTTAATCCGGAGACCAGACAGACGTCCAAAGCTGTCCACTATGTCTATGGCATTAGTCAGAGAGTCCTTCGAGTCTTGTAAGAATAGTAGAATGTCGTCAGCATACAGGGCTACCCTCTCCTCCACCGAACCATATCTAAATCCAGTAATCGAAATAGTTTGTCTCAATACCACCGCCAACGGCTCAATGGCCAGGGCAAACAGTAGAGAGGGCAGCCCTGTCTGGTCCCCCTTGTCAGACTGAATCTATCCATCCTACCTCCGTTCACCCTAATCCAGGCCAGCGGGGAAGAGTACAGCAACCGCACCAATGTTGTGAATACCGGACCAAAACCCATATGATGCATGACCCGCCAAAGATACTCCCACTCCACACTGTCGAAGGTCTTGTGCGCATCAAGGGACACCACCACTCTGTGGCCAGAATTATCCTCCCTACTTTAATTTTTTGACATAATGACCTTTAGGTTTTCATTGGCTGTAAGCCATAATCATCAACATTAACATAAATAAACACATGAAATAGATCCCTCTGTCTGTAATGACTCTATATAATATATGTGTGTCACTTTATGTATTGAATTTCTGAAATATAGTCACTTTTTAATGATATTCTAATTCATTGAGCTGTAGGTGTGTATATACAATTGATATTAAACCTCTACACACCCCTAGTTATATGTGACTCGCCCTGGGCGGGGACTGTGGGGTACTCGGAACTGGGCCCTTCTCTAACTTTCCACCCTCCACCTGGTTCCTCCCGCTTGGTTTCTCCCGCTATCTCATTGCTGGGCATAGAGTCCCTAGTCTTGGGATTGGAGTGTGTTGGGTGTGTGTTTGGGGTAACCGACTTACCAATCCCGGCTACGCCATCTAGTGGCAACCGGTCCTTAGGGGTGCCACCTCCCCCCTGAGCAAAGGGTATCACATCCACGTGCTAGGACCTGGTTCGGTGGTACACAAAAGCTCAAACATATTTTTATAACAACAGTTTACAAGTATTCTTCTTCCCGGGACGGGAGGCTCGTGACTTGAACGTTACATAACTAAACCCAAAACTAGCGTCTAAAAGGGGCATGGGGTAAAAAAAATAGAAAATTGGAAAAAGAAGTTCACACAGTTCAAACAGTTCGGCGATTGTCTTTTCACCTTCTTGTTTCTTTGGTCTTCGGGAACCCACCACAAGCAAAAACCCTTTTGCAAGCCCTGGGCGCGGCGACAGGGCCTAAACTGACCGATTCTTCGGCCGCGCCAGTGGGTTTTTAAGCGATGCGGTCTAAGTGCAATTGTTCATTTTCAGTACAAACAGTTCAAAACATACATTATCACCATAAGAGCATACAATAAAACCAACAGAGGGCGCACCGCAGTAAGCCAACTATTTACAAATGCAGTCCTGATCAAACGTAGTCCATGATCAAAATGTTCATTTTGTAAGGGGGCACACTCCTAGGAAAGACTGGGGGAAAACTAAGGGGAGCAAGTGCTTACACACAGTATGTTGCATGTCTGGTTTAATGGTGCTGCTTCCACATCAACTTGTCTAGTCCTGCCCCGGTCACGGGCACGGTCAGCATCGGGTACCCCAGCATTGGGGTTTGAGTTCTGTGGTCTCGCATGGCTGGTAGACCGGGTCCAGCGGGTACAGGCACGCGGGCCATCTCTAGCTCAAGAGTCACTGACCCTGCCGATTCTGGAATCCTCTCCGAGCCACTGGGGAAGTCCACCTCCTCAATACCACACGCTGGAGTCCTCCAGGTGCCGCTCGTCATGGCGCCTCTACAGCTCTCTGCTCTCCAGAACTCCTGGTCCATGTCCAGCTCAGGCAACCGGCTCTGGTCCTTCTCCAGTGAGCTCCACTGCCACCACACACTCTGGGTTGCCTGAGCTTTGCTCCGCCATGTTGGTTGTTATCAAGATCCTCAGCCTCCCACCACTTTCTGTGCTGCTCCTCGTGCTGTGGCCTTTCTCTTCTTCTCCCTCCCTTCATGGGTGTCTCCGTTCTTCGTTGTCATCAGCAGTCATACACTTGGGCGAGGTTATACTGTCTTTGGAGCTGACCTCTCAATTGTTGGAGAATGGAAGGAGTGTGGGCAGTTTTTCTTGCCCGATGCTGGCCTAGCCCACGATGAGGGGTTGTGGCACGCCTCTTTGCCAGCACATGGTTTCAGTCTTTTAGGGCCGCTATTGTTCAGGCCCAAAAATACAGTTTGTAAGGAGCACAAGACGGTTGGTAGATGGTAATGCCAAAACCTGACACGCCCTGGGCGGGGACCGTGGGGTACTCTGAACTGGGCTCTTCTCTAACTTTCCACCCTCCACCTGGCTCCGCCTGCTATCCCCTTGCTGGGCATAGAGTCCCTAGTCTTAAGATCGGGAGTGTGTTGGGTGTGTGGGGGTGACCGATTTACCAGTCCCGGCTGCTGCGCCATCTAGTGATGACTGGTCTGCAGGGGCACCACATATTCCAGCTTTTTGCATGTAAAAACAACTCATACCCAGAAGAATAATTTCAGATCCTTCTCAATCTTTAATGTCACCCATAATCTGTACAAATCAATTGAAAAACAATCTGAAAGCTGAGTATGATCCCAAACTGAGAGGGAAAGTAAAAGCTTCTAAAGGGAATTTGTCAGCAGGTTTTTGCTATGAAAAATGAGGACAGCATGCTGCAGGGGTTATAGGAATTAAGATTACTATGGCCTTAACACTAGAACTACTGAGGTAGTCATTTTGACTACTTCGCACTATGTATTTCTATGTAGGTGTCACGAGTGCAGTAGTTCTAGTGTTAAACAATTCAGGACAGCCAATATGATGATGTCATGTGTTTGGAAGCTTCTGATAGGTTTATTGGCAACTTCTGAGTTAATTGGAGACACACCTGTGGATGTATTTTAATGCTCACCTGAAACACACTGCTTCTTTCTGTAGCATCATGGGAAAGTCTAAAGAAATCAGCCAAGATATCAGGAAAACAATTGTTAACTTTCACAAGTCTGGTTCATCCCCGGGTGCAATTTCCAGATACCTGACGATGCCTCGTTCATCTGTACAAACAATTATATGCAAGTACAAATGAGACCGGAATGTCCAGCCATCATACCATTCAGGAAGGATGTGTGGCGCCCCTGTGGTCTGGACGCCACAGAGGGGTACTGCACCTAACCCATGGGTGTGGTATTCCTGTTCTCAGTAAATGAGATGGTAAGTCCAGTTACCCACAAAAGCACCCAACACACCAGGTCCCAAGGACGGCGGGTGGACTAGATGGTGAGAGGGCCCAGGTAATCAGCGGGGAGAGAGATGGATGGTGGGAAGTTAGGAAGAGCAGTCAGGAAGTAGGAGAGTAGATAAAAGGGAAAAGCAACAGGAAGTAGGAGTTCAGTCAGAAGGTGGAAGAAGCAAAAGGCGAAGGACCTGGAGGACTTGAGCGGAGATGAGGCTCGTCCCGGGTCCTGGAACAGCAGACTGCAGAGAGTCAGAGAGAGCTCTAGGGGCATGGGCAGTGAGTGATCCACCCGTGCGCCCATATCTGAAGTGAAGCTGAAGGGCAGGTTGAGAACCAGGGGACCGGCCCTGAAGGTGGTGAGAAGACTACGCTCAAACCACAGAACCTGAGACCACGAGATCTAGAGGAGCTGTGGCCAATTCCCGACACATCTGCAGAGAAGGTAGCTGTACTAGGGTCAGGGGATACGGCCGGTTGCCCGACAGGACCCGTGGCTGCTTGATTGGGGCACTGTGTGCAGAGGCGCATGCAAGAGTGAGGCGAGCAGGCAGCGCTGGGAGAGAACAACCCGAGAAGGAAGGAACATGAAGGGGGTGTACTGAATGAGCCATCCTGGTTGCTGAGGACTATCCAGACTGCAATTGAACCAGAACTGTACCCTGTGGTGCAAGCAGAGTAAAAGCTAAGTAAAGCACGTTTGGAACTCAGAATTGTGTGTGAGACTGTTTATTTCCCGCCTGAGGAGCGATAGACTGATAAGCCGCATAGACCACAGGAACCTGCCTGTGAGCCGCTCCGATCCCTCTCTCCAACCAGATCAGCCCCGTTGGCCCTCCATCAACAATACCTCTACTACACTGGTTGCCCTGGTGAACAGCTCAACCCATGGGGTGCGAAACCATCACAGCTGCCATCCCATCATCCCAGAGGTCCTGGACCGCTGCATTGGCCATTAATAGCCGAACACCAAGGGTGGCGTCACAACATCCACCCCTAAATTCCTATAATCCCTATTCCATGAGCCTCTAACCACAATGCCACCCCTCCACCCCTTCTTATTGACCGCTCTGAGTACCCCACGGCCCCCACGGGGCACTTCAGATGCATTAAAACTTATCAGAAGCTTCCAAACACATGATATAATTATATGGGCTGTCCCAAATTGTATAAAGGCATAGTAATGTTAGTGTATGTAAACTTGTGACTTTGCAGAAAGTAATAAAAATGTCTTAAAACATTCTCGCTCTCAATATTCTGGCAATTGGAAAATATTAATAATTATGCTGATCCTAATTCACCTAAAACAGGAAAGGTTTATTCCAATTTCATGTCAGATAAAAAAAACACGAATATGTGTCTTTTTATAGTGGATGGAGATGTCTGATTTCAACTCTACAACTCACTGTAACTACAGAAGTGACCAGCAGGGGGCAGGAGGGAGGTTTATGGCTCTTGTGTAATTATCGCTCTGAGCAGAAGCAGCAGATGGAATTTCTGCAGGATTAAACTCCTGACACTCAGGATCATTTTAAGAAACAAACTAGTTTATTTTTTTGTTCATTGACCCTGATCAAAGAGCCATAACTTTTTATAATCTTGGGTTAGTTACAGGAAATACAGAAAACAGTGCAGTCACAAGAATATAAAACTATCACAAGATCATCTCTACGCTCCTTGCAGTATAAGGCTGTGTGCACATGATGCATTTTTTGATGCATTTTTGAGTGCAGATTTGTCACAAATCCAATGATAATCCGGAAGTCTCCTGCAAACATTGAGTATTTCCTCCTTGCAGATTATTGCAGAAATACATCTGCTTAATGTCAATTCTAATGGTGGGGTTACACGTAGTGATATCGTCCCGATATCGCTATACAACGGCGCGGGAGCGCGCATTTTTAGTGCGCTTTTCCCGATATCGCATCGGCGGTTTACACGTTGCAATATCGGGAAACAACGTCCCTACGATGTGTACGCCCACCAACCCAGTAACGACCATTTAACATGGGAGTTAATGGGTAGCGTCGGCGTACAGATCGGAGTTGGATGTTTACACGCAACGATCCGGCTCCAACAGGCATCCGATATCGGATTACCATCGTTCCTGCATCGTATCGTACCTTCAAATAGTACAATGCAGGAACGATATCGGGTCCAACTCACGAACCACGTGACTTTTTGTTGGAGTTGGACGCCGATATCGCGGCGTGTAAACCCACCATTACAGCATTTTTCCTTCAGATTTAACCCCTTGTAATGAATGGCAAAAATCTGCACTAAAAACTGTCATTTTTGTGGCTACATTTTTCCTGCCAAGAGATGCACAAATAATGCTGACATTTCTGCACCAAATGCTAAGGCCCCTTTCACATTTGTGCGTCTGTGCAGTTACCTGCGTTTGCCTGCCCTGTGTTAGCGCAAAAGCAAGCGCAGGTACTTTTCAGGCAAACGCAGAGCTGCACATGAATGCAGAGATGGCGAGCTCCTGTGCTTGCCTGCGTCCCCGCTGCCATTACCTGCTATGGGGAGCACAGGAAGTGAAATGCCGGAAGCGCAGGTCTGAAGAGGGGCGGAGTCTGAGCGCACACGTCACACAGAACGCACCAGAGAAGTCGTTAACGACTTCTCCGGCGCGTCGTGAGTGATGCGTGCGCTCAGACTCCGCCCCTCTTCAGACCTGCGCTTCCGGCATTTCACTTCCTGTGCTCCCCATAGCAGGTAATGGCAGCGGGGACGCAGGCAAGCACAGGAGCTCGCCATCTCTGCATTCATGTGCAGCTCTGCGTTTGCCTGAAAAGTACCTGCGCTTGCTTTTGCGCTAACACAGGGCAGGCAAACGCAGGTAACTGCACAGACGCCGCAATGTGAAAGGGGCCTTTCAGTTTTGGTTATTTTTATTGATCCATAGGCACAATAGTGTAAAAAAAAGCAGATAGATAGAGAGAGAGAGCAGATGTGTATATAATGTGTATATAGAGCAGATGTGTATATAATGTATATATAGAGCAGATGTGTATATAATGTATATATAGAGCAGATGTGTATATAATGTATATATAGAGCAGATGTGTATATAATGTGTATATAGAGCAGATGTGTATATAATGTATATAGAGCAGATGTGTATATAATGTATATAGAGCAGATGTGTATATAATGTATATATAGAGCAGATGTGTATATAATGTGTATATAGAGCAGATGTGTAGATAATGTATATAGAGCAGATGTGTATATAATGTATATATAGAGCAGATGTGTTTTAATGTGTATATAGAGCTGATGTGTATATAATGTGTATATAGAGCAGATGTGTATATAATGTGTATATAGAGCAGATGTGTATATAATGTGTATATAGAGCAGATGTGTATATAATGTATATATAGAGTAGATGTGTATATAATGTATATATAGAGCAGATGTGTATATAATGTATATATAGAGCAGATGTGTATATAATGTATATAGAGCAGATGTGTATATAATGTATATAGAGCAGATGTGTATATAATGTGTATATAGAGCAGATGTGTATATAATGTGTATATAGAGCAGATGTGTATATAATGTGTATATAGAGCAGATGTGTATATAATGTATATAGAGCAGATGTGTATATAATGTATATAGAGCAGATGTGTATATAATGTGTATATAGAGCAGATGTGTATATAATGTGTATATAGAGCAGATGTGTATATAATGTGTATATAGAGCTGATGTTTATATAATGTGTATATAGAGCAGATGTGTATATAATGTGTATATAGAGCAGAGGTGTATATAATGTGTATATAGAGCAGATGTGTATATAATGTGTATATAGAGCAGATGTGTATATAATGTGTATATAGAGCAGAGGTGTATATAATGTGTATATAGAGCAGATGTGTATATAATGTGTATATAGAGCAGATGTGTATATAATGTGTATATAGAGGAGATGTGTATATAATGTGTATATAGAGCAGATGTGTATATAATGTGTATATAGAGCAGATGTGTATATAATGTGTATATAGAGCAGATGTGTATATAATGTATATAGAGCAGATGTGTATATAATGTATATATAGAGCAGATGTGTATATAATGTGTATATAGAGCAGATGTGTATATAATGTATATAGAGCAGATGTGTATATAATGTATATATAGAGCAGATGTGTATATAATGTGTATATAGAGCTGATGTGTATATAATGTGTATATAGAGCAGATGTGTATATAATGTGTATATAGAGCAGATGTGTATATAATGTGTATATAATTACCTGCTTTATTCTTTTTGAAGAATTTCACAATCTTCCTATGTAAATTACATTCTGCATTTGCTGCAAAATAAAATAGAAAGTAGAGAAAATATTGTAATAATGAAGACAGCAATAAAGATTAATAAGGAGGAGGAAGAGATGTCAGGAGTGTGATTATTGGAACATTTCCAAATCTAAGAAAACAAAAGCAGAAATGATAAATGTGAACAGGAGATAAAGAGTTCAATGTCTGCAGGAATCACTGGAGGTTGTACAATTGCAGAGCAGAAGGGGTTAATATGTAACTGGTAAACAACTGACTGGGCGGAGGTTATCTATGGGTGTGGAGCTTAGTCAGGGGGCAGGTTTAAGCTCTGCTTTTGTTATACATAGCATTCTTCAAAAAGGAAGTAAATGAATTCTGGCGCCACCTATTCTAAAAGATACAATTAACTCTTTACCAGCTCTGTATGACTGTTATGGGCGAGGTCCAGATCTTTATCCTTGAGGCTCTACCAGAATGTGTACAAGGCGGGTCATGAAGTAAGAAGTGAAGCTCTCCCTGTGTACAATGTATCATCAGTCCTGGAGGCTTCTACTCTGAGTCATGATGGTGATCAGTGTTGTCTCCTGTACTGAGGACGGCAGAGGACAGAGGAGACACTGAGCTCGGGGAGAGATCATCTATGTATCAGATCCTCAGAGTAGGGAATACTTAGGAGAACATCAATACAAATAATAATAATAATAACAGGACTGATAGTGATAGAAGTATACAGAATAGTAGAGCTATCCTGGGAGTCACTCACCAGGGTCCTCCTTCTTCTCCATCATGCTCTCTTGTTCTGGAGCTGCATTGTCTGCACTGGCCCCCATGGTTTACAGACACAAACAATATGTTATACACTCGCGGCCGTAGTGATCCTCACTCAGTTCTCTGTCCATCTGCTATGAGAGGCTCACACTAGAGATTATGTGGAGAGGAGGAGAACTCGTCCTGTGCAAATGAGCTTCATTGGATCAGATCTATATGACGTGTTCAGCAGAGAAGCCGAACAGCTACCAGTTTCTCTCTGAATCTGTCATTCTGGAATTCCGGACTCCTGTGTGAAGTGCAAGAATGAGATCATAACAAAAGCAGCAATGAACCTTGAGGCTTGTGTTCACACGAAAGGTTTTCACTGCATTAATTTTTTGCAAAGTAAAAGCTGCAAACCTACCGGACCCCACAATCCTCCTGCACACCACTGCTTTGTTTTTTCCTGATCGCTGCGTTTTTTGGAAACTGCAACATGTCGATTCTTTCTACGTTTTCGCAGCGTATTTTCACCCATTGAAAGCAATGAGAAAGTGCAGATATCCGTTTATGCAGCATTTCGGGTACAAAACAGAAAACAGATCCAGTAGAATGGGAAGACGTTTTATTGTTGTCATTTTTCTCAAGTATAAGCCATAATGTCCTGGTATCATCCCATGAGCAGGAATGTTAGTATTGGTTTTTTTCATGTAATGTAATTTGCAATTCTTATGTTTCTGCCCACTTCAAGTACAGTTTTTTTTTTCTCACTTGTCATCCATGTGCAATCTGTTTTTCCTTTAAAGTAGAAGTTATTAAAGGCGTTGTTCAGTCAAAAATGATAGGTCTGCAGTCCCCATACACTGTAAGGATTCACCAGCTTCTGTGCAGAGCCAAGTGTGTACTAGGTGTATAGGGCAGAGCCATGTGTAACATAGTAACATAGTTTTTAAGGTTGAAGGAAGACTTTAAGTCCATCTAGTTCAACCCATAGCCTAACATGTTGATCCAGAGGAAGGCAAAAAAACCCCATGTGGCAACACTAAGCTCCACATTGGGGGAAAAAATTCCTTCCTGACTCCAGATACGGCAATCAGACTAATTCCCTGGATCAACGCCCTATCAAAGAATCTAGTATATATAACCGGTAATATTATAGTTTTCAAGAAAGGCATCCAGGCCCTTCTTAAATGTTAGTAGTGACTCACTCATTACAACATCATGTGGCAGAGAGTTCCATAGTCTCACTGCTCTTACAGTAAAGAATCCACGTCTGTGATTATGATTAAACCTTCTTCCCTCCAGACGTAGAGGATGCCCCCTTGTCCCAGTCTCAGGCCTAAGAGTAAAGAGATCATTAGAAAGGTCTCTGTACTGCCCCCTCATATATTTGTACATTATTATAAGATCACCCCTAAGCCTTCGTTTTTCCAAGCTAAATAACCCCAAGTTTAATAACCTGTCTTGGTATTGCAGACCCCTTAGTCCTCTAATAACTTTTGTCGCTCTTCTCTGGACCCGCTCTAGTTCAGCTATGTCTTTCTTATACACCGGAGACCAGAATTGTACACAGTATTCTAAGTGTGGTCGCACTAGTGACTTGTATAGAGGTAAAATTATGTTCTCCTCATGAGCATCTATGCCTCTTTTAATACATCCCATTATTTTATTTGCCTTTACAGCAGCTGCCTGACACTGGCCACTAAATGTGAGTTTGTCATCTACCCATACACCCAGGTCTTTTTCAGTGGTAGTTTTGCCCAGTGTTTTATAATTAAGCACATAATTATACCCTTTGTTTCCTCTGCCCAAGTGCATGACTTTACATTTATCCCCATTAAAGCGCATTTGCCATTTAGCAGCCCAAGCTTCTAGTTTACATAAATCCTCCTGTAATATAAAATTGTCCTCCTCTGTATTGATTACCCTGCAGAGTTTAGTGTCATCTGCAAATATTGAGATTCTACTCTGTATGCCCCCTACAAGGTCATTAATAAATATATTAAATAGGAGCGGGCCCAACACTGACCCCTGTGGTACCCCACTGTTAACTGTGACCCATTCTGAGTGTGTTCCATTAATAACCACCCTTTGTTTCCTATCACTAAGCCAGTTCTTAACCCACTTACACATATTTTCCCCTATCCCCATTGCCCTCATTTTATGTATCAACCTTTTGTGTGGCAACGTATCAAAAGCTTTTGAAAAGTCCATATACACCACATCCACTGCATTTCCTTGGTCCAGTCCAGAACTTACTTCTTCATAGAAGCTTATTAGATTAGTTTGACAGGAACGGTCCCTCGTAAAACCATGTTGATAATGGGTCATGAGGTTATTTTTGTTCAGATACTCCAGTATAGCATCTCTTAGAAAACCCTCTAGGATTTTACCCACAGTAGAGGTTAAGCTTACTGGCCTATAATTTCCAAGTTCAGTTTTTGTCCCCTTTTTGAATATTGGCACCACATTTGCTATACGCCAGTCCTGTGGTACAGACCCTGATATTATGGAATCTTTAAATATTAAAAATAATGGTCTATCTATGACAGTACTTAATTCCTGCAGCACTCTGGGGTGTATCCCATCTGGGCCCGGGGATTTGTCAATTTTAGTGATTTTTAGACGATACCGTACTTCCTCTTGGGTTAAGCAGGTGACGTTTAATTGAGAATTTTTGTTATCACTGATCATATTGTCTGTCATGGGATTTTCTTGTGTAAATACTGTTGAAAAAAAGTCATTTAGCATATTTGCTTTTTCCTCATCCTCATCCACCATTTCACCCAGACTATTTTTAAAGGGGCCAACACCATCATTTTTTAGTTTCTTACTATTTATGTAGTTAAAAAATATTTTGGGATTCTTTTTACTTTCTCTGGCAATGAGTCTCTCTGTCTCAATCTTTGCTGCCTTGATTTGCTTTTTACAATTGTTATTTAATTTTCTGTATTTATTTAATGCTTCATCACTACCTACTTGCTTTAATTCCCTAAATGCTTTCTTTTTGTCACATATTGCACTTCTTACCGCTTTATTTAGCCATAGTGGTTTCCTCCTATTTCTAGCATGCTTATTCCCATAGGGTATATATTGTGCACAGGTCCTATTCAGGATGCTAATAAACATCTCCCATTTGTGTTGTGTACTTTTATGTCTCAGGACATCGTCCCAGTTTATTGCACTAAGATCATCTCTCAACCGTTGGAAATTTGCCTTCCTGAAGTTTAGTGTCCTTGTGGCCCCTCTACTACACGTCTTAGTAAAGGATACTTGAAAGCTTATTAAGTTATGATCACTATTACCCAAGTGACCTCCAACCCGTATATTTGATATGCGGTCTGGCCTGTTGGTTAATATTAGGTCCAGCAGTGCCCCCCTTCTTGTTGGGTCCTGAACCAGTTGTGAAAGGTAATTGTCTCTTATAGTTTTCAAAAACTTATTACCTTTGCTAGAACTGCAGGTTTCTGATCCCCAATGTATTTCAGGGTAGTTGAAGTCCCCCATAATAATGACTTCTCCCTGAGTCGCTGCTTCATCTATTTGCTTTATGAGGATATTCTCCTCCACTTCCATTATTGTTGGGGACTTATAACAAACCCCTATCAGTAATTTATTATTTTTTCCCCCTCCCCTTATCTCCACCCACAGAGACTCTACATTTCCATTAGATTCACCTATATTATCACGCAGGATGGGTTTTAAGGATGATTTTACGTATAAACATACACCTCCTCCTCGCCTATTTGTACGGTCATTTCTGAACAGACAATAGCCCTGTAAATTAACAGCCCAGTCATGACTCTCATCCAGCCAAGTCTCTGAAATCCCCACCATGTCATAATTATTTTCCAACAAAATCAATTCTAATTCCTCCATTTTGTTGGTGAGGCTTCTGGCATTAGTGAACATGCACTTTATGCATCTCTCTTTACCTCTATTCCTTCCTACTAGATTGACTGTTCTAACCCCACCCCCCATGCCACCCCCAATTTTATTACTTGTGCCCAGGTTACTGTTTACACTATCTTCCCCTCCTATACAATGAATACCCTCCCCCCCAATCCCTAGTTTAAACACTCCTCCAACCTTCTAGCCATTTTCTCCCCCAGCACAGCTGCACCCTCCCCATTGAGGTGCAGCCCGTCCCTAGCATAGAACCTGTAGCCAACAGAGAAGTCGGCCCAGTTCTCCAGGAACCCAAACCCCTCCTTCCTACACCAATTCCTGAGCCACTTATTTATCTCCCTAATCTCCCGTTGCCTCTCTGGTGTGGCACGTGGTACAGGCAGTATTTCAGAGAATACTACCTTGGAGGTCCTTGCCTTAAGCTTGCAGCCTAATTCCCTGAAATCATCTTTAAGGACCTTCCACCTACCTCTAACTTTGTCATTTGTGCCAATGTGCACCATGACCGCTGGGTCCTCACCAGCCCCTCCCAGTAATCTGTCAACCCGATCAGCGATGTGCCGGACTCGAGCGCCAGGTAGGCAGCACACTGTTCGACGATCCCTGTCTTTGTGACAGATTGCCCTATCTATTCCCCTAATAATTGAGTCCCCCACTACCAGCACCTGTCTGGCCTGCCCTACTCTCCTGTTTTCCCCCTTACTGGAGCAGACACTCCTCTGGCTTTCAGAGGTCATGCCCTGCTGCAGCAGTGCTGTACCTGAACTCACACCCCCCTCATCTGCCAACATAGCAAATTTATTGGGGTGTGCCAGATCAGGGCTAGCCTCCCTGGCACCCTTCCCTCTACCCCGCCTTCTAACTGTCACCCAGCTAGCTACCTCATGGTCCTGAGGCTCCATAGTACCATCCTCCCCCACATCTATCCCATTGAGCAGCTGTTCAGTGAGCAGCAGACTCCTTTCCATATTGTCTATGGATCTCAGCGTTGTCAGTCGTTCATTTAGATCCAGTATCTGGGCTTCCAAATGCACAACGTACTCACATCTCACACAGCAGTATGCACCCTCGGCCGGCTGGTCAAGGAATGCATACATGTGGCAAGATGTACACTGGATGGCATTGCCAATCATGGAGCTCATTTCCTAATGGGGATTGCACCAGACAGAAATGATAAGTAAAAAGAAATGCAAAGTATTAATTAAATACAACCAGCAATTCAGTAAGTCCTCCCTTCCAAACTCCCTTAATCCAAAGTCACTGAATCACAAGTCACACACTTACTTCTGTCGCACTTGCGCTCTGTCACACAAAGCTCGTCACACTCGCTAGACACTCAGATATATAGAGGTTTTTTTTCCCTTAGCAGAAAATCAGCCTGTATCTCAGTGCACTTCCAAGGGACTGGAAGCCCCAACCAGCTGCTTCTTATAAACCCTTAATTATGCACCCCCACCCTTAATTAACCCCTTGTAAGTATAGCTACACCACAGGTTTTAAGTGCAAGTAGTTAACCCTTTAACTTACAGGTAGTAAAATAAGAGACTATAAACTTGTAGAGAGAAAAGAAAGATAAGAAAGCCCAATAAAATTAAAAGGTGAAAAAAAACAAAAACAAACAGTCAGCAATTCACACAGGTATTTGTTGCAGGATTCCCAAACACCTCCTCACTGAATCACAAGTCACACACTTACTTCTGTCGCACTTGCGCTCTGTCACACAAAGCTCGTCACACTCGCTAGACACTCAGATATATAGAGGTTTTTTTTCCCTTAGCAGAAAATCAGCCTGTATCTCAGTGCACTTCCAAGGGAAGGGTGTATGAGGTGTATGGGACAGAGCCGAGTGTGTACAAGGTGTACGGAGCGAAGCCGTGTGTGTGTGAGGTGAACGGAGCGGAGCTGCATGTGTACGAGGTGTACGGAGCAGAGCAAAGTGTGTACAAGGTGTACGGAGCAGAGCAGAGTGTGTACAAGGTGTACAGAGCGGAGCCGCATGTGTACGAGGTGTACGGAGCAGAGCAAAGTGTGTACAAGGTGTACGGAGCAGAGCCGAGTGTGTACAAGGTGTACGGAGAGGAGCCGCATGTGTACGAAGTGTACGGAGCAGAGCCGAGTGTGTATGAGGTGTACGGATCGGAGCCGCCTGTGTACGAGGTGTACGGAGCAGAGCCAAGTGTGTACAAGGTGTGCGGAGCGGAGCCGAGTGTGTACGAGGTGTACGGAGCGGAGCCGAGTGTGTACGAGGTGTGCGGAGCGGAGCCGAGTGTGTACGAGGTGTGCGGAGCGGAGCCGAGTGTGTACGAGGTGTACGGAGCAGAGCCATGTGTGTACAACGTGTACGGAGCAGAGCCGAGTGTGTATGAGGTGTACGGAGAGGAGCCGCATGTGTACGAGGTGTACGGAGCAGAGCCATGTGTGTACAACGTGTACGGAGCAGAGCCGAGTGTGTACGAGGTGTACGGAGAGGAGCTGCATGTGTACGAGGTGTACGGAGCAGAGCTGAGTGTGTACGAGGTGTACAGAGCAGAGCCGAGTGTGTACGAGGTGTACGGAGCAGAGCCGCATGTGTACGAGGTGTAGGGAGCAGAGCCATGTGTGTACGAGGTGTACGGAGCAGAGCCATGTGTGTATGAGGTGTACGGAGCAGAGCCGAGTGTGTACGAGGTGTACGGAGCAGAGCCGCGTGTGTACGAGGTGTACGGAGCAGAGCCGAGTGTGTACGAGGTGTACGGAGCGGAGCCGAGTGTGTACGAGGTGTACGGAGTGGAGCCGAGTGTGTACGAGGTGTACGGAGTGGAGCCGAGTGTGTACGAGGTGTACGGAGTGGAGCCAAGTGTGTACGAGGTGTACGGAGCAGAGCAGCATGTGTACGAGGTGTACGGAGCAGAGCCGCATTTGTACGAGGTGTACGGAGTGGAGCCGAGTGTGTACGAGGTGTACTGAGCGGGAGTCGGGTGTTACGAGGTGTACGGAGTGGAGCTGAATGTGTACGAGGTGTACGGAGCAGAGCCGAGTGTGTACAAAGTGTATGGAGTGGAGCCGTGTGTGTACGAGGTGTACGGAGTAGAGCCGTGTGTGTATGAGGTGTACGGAGCAGAGCCGAATGTGTACGAGGTGTACAGAGCAGAGCCCAGTGTGTACGGAGTGTACGGAGCGGAGCCGGGTGTGTACGAAGTGTACTGAGCGGGAGCCGGGTGTTACGAGGTGTACGGAGTGGAGCTGAATGTGTACGAGGTGTACGGCGTGGAGCCCAGTGAGTACGAGGTGTACAGAGCTGAGCTGTGTCTGTATGACGTGTACGGAGCTGAGCCGCATGTGTATGAGGTGTACGGAGTGGAGCTCTGTATGAGGTGCATGGAGCGGAGCGAAGTGTGTACGAGGTGTACATAGTGGAGCCGAGAGTGTACAAGGTGAACGGAGCAGAGCTTAGAGTGTACGAGGTGTATGGAGCGGAGCCGTGTGTGTGCGAGGTGTATGGAGCAGAGCTGTGTACGAGGTGCATAGAGCAGAGCTGTGTACGAGGTGCATAGAGCGGAGCTGTGTCTGTATAAGGTGTACGGAGCAGAGTCGCGTACTGAGCGGAGCCGTGTGTGTACGAGGTGTATGGAGCGGAACCGCGTCTGTACGAGGTGTATGGAGCAGAGCCGCGTGCGTACGAAGTGTATGCAGCGGAGCTGCATGCATACAAGGTATGTGTACTAGTGGTAGCCCCCCGCGGATGCCGCTCCCACTCCTATAGTCCCAGCCGCCTTTGCCAGCAGCATTCTACTCTAGAGTCTCGGCCACCGCTGTCTGCATTCTGCAGCTCAGCATGGCGGGGCACGATATTGTCATCACTGAGCCCCACTGTGCAGAGTGGCAGAGCAAATGTTGAGGATATTGGAGCAGCAAGAAGAGAGGTGAGGAGAGAGAGAGATCCCCCACGGCCAGACACTCCGCTTGGCTGCTGCCTGGGGCCCCTGTGTGCTGCATATGGCCCTGTGTACTGCCTGTGGCCCTGTGCATAGCCTGGGGCCCCTGAGTGCTGACTGGGGCCCTGTGTTCTGACTGGGGCCCCTGTGTGCTGCCTGGGGTCCCTGTGTACTGCCTAGGGCCCCTGTGTACTGCCTGGGGCCCCTGTGTACTGCCTGGGGCCCCTTGGTTCTGCCTAGGGCCCCTGTATGCTGCCTGGGGCCCCTTTGTGCTGCCTGGGGTCCCATGCCCTGCCTGGGGCCCCTGTATGGTGCCTGGGGCCCCTTTGTGCAATCTTGGGCCACTATGTGCTGCTTGGTGCTGGCTGTGACCCCTGTGCACTCCCTGGGGCCACCATGCACTTCTTAGGGCCACTTTTGCTGCCTGGGGCCCCTTTTTGTCCTGCCTGGGGACCCGTGCACTGCCTGGGGCCCCTGTATGCTGCCTGGGGTCCCTCTTTGCTGCCTGGGGCCCCTTTGTGCTGCCTGGTTCCACTTCGTGCTGCCTGGAGCCCCCGTGCACTGCCTGGGGCCCTGTGCACTGCCTGGGGCCCCTTTGTGCAGCCTGGGGCCCCTGTATGCTGCCTGGGGCCTCTTTGTGCTGCCTGGGGTCCCTTTGTGCTGTCTGGGGCCTCTGTATGCTGCCTGGGGCCCCTGTATGCTGCCTGGGGCTCCTTTATACTGCCTGGTGCTACTTTGTGCTGTCTGGGGCCCCTGTACGCTGCCTGGGGCCCCTGTGTGCTGCCTGGGGCCCCTGTGTTCTGCCTGTGACCCTGTGCACTGCCTGTGGCCCTGTGCATAGCCTGGGGCCCCTGAGCACTCACTGGGGCCCTGTGTTCTGACTGGGGCCCCTGTGTGCTGCTTGGGTCCCTGTGTGCTGCCTAGGGCCCCTGTGTACTGCCTGGGGCCCCTTGGTTCTGCCTAGGGCCCCTGTATGCTGCCTGGGGCCCCTTTGTGCTGCCTGGGGTCCCATGCCCTGCCTGGGGCCCCTGTATGGTGCCTGGGGCCCCTTTGTGCAGCCTGGGGCCCCTGTATGCTGCCTGGGGCCTCTTTGTCCTGCCTGGGGTCCCTTTGTGCTGTCTGGGGCGTCTGTATGCTGCCTGGGGCCCCTGTATGCTGCCTGGGGCTCCTTTATACTGCCTGGTGCTACTTTGTGCTGTCTGGGGCCTCTGTATGCTGCCTGGGGCCCCTGTGTGCTGCCTGGGGCCCCTGTGTTCTGCCTGTGACCCTGTGCACTGCCTGTGGCCCTGTGCATAGCCTGGGGCCCCTGAGCACTCACTGGGGCCCTGTGTTCTGACTGGGGCCCCTGTGTGCTGCCTGGGGTCCCTGTGTGCTGCCTAGGGCCCCTGTGTACTGCCTGGGGCCCCTGTGTACTGCCTGGGGCCCCTTGGTTCTGCCTAGGGCCCCTGTATGCTGCCTGGGGCCCCTTTGTGCTGCCTGGGGTCCCATGCCCTGCCTGGGGCCCCTGTATGGTGCCTGGGGCCCCTTTGTGCAATCGTGGGCCACTATGTGCTGCTTGGTGCTGGCTGTGACCCCTGTGCACTCCCTGGGGCCACCATGCACTTCTTAGGGCCACTTTTGCTGCCTGGGGCCCCTTTTTGTCCTGCCTGGGGACCCGTGCACTGCCTGGGGCCCCTGTATGCTGCCTGGGGCTCCTTTATACTGCCTGGTGCTACTTTGTGCTGTCTGGGGCCCCTGTATGCTGCCTGGGGCCCCTGTGTGCTGCCTGGGGCCCCTGTGTTCTGCCTGTGACCCTGTGCACTGCCTGTGGCCCTGTGCATAGCCTGGGGCCCCTGAGCACTTACTGGGGCCCTGTGTTCTGACTGGGGCCCCTGTGTGCTGCCTGGGGTCCCTGTGTGCTGCCTAGGGCCCCTGTGTACTGCCTGGGGCCCCTGTGTACTGCCTGGGGCCCCTTGGTTCTGCCTAGGGCCCCTGTATGCTGCCTGGGGCCCCTTTGTGCTGCCTGGGGTCCCATGCCCTGCCTGGGGCCCCTGTATGGTGCCTGGGGCCCCTTTGTGCAATCTTGGGCCACTATGTGCTGCTTGGTGCTGGCTGTGACCCCTGTGCACTCCCTGGGGCCACCATGCACTTCTTAGGGCCACTTTTGCTGCCTGGGGCCCCTTTTTGTCCTGCCTGGGGACCCGTGCACTGCCTGGGGCCCCTGTATGCTGCCTGGGGTCCCTCTTTGCTGCCTGGGGCCCCTTTGTGCTGCCTGGTTCCACTTCGTGCTGCCTGGAGCCCCCGTGCACTGCCTGGGGCCCTGTGCACTGCCTGGGGCCCCTTTGTGCAGCCTGGGGCCCCTGTATGCTGCCTGGGGCCTCTTTGTGCTGCCTGGGGTCCCTTTGTGCTGTCTGGGGCCTCTGTATGCTGCCTGGGGCCCCTGTATGCTGCCTGGGGCTCCTTTATACTGCCTGGTGCTACTTTGTGCTGTCTGGGGCCCCTGTACGCTGCCTGGGGCCCCTGTGTGCTGCCTGGGGCCCCTGTGTTCTGCCTGTGGCCCTGTGCACTGCCTGTGGCCCTGTGCATAGCCTGGGGCCCCTGAGCACTCACTGGGGCCCCTGTGTTCTGCTTGGGGCACCTGAGCACTGACAGGGCCCCTGTGTGTTGCTTGGGGCCCCTTTATGCTGCCTGGGGCAACTTTGTGCTGCCTTGGGCCCCATGCACTGCCTGGGGCCCCTGTATGCTGCCTGGGGCCCCTGTATGCTGTCTGGGGCCCCTGTATGCTGCCTGGGGCCTTGTACACTGCCTGTGGCCCCTGTATGCTTCCAGGGGCCCCTTTGTGCTGCCTGGTGAATCTTTGTGCTGCCTGGGGCCCCATGCTCTGCCTGGGGCCTCTGTATGCTGCCTGGGGCTCCTGTGAGCTGCCTGTTGCTCTCTGCACTGCTTGTGGCCCTGTGCACAGCCTTGGACCCCTGAGCGTTCACTAGGGCCCTTGTGTTCTGACCAGGGCCCCTGTGTGCTGCCTGGGGTCCCTTTGTGCTGCCTGGAGCCCTGTGCACTGCCTTGAGCTCCCTTGGTGCTGCCTGGGGCTCCCTTGTTGCTGCCTGGGGCTGCCTGTATGATTCCTGGTGCCCCGTGCGCTGAATGGGGCCTCTGTACACTGCTTGGGGCCCCTGTATGCTGTCTGTGGCTCTGTGTGCTGCCTGGGGCCCTGTGCATAGCCTGGGGCCCCTGTGTGCTGCCTGTGGCTCTGTGCACTGCCTGGAGCCCTGTGTGTAGCTTGGGGCCCCTGTGTGCTGCCTGGGGCCCCTGTATGCTGCCTGGGGCCCCTGTATGCTGCCTGGGGCCTCGTGCACTTCCTGGGGTCCCTTTGTGCTGCTTGGGGCCTTTTTTGCTGCCTGGGGCCCCTGTGCGCTGCCTGGGGCCCCTGTTTGCTGCTTGGGGTCCCTGTGTGCTGCCTGGGGCCCCGTGCACTGCTTGGCACCTCTGTGTGCTGCCTGGGACTCCTGTATACTGCCTGGGGCCCCTGAGCACTGACTGGGGCCCCTGAGCGCTTCCGGGGGCACCTGTATGCTGCCTAGGGACCCTGTGTGCTGCCTGATGCCCCTTTGTGCTGCCTGGGGCCCTTGTGTGCTGCCTGGGGCCCTTGTGTTCTGACTGGGGCACCTTTGTTCTGCCTGGGGACCCTGTGTGCTGCCTGGGGCTCCATGCCCTTCCTGGGGCCCCTTTGTGTGGCCTTGGCCCCATTCACTGCCTGGGGCCCCTGTGCACTTCTTGGGGCCTCTGTGTTCAACCTGGGAACCTTCTGTGCTGCCTGGGACCCCTGTGTGCTGCCTGTGGCTCCTGAGCGCTGACTGGAGCCTCTGTGTGCTGCCTTGAGCCCTGTGCACTGCTTGGGGTCCCTGTGTGCTGCCTGGGGCCCCTGTGTGCTACCTGGGGCCCCTGTGCAATGCCTGGGGCCCTGTGAACTGCCTGGGGCCCCAGGCGCTGTCTCTGCCCTAATGTGTGTTGCCTGGGGACCCTATATCCTGCCTGGGGCTCCGTGTGCCACTGGGGGTTCTGTATACTGCCTGGGACCCCGTGCACTTCCTGGGGTCCCTTTGTGCTGCTTGGGGCCTTGTTCGCTGCCTGGGGTCCCTGTTTGCTGCCTGGGGCCCCTTTATGCTGCTTGGGGCCCCTGTGTGCTGCCTGGGGCCCCATGCACTGCCTGGAACTTCTGTGTGCTGGCTGGGACCCCTGTGTGCTGCCTGGGGCCCCTGAGCACTGCCTGGGCTTCTGTATGCTGCCTTGGGACCGTTGTGCTGCCTGATGCCCCTTTGTGTTGCCTGAGGCCCTGTGCGCTGCCTGGGGCCCTTGTGTTCTGACTGGGGCTCCTGTGTTCTTACTGGGGCCCCTGTGTTCTGACTGGGGCACCTTTGTTCTGCCTGGGGCCCCTGTGTGCTGCCTGGGGCCCCGTGTGCTGCCTGGGGCTTCTGTATGCTGCCTGAGGCTGTATGCACTTCCTGGGATCTCTTTGTGTGGCCTGGGCCCAATTCACTGCCTGGGGCCCCTGTGCACCTCTTGAAGCCCCTGAGCACTGCCTGGGACCCCTGTGTGCTGCCTGGGGCCCCTGAGTGCTGACTGGAGCCCCTGTGTGCTGCCTTGAGCCCTGTGCACTGCTTGGGGCCCCTGTGTGCTGCCTGGGGCCCTTTTGCAATGCCTGGGGCCCTGTGAACTGCCTGGGGCCCCAGGCGCTGTCTCTGCCCTAATGTGTGTTGCCTGGGGCCCCTGTGCACTGCCCGGGGCCCCTATGTGCTGTCTGGACCCCTGTGTACTGACTGGGGACCCGTTATTGAGTACTAGATGGGAGCCCGATGCTATTGCATTGGGAGGGCGGTGACATCACGATGGGGGTGGACGCTATAGCACTGGGAGCAGCATTCACCCCCTGCCTTCTCTTTGTTCCCCCTTGCTCTCTACACCCCGTGCTGCCTCGTCTCTGCCCCCCCCCACAGCTGCAGGGTGACCATGGTGTGGGCTGAGTGAATGCGGAGTGACTGTGGTGCGAGTTGAAGTAGTGTGGGGTGAGTGCGGGGTGACCGTGGTGCGGGGTGAGCATGGTGCAGGGTGAGTGAGTTCGAGCTGAGTGCAAGATGACCGTAGTACGGGGTGTGAGCTGAGTGCAGGATAACCGTAGGGCATGCTGAGTGAGTGCAGGCTAAGTGAGTGCGGGCTGACCGTGGTGCAGGCTGAGTGAGGGCAGGCTGTGGGGGGCTGAGTTAGCGCAGGCTGTGGGAGGCTGAAAGAGTGTAGGCTCTGGGGCAGTGTGAGTGAATGCTGTGGGGGGAGTTGTGAGTGAGTGCTGGCTGGGCTGAGAGGGGGTGAGTGAGTGCTGGCTGGGCTGAGAGGGGATGAGTGAGTGCTGGGGCTGAGAGGGGGTGAGTGAGTGCTGGCTGGGCTGAGAGGGGATGAGTGAGTGCTGGCTGGGCTGAGAGGGGGTGAGTGCTGGCTGGGCTGAGAGGGGATGAGTGAGTGCTGGCTGGGCTGAGAGGGGGTGAGTGAGTGCTGGCTGGGCTGAGAGGGGGTGAGTGAGTGCAGGCTGTGGGGTTGGGTGTGAAATTGTTGAAGTCTGAAGGACTAAAGTTGCAGTTCTGAGGCTTCTTTGTCTATATTGTGGTGAAACGGATCAATCTTCCATAGAGTGCTTCAAAGCCAAATTCAATAGGAAATCATCAGATCCTAGATGAAGGAGTAGGGATTGCCTTGGGGCTAGTCTATCCTGCATTAAAGACAATCTGCGGCGCTCATGCTTTGTTCCTCTTATGTTCACAGGATAAGCTTTCATTGATTCTGTAGCTACAGAAACCTTTATTGATCTCTCACAGACCAAAAAAAAAGAAACATTCCTTCTGTTTCTTAGTGGTCCCTTCTGAGGCTAATCTCTAATTTGTGGTAGTTAAAACCAGTTCTGAACTGAGAAGGTGACTCTTCAGGTCGGAGTATTACACATTGAGAATATTTCTTATTTAGTTTTGCCATCTTCTGATACAACAGTGCATTTGGGAGGTTTACTACTAAGGTTACATACTCGGTGGCTTATTTGTCATCTGACCAGATCACGCAGTGTGGATGACCTTGCTTTCAAAATTGCCTCAAAGCTGTATCTCAACCACCAACTCTGAAACTCTGCCATGCCTCCATTGTTTGCTCCATAGCAGGACTTAGCAGTTGTGTTTTCTAAGCAGAAGGCCAAGATACTACCTCCACATTGGCTATTAGACTGTGGCATACCCCTTCTTCAAGGTTTTGTACCATTTTAGAGGGAGCATTTTTCCTCTCTCGCTGAAAGAGGCTTTGCCTGTGTATTTTAAGAAGAGGCTGTAAAGGAAATTTTCCAAAATCTAGGTCTCTGAATGGTGCATATCTCTTCTTCATTACAAATGAAGATGGGTCTTTAATGGGGACGTCACACGCGTCAATATCGCGCGCAATATCACTGCTGCACGTGACGTTGCAGCAATATTGACATGTGTGACAGGGTGCATCAACCAGTGATAAGTCGCTGGTTGATGGTCGCCAGGTTTTAGAACCCGCTCTAAAACCTGGCGAAGGTCGCCCGGTGGACACGCAGCATCGTGATCAGCCAGCTCCCAGCGCCTCTCAGGAAGCGCTGGGAGCTGGGTATCCATGGTAAACAGCAGGTAGCTAAGTGCCGCATGGCACTTAGTAACCCACTTGTTTACATGGTTACCAGCATTCACGCTGGTACTGATCGCTGGTGAGTCTGCCTGTGTGACAGCTCACCAGCGATCAGCCTTCAATGTCGCCAGCGATCAGATCACTGGCGACATTGATGTGTGTGACGTCCCCATAAGAGTTGCATTGACTACCAGCAGGGGCATTTCTACAACAGGTTGCAATCACACTCAGGCCCTGGAGGCTAGGGGGCCGCAAAAGTCCCTTTGGCCTATAGAAATAGACTAATGCTATTGAAGATTTGCAATAATTGGGGGCTGCGTTTGAGTTTTAGTTATGAATGATTACAGCTAGGCCATAAACTCTGCTGAGCTGAGAGGAACTCAGACAGTCTGAACTGGTTCTTTCCCTCCAGGATCCATTTGTCTTAAAGTATAGTTCTTTAACGTCAAATTTAATAATGCACATTCATGTCACAATTACATAATTCATATTTTTGGCGGGCTGGAATTTTTGGGCATCAGACAGTACCCTTCACTTCTTTGGAAATGGGTCAGAAACCTAGGAAATGAGTTCTGACCTTCTGAACATCCTAGGTATATCATATTTGATATCAATCTTTGTGTAAATTCCCAAGGGTAAACATGATGTACATATCGTGGTCCATCCAATCCAAAGATATGAGAACTGGAGGTTTTTTGAGAATTATTAAAGAGGTGGGTTTGAGAGAACCAGCCCACCAGGGAGGTGAACACACGTGGGTGTTCCCGAATTTTATGCCCCATTACTTAAAACCAAAGCATCCATTTTGGCTTCATTCTATCCTGGGGCACGGACACAGTAAGTCTCTATCTCTGTGTGGAGGAATCCTATACCATTTCCGGAGAGCCGTCCCCCCCACTGAATCTGGGATCGTCACCACGTGGCGCAGGTTCTGTAATAGACGACATAAATTAGGGCAGCTGGGCTCCTTTCTTATCCTCTGGCAATAACGGGTTTGACCAGCAGGATAAGAGGGCGCCAGAGAGCTGCAGGTCCTGACTAAGTTTTCATGACACCCATGCTTAAACCAATACATATCATTAGGTATGTAAAAAGACCCCAATCAGGTAAGCACTCCGGAAGAAGATGAATAGGTGACAAAAAAAACATTTATGCTTCCACCGCTGCTCATAGCCCAGTCCCCCGGGTTGAAGCAGCTCGCTTCATTTTCCTTTGCGTAACTAGGAATGACTACGCATGCGTGGCCGTTGCTTAGCGATGACCACCAAACTTCCTCCATGACCCGCGCCTGCACAGTAGCTGACTTCCGGACACGACGATACGACGGAAGCAGTGAGGGGCTCACACCAACTGCTATTTAAGGTACACAATGTGGCACACAGACAGCTTCTTACCCTTGAGGAAGTTGTCCCCAGAGGCTGCTTTCATTTACGATTTTTTGCTGTCCCAGGTGATCCTTTTCTTTGCAGGATCCCCCGGATAGCAACTGATCCAAACAGATGCCTGCAATCAGATGACAAATAGGCATCCGTTTCTGATTTTTTTTGCAGGATTCGTTTGGATTGATCCTCAGCTCTTTCTTCTCCCCGCTCCTCCATCTCTATCATCATAAGTGAGGATTTCTCACCGGTCTGCCGTGATGCGCCACCTCCACCTCTGAAGGGATGCCATCTAGCTCGAGGGCTTGAGGACCTGGCATTGCATGGCAACCCGATCATCTGATCAGTCACATGACTGGTCACTGTAGTCATGTTTGACCGATCAGCTGATCGGGTTGCCATGCAATGCCAGGTCCTCAAGCCCTCGAGCTAGATGGCGCGCATCGGGGAACACGCCGGAGAGATGAGAATAAATACTTAATTTCACTTTCGCAATGTATGTATATACATTGCGGAAGTCACATTAGACGGTAAAGAGCTGTTTTAATGTCCTGAGCATGCTCAAGGCACTAAAATCGGGTCCGAGAAACGATCAGATGTTTTCTCGGACCGTGCTCCATAGGCCCCCATGTTAATTGCTGTGGATCGTGTCAGCTCCAAATCTGTCCAATTTGGTCCGCTCTGCCCACAATCGGAGCAGTCTCCAATTTTGGGTACAGCAAAAAATCGGACAGAATCGGATCTGACACAAATTGGATGGCAATAAGGCCAAATCCGATCAGATCCGTTGCCCATAGGGACACATGGGGGCCAAATCTGATCAGTGGCTATCCGTCTTACAATGGACTGCCACGGATGGGCAAAAATCGTAATGTGAAAGCAGCCAGAGGCAACGACACGTGTGGGGTGTCGGGGGGGTCCTTGCTGCCCATGCCTGCTATTCAGCACACAAGTTATACGTGACACTAGCACTCTATTGTCTGGTTCCCACTACCCAGGATCACTCCTTCACCAGAGCTCTCTTCTCTTTCTTTGCTTCCCTTTTTGGCGTACAGAGAGGGAACTAAGGGCCCTTTCACATCAGCGTTTTTCGTAATTCGCGGCAGATGCGGTGAAAAAACCGCATCTGCCGCGTTTGCCGCATAACCGTTCCACTTGCGGCGCGGTTGCGGTTTTTTTCTATGCAAAGTATAGGCATACTTGCGGCAGGTGCGGCAAGTGCGGTTTTGCACTTGCGGCAGGTGCGGCAAGTGCGGTTTTGCACTTGCGGCAGGTGCGGCCGCGAAAAAAACCGCAGTAAGCCGCGGTTTTTTTCGCGGCCGCACCTGCCGCAAGTGCAAAACCGCACTTGCCGCAAGTACGCCTATACTTTGCATAGAAAAAAACGCAACCGCGCCGCAAGTGGAACGGTTATGCGGCAAACGCGGCAGATGCGTTTTTTCACCGCATCTGCCGCGAATTACGAAAAACGCTGATGTGAAAGCACCCTAACTTTACTGCATTTATAATGATGTTGTGGTTCCAGGGACACTGGAGATTTCGGTGTTGCATACTAACTAGTGCCTTTGTTTATGCACTCTGTTATACAGTACTGCTTTAATTTGCCTATTTGGCTCATTTGGCTTTGCATGTGACTAACAAGTTTTATCCCTGTGACACCGGAGTTCACAGTTTCACATATTGATTACTATTTTTGTGCATACACCCTATTACAAAGAACTGCTTCAAGTCTATTTGCCTAACTTGGATTTGCATGGAACTAATGAAATTCATGTGGAAGTTTCCCTTCATTTTTGGTATACTCAGTGTAATGTGAACAAATAGTTCCTTCATCTGCACTTGTTGGTCAGGTTTTTCACCCTTGACTAATCAATGCACTTTATATTGCTGTACTGTCTGTGTATATCACAGCATCATTTTTGCAAAAACTTGGTTCTCTTTTTATAGAAATAAGGTCTTTTTAGAACCTTCAAGATCTTATTGAGCTCTTTTTGTTATGTTGAAGGTTCATTTTGTCACCTATTCATCTTCTCCCTGAGTGCTTACCTGTGAGAGAGCTGCTGAGATGGAGTGCATAATTACATAACAGTTTATACAACACAGGACTATTCCTGTTTGCTTATAATGGAAAGGACTAATGCAGGAGCTCCCTGCAGGGTCTAACAATGCTGATAACAAGGAAACTATAAATGGTGCAATCATGAATTTTACATGTTTTTAAAAGGTCTGCCCAGGCCCTATTCAAGGGTAATATTAGTATCATACTGAGAAATGACCTAACAGTGTCCCTTTAAGAAGCATTATTGTAATTGGGTTACACAGGGTGTTGTAGCAGTCAAAGGTGAACATGGGGCATTAATACTTTCTAGAGGTAAAATGTGGACACTTTTTTAGAGCACTTGAACAGAGCATTAATATTTTTTAGGGGGTATTTTTACCATCTGGAGGTCACAAGGGAGGCATTATTACCATGTAAGGAGCACAGTGGTGGTATTATGTGTGGAGCACAGTGATGTCATTATTATGTGTGGTAGTAAGAGGAGCCATGTTTTTGCACCACACAGCGGGGCAGTAAGAGGGACACATACAGCAGCGGCTCAGCATTGATGCATCAGTAGGATGTGAGGAGTTTGTGCCAGTTAGGAATAGATGAGATGGGCCTGGAGAAGTTGTCATGCCCATCTGCTCCAGATGGAAAAGACGTGACAAGTGAACGACTCCATCATAGAATCACAGAATGGTAGAGATGGAAGAGACCTCCTGGGTCATCTGCTCCAACCCCGCTGCTCAAAGCAGGATTCACTAAATCATCCCAGACGTCTGTCCAGCCACTGTGTGAAGACTTCTATTGAAGGTGAACTTAACCCCTCTCCTGGCCGCCTGTTCCACTTTAATTAATCACCCTCACTGTCAAAAAGTTTTTTTATAATATCTCATCTGTGTCTCCTTCCATTCAGTTTCACTCCATTGTTTTTAGTCTTTCCTTGTGCAAATGAGAATAAAGCTCATGCCTCCACAATGTGACAGCCCTAAAATAAAGCTGATCCCTACATTGTGACAGCCGCAGAATAAAGCTGATCTCTCTACAGTGTGACAGCCCAATAATAAAGCTGATCCCTTTACAGTGTGGCAGCCCTAGAATAAAGCTAATTCCTCTACAGAGTGACACCCCTACAATAAAGTTGATCCCTCTACAGTGTGACAGTCCTAGAATAAAGCTGATCCCTCTATAGTGTGACAGCCCTTACGATATTTGTAGACAGCTATTAAGTTTCCTTTCAGTCTTCTTTTTTGCAAGCTAAACATTCCCAAATCCTGTAACCGTTCCTCATAGGACATGGTTTGCAGACCAGTCACCATTCTGGTTTCTCTTCTCTGAACTTGTTCCAGTTTGTGGAGCTCTTTTATAAAATATGGTGGCCAGAACTGGACACAGTATCCAGATGAGATCTGACCACAGAGGAGTAGAGGGCGATAATTACATCACGTGATCTAGACTGTGGCTTCTGTTATTACATCCCAGAATTGTGTTTGATTTTTTTGCTGCTGCATACCCCTGTAACTCATGTTCAGCATGTGATCTGTTAGTTACCCAAGAAAGAAAGAATATCACATTTAAGTCACCATCTCTAACTGTACTGTAATATCTGATACGTTCTGTAGGACTACCAAGCTACCAGGATGAAATCTGACCTGTGCTACGTGCTTTACCATGATACGGTTGCTGTGTTTAGCAACCTATCCCTCCTCTGTTATGTCTACAAAGTGGTATTTAGTTTCTGTAGATGACATTGCCAGTAAAATGGAGAAACAGTTCTCATGTTTATTCTTAAATAAACTTGTTGTTGACAGAATCCATTGCTGTTAGGCTGCGTTCACACTGGGCGTATTTGCGGCGCTTTTTTGCGCACGTATTTCCCCCCAAAGCGCACCTGCGTCTGCGTGTCACAGCAAAGTGAATGCACTTTCACTTTTGCTGTTCATACGCAGCACAATTTTCGGCCGCGCTTTTATGGGAGAAAGCGCGCTCGTAAAAAGAATGAACATGTTCATTCTTTCCGCCTTTTTACGTGCACCTTCTCCCATAGACCCCATTTTAACCCCTGGAATTACGCATCGCCGTTCAGACGATGCGCATTCCAGAGCGGGGCAAGGGGTATGTGCCTGTGGAGGAAATGATGTCACACGGGAACAGCCCCAGGGAAAACAGGAACAGGAAATCCCACCATTTTGGGATTCCTGTTTTCCCGTGGCTGTCCCTGGGTCCCACCGCACCCGCACCGGCCATTATCTAATGCTGCAGCTTCCCCTGTGTCCTGTCCCCGCTCCGTCCAGCCCCCCCTGTGTCCTGTCCAGCCCCCCCTGTGTCCATCCCCCCATGTCCTGTCCAGCCCCCCGTGTCCGGCCTGCATACCCCATACCGGTCCCCGCCATCCACCTGCCCTCCTCCTATAGTTTTTCTGCCGGCGGGCTCATGCGCCCGCCGGTCAAGCTGCGGACCCCCTCCCCCTGCTCGTACCCACCCCCCAGCCCAGCTCACCTATTCCGGTCCAGCGTGCTGCATGCGCCGGTGCACCGGCCCGCACCGTCGGCCTCCTCTGCAGTCTCCGGTGTGGCCCCTCCTCTTCTCAGGGGCTCCACCTCATCGGTGGGTAAGTATGGATGAATGGGTGGATGGATAAGTGAATGGATGTATGTGTGCGTGGATGTGCGTGCGTGCATGTGTGTGTAGATGTGCGTGGATGTGTGCGTGGATGTCAGCGTGTGTGGATGTGCGTGCTTGGATGTGTGCGTGCGGGGATGTCAGCGTGCGTGCGGGGATGTGTGTGTGTGGATGTGCGTGGATGTGCGTGCGTGGATGTCAGCGTGCGTGGGTGGATGTGCATGTGTGGATGTCAGCATGCGTGCGTGGATGTGTGCGTGGATGTGTGCATGCGTGGATGTCAGCGTGCTTGGATGTGCGTGCGTGGATGTCAGTGTGTGTGGATGTGCATGTGTGGATGTGCGTGCGTGGATGTACGTGCGTGGTTGCGTGCGTGGATGATGGGTGCATAGGTGGTTGGATGGGTGCAGCAAGGGATCAAGTGTCCTCTTGTTATAGTCTCTGGGATCATAGTCATGGTGCACTGTATAACAGATCATTGTCATACAGTGCACCACAACTCTGACCCCCGAGACTGTAGGAAGAGGACACTTGATCCCTCGCTGTAGTCTCTGGATTGAGCAGAGGCGATCGAGCATCGTGGGACCTTCATTGTGGACTACGTCGGAGGCGATCGAGCGTCGTGGGACCTTCGTTGTGGACTACGTCGGATCTTTATAATAAAGATGGAGTCCGAATTTTGTGTTTTTTTTCCAAATAAAAAGATTTTTCTATGTGTGTATTTTCTGACTAATTACCAGAGATTCCTAATGGCGGTCTAACATTGGCCCTATATTATGAATCTCGGGCTTAGTGCCAGCTGCCAATAAAAAGCTGGCATTAACCCCTTTATTACCCAGTTTGCCACCGGCACCAGGGCAACTGGAAGAGCATGGGTACAGCGCCAGAAAATGGCGCTTCAATGAATGCGCCATTTTCTGGGGCGGCTGCGGGCTGCAATTCGCAGCATGGGGGGCCCAGAACGCTTGGGCCTTTCTATGCTGAGGATTCCAGCCCCCAGCTGCCTAGTTGTACCTGGCTGGGCCAAAAATATGGCAGAGCCCTACGTCATTTTTTTTTCTAGAATTAGTTCTAGAAATAAAAAAAAATGGGCTTCGCTGTATTTTTGGTTGCAGCCAGGTACAACGAGGCAGCTGGGGGTTGCTGGCAGTCTGTAGCTGCTAAGTTGTACCTGGCTGGACCAAAAATATGGCGGAGCCCCACGTCATTTTTTTCTTCTAGAATTAGTTCTAGAATTAAAAAAAGGCCTTCGCTGTATTTTTTGTAGCCAGCCATGTACAACTTGGTAGCTGGCTGACTGGAATCCTCAGCGTGGAGAGACCCATGTTGTGGGTCCCCCAAGCTGCAAATTTCAACCCACAGCCACCCAAGAAAATAGCGCATTCGTTAGAGGCGGCATTTTCTGGTGCTGTACCCCAACTCTTCCAGTTGCCCTTGTGCTGGTGGCACACGGGTTCTCCATATGCGACATGGTGTCCGCTAACAATTTCAATGGAAAATTAGCTCCAATTGTTAGCTGAAACCATGTCGGGTATGGAGAGCCCCTCCCTGTGTGCCTGAACATTGGAGCTCCCCCACAAGTGACCCCATTTTGGAGACTAGACCCCCAAAGGATTATATCTAGATACATCGTGAGCACTTTGAACCCCCAGATGCTTCACAAATTGATCTGTAATAATGAAAAAAGAACTTATTTGTGGAAAAAAAGTGCTTTTTCATTTTTACAAATGAATTTCTGAAGCATCTGGGGGTTCAAAGTGCTCACTATGCATCTAGATACGTTCCTTCGGGGGTCTAGTTTCCAAAATGGGGTCACTTGTGGGGGAGCTCCAATGTGGAGACACACAGGGACCCTCCATACGCGACATGGTTTCTGCTAACAAATTGAGCTCATTTTCCATTCAAATTGAAAAGAAAGGAAATGACATCACAAGGCTTTTTTTTTTTAACAAACTTTATTTCTATGTGTTTGCAGTACACATGCAGAAAAATACGCGTCCGTAAAAAAAGCATCAAAAAACGCATGTGTGTGAACACACATGCGTTTTTTTACGCGCGTAAAAAAAGCGCATATTTCTTTAGAAAACTGCATGCGTAAAAATATGCAACAAAATACGCACTGTGTGAACGCAGCCTTATGCTGATCACACATTGTCTATCTGCTGCATTTTTTTGTAGCAAAACCTGCTCTTTTGACAGTAAAAGGCTGGGGTGAGACCAGGGTCGGACTGGGATGTCTGGGGCCCACCAGGGAAATTGACTCCAGGGGCCCACTCACCCGCTATATGCACATACCTGTTAGCCGTTATACCCATTATAGCGGTTACTCCTGCACATCACTCTGCGCTCACCATTACTGCGATGTACCATTACTGTAGTGTACATTAAAGGGATACTTTGGTGAAAACAAGTTACCAACAATCGTCAGGTTCGGCAGGTGATCACTTAGCTATTGGTGGAATCCGACCAATCAAAACCACATCGTCGGAAGAATGTGGCACTTTTACCCCTTTTATTAACTGCAGCGGCCGGTAATGATGTGACCGCGGCTCCATTCATTATCATTGGAGCTCCCAGAAAAAGGCAAACCCAGCGCTCACAGCCACTGACTGAGTGAAGGGATCATGGGCGAGCTGTACATCACCTCCAGTCTAATGGGGACAAAACAAACCTATGACTAAGGACTGTCTTCAAGGACATTAATTTAAATGTGCTTTTTAATACTTTTCTAATATAATGCATTTTTAAGGATCTAGATCCCAAGACTCTGTGCTGGATATTTTTCTATTTTTTGGACACATAATGGGGATAAAAGCTGCACATTCAGCAGTCGCACCCCCACCAACTAATACCTTATCACATCCTTAGGCCATGTGCACACACTGAGTATTTGGTGAGTCTTTTACCTCGGTATTTGTAAGACAAAACCAGGAGTGGAGCAATCAGAGGTAATATGTTCTGCATTTCTCACCATCTCCTGCTTCTGTCTTATAAATACTGAAGTGAAAATCTCACCAAATACTCACTGTGTGAACGTGGCCTTAGACGAGATCATTACTTGCTTTCTCTGGAGAACCTCTCTAAGTGCATTTTGCTGCTGCTGTGTCACAGGACAGGAAGGGGTTAAGCAACCAAGTTTTTAATATCTACTAGAAATAAAGAATTTTCCCCTTATTGATATCAGAAAAAAACTAATAATCAACCACAATCCACTATACCAAGACCAGTAATAACACATATAAAGGAGACATACCACCACACTGTGATCAGAGCACATATTACTACTAAACTGTGATCAAATACTACCACGTGCGAGGTATAAATACTGCGACACCATGAGAGGACCACATATAACAGACATATTGTAATTGAATAATTCCACATTCAAGGGACAAATACACAACGCCATGACCAGAGCACATAATGCCACTACATAGCGACCAATAAAATCCGGTCAACCCATAGAAGCACCACCCAGGTCAAAATGGTTTGCCGTCGTCTGCTCCTTCACCTCTCCTCTTACCTGATAAACCACAAGTTTGGTGCCAGACCCACTACTACATGTCAGTACTCTGTGGTGCCCAGCTGTTTCTTCTTCAGTGTGAATAGTGACCAATACTACTACAATAATGAAGATTAAAAAAAGCTCTCTATATTTGGTAAGTGTAAATACAGTGATTATCAGTGACATTATACACAGAAACTCTGTATATAGTGTCAGTGTACAGGTGATGCAGAGAACACCAGTGACATTATACACAGGAGCTCTATATATAGTGTCAGTGTACAGGTGATGCAGAGAACACCAGTGACATTATACACAGGAGCTCAGTATATAGTGTCAGTGTACAGGTAAGACTGTGATCCCCCGTGACATTATACACAGGAGCTCAGTATATAGTGTCAGTGTACAGGTAATGCAGGGAACACCAGTGACATTATACACAGGAACTCTGTATATAGTGTCAGTGTACAGGTGATGCAGAGAACACCAGTGACATTATACACAGGAGCTCTATATATAGTGTCAGTGTACAGGTGATGCAGAGAACACCAGTGACATTATACACAGGAGCTCAGTATATAGTGTCAGTGTACAGGTAAGACTGTGATCCCCCGTGACATTATACACAGGAGCTCAGTATATAGTGTCAGTGTACAGGTGATGCAGAGATCACCAGTGACATTATACACAGGAGCTCTGTATATAGTGTATAGTGTGCGTGGATAGGTAATACACCTACTCACCAGAGATGTATCTTGGTGAAGTCATTCATCTTCAGGTTTCTTCTTCCCCTGTCGCAGACAAATATCACGTCTTCTAGCCAGGACTCATCTCTGCAGAAAATAACACAGTTATCTACTGTATAAAACTGATCACTTCCATAGCACATTCCACACTTTTCCCAAGATTTCTACACTACATCAAACGACCAAAAAAGCGACATCGTTCCGCCTCGCACAGTAACAAGGCCTCCCTTTGGTTCCCCTAATGGAAAAGTAAATCATACAGCAGTAATAATGTCGCCTGATTGGCCCCTACAGTAAATATGTCCCCACTTCCCACCGTAAACCAATAATGTATGTTCCTCATTCTGGCCCCCATATAATAATAACGTCTTGGGCCCCCATGTTCCCCCATTCTAGGTCCCCAGACGGACATGACAACTTCTCCCCTCCACAGGGGAGGGGAAAAGGGGGGCAGTGCTCATGGGCCCCTGCAAGGTGAGAAGTGCACAGGGGGCCTGAGAAAGTTTCCTCTCTTATGGCCGGCAATGAATGGATGAGCGCCTCATACACGCAACCAATGGGAAACGTAAACAGAATAGTGTGTGAAGACAGATAGGAGAAAATCAGACTGCGGAGCTCTGTATGGAGAAATGCTGTATACTAACAAATTCTGCCATATACAACATGTACTGCTATACTGTCTGCATACTGTATATAATGCTGCCATACCGTGAGCAAATGACTGTGCCTTTAAGCTTGAGGGCAACTACAGTACCATGCAGGGATGGTAGAATACTAACACATACATCTTACAATACCGCCATACACAGCTTATAGAATGCTATATGATAAAAGGTTCAGACAAATGGTGGCTTATTGCAGTACAGCACACAGCTGGTACAATATACCACATACAGCCTATGTAATAGCACCATACAGTAAACATTGCATTACGGAACAACATTACAATACAATATCCTAATAAACAGCACTTACAGCCCCAATGCTTACATAATAGCCCCATACAGTGCCAAACACCAGCACTACATAGCAGGAACGTAAAATGCTAAATACCAAGGTGATGGATAACAGGAGCATATCCTAAACCCAAGCCTGCACTAACACAGCATCTACAAAATGCTGTATATAATGAACACAATATAATCCAGATTATATGGAGGCAAAAACAAAGGCAGCGCCATACAGTGCTCAGATACAGCTGCAGTGATGGATCATACAGGTGGCACAGACACTATGGGGGGTGCAGGGCTCACAACTTCTCCATTACACAACTTCCTGGGGGATGATGATATTAGATAAAGGAGCATAGGAGGACTGAGAACGTGGTGGACTACAACTCCCAGCAGTTCTGACATAGGGGTCCCACACTGCACCACTAGCTCCTCTGCTTCTACTACTGCCCACTGCATGCTGGGGCTTGTAGTGCTGGGGATACTCATCCCCTGCAGGGGGATGGTGACCTGTTTCCCCCAGTGCTCATGTCAGCACTGCTGTGTGTGTGGCCCCTGATGTGAGCGAGTCTGCTGGGGCTTGTAGTGCTGGGGATACTCATCCCCTGCAGGGGGCTGGGGACCTGTTTGCCTGCAGTGCTCCAGCCTCCAGTGCTCATGTCAGCACTGCTGTGTGTGTGGCCCCTGTGAGCGAGTCTGCTGGGGCTTGCAGGAGATTCTGCTCTACCAGAGTGCTGATGACTGGCCCACCCGGACCCCAGCCATACTCACTTCTGCCTGGGTGGCGTCTTACTCCTCTTCTATGCGTTCCACACTGTTGAAGAGGAAGTGAAGGGGCGGAGCCGGGGGGCACCTCTTCTATGTGTTCCACAGTGTGGAACACATAGACAGGGAAAGTGACGGCGACAGGGGAAGTGACGGCTGGATGCGGGGGCGGAGCGGGGGCTGGCGGCCGGCTTCTGAGTAAGCACCGCACCGGAAAGAATAAACAATAATACCGGCGCGATGAGGGTGGGCGGCGGTGGTGCGCCCCTCAGTCACGCTTGGGCCCCGGCACTGCCCGAATACGCCAGGTGCTGATGCCGGCCCTAGCAGCCAGACGTTCTCCAGGGGGATCCGTTCGGGCCCGTTGGGGGGCGGGGCTAGGGGGGCGGGGCCACAATGCCTGGGGGCCCACCATCACTTTTAACCGGTAACCCGGCGGCCCAGACCGAGCCTGGGTGAGACCTATGTTTTTAGCAGAAGTCACTGGCATCCACTAAAACACTTTTTTTGCAGTGCATAAGCGGTAATGACTGCCTCTTCTGCAGAAGGCTGCTTCACAGTTGCTTATTTTTAATGTATTCAATGTACATTTCTGTGTTGTATTATCACTGCTGCTGGTTTCTGTGATATACCCAGTATGGACTGATACCATTTGTACTTTGTAGTTCTACCGCCTTGTGCATCGCAATGTGTATCGCCTTGTGCATCGCAATGTGTACCGCCATGTGCATCGCTATATGCATCTTCATATCATTGCACCAATAAATCATAGACTACTGAACCTTACAGTCTGTTTACTTGGGATGTGAAGAAAGGTGTAGCTGTATGCTAGAATCCACTCAGCATCAGATATGGAAGAAGGCAAAACACAAAGCTTTTGCTGGTGCTGGAAAAAGCAGCTTTTAATTTGCATAAAACTCATGGAAAAAACGCTGCAAAAAATGTAGCGAAAAATTCGCATTAATGTAACAAATGTTGCTATATGTTTTATGCTTTGCCCTATGCCTTACTTCTCCAATTATGAGCCACTTCTTCTCCCCCTGCCTCCTGAACTCGACCAGTTTGAGAAACGAATACCCACCTTTGAGAAAACAAATTGGACTGCCAATTCAGTGGAGGATATGATTACAGCTGTCTATTGAAGTCTATGGAGAGACTAGTGGGGAGAGGGGCTGGCAGGCAGGGAAAGGTAGTGACAGAGACACTCACATATTCTGCTGCTTCTTACTATTAACCAATATATCAAAAGCAGCATAACAGACACATTTAATTTGTGTGAAGATCTACTGCCCACCGTGTCAAAATTTGCAGACTACGGACAGACCGTAATATATACAACAACACCAAAACAAAAAGAATGGTCAGACGTCCCTTATTTCAATTAAAAATTAGATTTTATTGAGATCGGTTAACAAGGAGGTTAAAAAGTGCAATGCAGGAAGAGAAACCAGGTGTTTCCAAAATGTACATATATCTCAAATAGACAACCAATAATTTGTCACAGTCCAACATGGGGCACATTTGTGTACAAATTGACATCCCACATACTGTAAGCTAAGTCATTACATCAAAGTAACAGCATTGGATAGCACAAAATCAAATGAAACAAATCAAATGAAAAAAATCAATCCATGTTTTATAGTCAGACCTTACCATGTCTATGACCTATTCATGCCTATCATGTGGAATCCACTATCAAACTTTCTAGTATATGCATGGGCAACTATATACAAGCTTCATTATGTACCACAATATGGAGCTGTATGTTGGCGTTATTTGGCTACAAAGGCTACAACCTTCTTTATGTACCCCAGTATAAAACTGTGTGTGGGCGTTGTTTGACTACACAAGTTTTGTATAAACCCGAGGTCAAAAAGCATTCATATACAGTCCGCCATATCACTAGATCGTGTGTATGTGTATGGTAGTATCTAGGCCCCTCTGCTTTAACTGTATAGAGCGCATATACATGTATGATCCACCATATCACTTACTAATATACACATGCATGGCAGTATCAAGGCACCTCTTATTCAGCTATATAGAGCCCATACGCAATTACCAAATGATATGCACATGGACATGGTTGCATGGAAGGATGGCAATTTTCAAATGTACTGTGCAAAGTGGTAACCCATGTTTGTCACTATGTGAGGGATAACTTAGTATCCTATCCTATCCCAACCCTGGCTATATAGAGTGGAATTGGTTATCAGGTGTAACATGCACCTTACTTATTTATAGTTGCCACCGTGTATAGGATGACCTGGCGTCCTGTCCAGTCCTGTCCTACCCCTACGGCCATTTCGAGGATGCTCTTCGTCAATTCCACTCTATATAGCCAGGGTTGGGATAGGATAGGATACTAAGTTATCCCTCACATAGTGACAAACATGGGTTACCACTTTGCACAGTACATTTGAGAATTGCCATCCTTCCATGCAACCATGTCCATGTGCATATCATTTGGTAATTGCGTATGGGCTCTATATAGCTGAATAAGAGGTGCCTTGATACTGCCATGCATGTGTATATTAGTAAGTGATATGGTGGATCATACATGTATATGCGCTCTATACAGTTGAAGCAGAGGGGCCTAGATACTACCATACACATACACACGATCTAGTGATATGGCGGACTGTATATGAATGCTTTTTGACCTCGGGTTTATACAAAACTTGTGTAGTCAAACAACGCCCACACACAGTTTTATACTGGGGTACATAAAGAAGGTTGTAGCCTTTGTAGCCAAATAACGCCAACATACAGCTCCATATTGTGGTACATAATGAAGCTTGTATATAGTTGCCCATGCATATACTAGAAAGTTTGATAGTGGATTCCACATGATAGGCATGAATAGGTCATAGACATGGTAAGGTCTGACTATAAAACATGGATTGATTTTTTTCATTTGATTTGTTTCATTTGATTTTGTGCTATCCAATGCTGTTACTTTGATGTAATGACTTAGCTTACAGTATGTGGGATGTCAATTTGTACACAAATGTGCCCCATGTTGGACTGTGACAAATTATTGGTTGTCTATTTGAGATATATGTAAATTTTGGAAACACCTGGTTTCTCTTCCTGCATTGCACTTTTTAACCTCCTTGTTAACCGATCTCAATAAAATCTAATTTTTAATTGAAATAAGGGACGTCTGACCATTCTTTTCATTTTGGTGTTGCTTCTTACTATTAGCATAAAATACAGGAAAGCGGGAGCTCTCTTGTCTGTGTGTGCTGTGTATGGGAGACATCTTACCAGCTAGTCTCCACCCGCCAGCTCAGAGACAACTGTAAATTAGAACTAGAACTTGCAGAGGGAAAGACTGTGTAAAAATGCAAGATGCAAGTCAAATAATAGCTAGAAATAGTGCTATTTCTCATATTCTCATCTGCAAGGAGCTTGTATGTTCTCCCCGTGTTTGCGTGGGTTTCCTCTGGGCACTCTGGTTTCCTCCCACATTGTAAAGACATACTGATAGGATGTTTAGATTGTGAGCTCCAAGAGAGACAGCATTACTGATGTATGTAAAGTGCTATGGAATCAATAGCGCTATATAAATGAATAAATATTATATTATTATATTCTCAACACATGGCAATTTTTTTCTAAAAATTCACAAATAATGGATACCATTATAAGTCTATTTCACTTTAGGCGGGTTCTTTCTCAAAAATAAAGGCTGAATTGTTTTTTAATTTATTTATTTTATAACAATGAAAAGGAAGGAAAAGGTTCATTAGTGGTTTCCCCTTCAAGATGGAACAAGTTTTGTTTTACTTTCTGTTTACCGGTAACTGTTCTCTGACTCTTATATGAAAACTATAAAATGAATGAAGTAATTCAGGGTATTGTCTTAGAGTACCTTTACACGTCGAAACATTGCTAGGCAATTTCACTGGCAATTTGCTGGTTGCAGTGAAATCATGGACACATTGTTCTATTTTGTTGCTGTGTACAAATGTAACAATGTGTCCATGATTTCACTGCAACCAGTGAGTTGCAAGTGAAATTGCATGCAATGTTGCGACGTGTAAAGGTACCCTTAGGGGTGTGTATTTTTTTTTTATCCAGGCTCATTGTCTTCTAACTGTAAAGAGACAAACTAGACAGGTTTGGCCATGTACAGTGCAGTCAATGTATTGAGGGAAGTTAGAAGAACAGAATGAGAAATTCCCAGAAGAGGCAAAACCAACATCAGAGCTATTATTTTAATTGTATATCACCATTAATTCCCCAGCAATCTAAATTACAAAACAGTATGGTTTCGGAGTTTGGGAAGAAACCGAAAAAAACACACGAAGAACATAAAAACTCCTTCCATATGTCGTCCTTGGTGGGATTTGAACTTAAGACCCCCTAGGCTGTAAAGACACAGTGCAAACCACTGAGCCTCCATGCTGCAGCTATCCAGTGAACTAATACTACAACTATAACCATCTGTATCTCCGATACAAGTGACATACTATGTCCATGTTATGGGTCATGTCTGTTCTCTATATGCAGTCCTTAAACAGGCAGTTGGCATTAGTGCAGTGGGGAAGATTAACTGGTAGGCAGCAGTGACACAAAGATTGAGAACCGGTGCAATAAAGTAATTGAGGCAGAGCTGGAACACCAATGACTCGTGTAGCATTTCTGGAACATCAATGACTCGTGTAGCAGAGCTGGAACATCAATGACTCATGTAGCATAGCTGGAACATTAATGGCACGTGTAGCAGAGCTGGAACATAAATGACATGTAGCAGAGCTGGAATGTGAACAACTCATGTAGCTGAGCTGGAATGTGAACAACTCATGTAGCTGAGCTGGAACGTCAATGACTCATATAGCAGAGCTGGAACGTCAATGATTCATGTAGTAGAGCTAGAATGTCAATGACTCATGCAGCAGAGCTGGAACGTCAATGGCTCGTGTAGCTGAGCTGGAACGTCAATGGCTCGTGTAGCTGAGCTGGAACGTCAATGGCTCGTGTAGCTGAGCTGGAACATCAGTAACTCGTGTAGTCGAGCTGGAATATCAGTGAGTTTTGTAGCCAAGCTGGAATGTCAATGACTCATGTAGCAGAGCTGGAACGTCAATGGCTCTTGTAGCTGAGCTGGAACGTCAATGGCTCGTGTAGCTGAGCTGGAACGTCAATGGCTCGTGTAGCTGAGCTGGAACATCAGTAACTCGTGTAGTCGAGCTGGAATATCAGTGACTTTTGTAGCCAAGCTGGAATGTCAATGACTCATGCAGCAGAGCTGGAACGTCAATGGCTCTTGTAGCTGAGCTGGAACGTCAATGGCTCGTGTAGCTGAGCTGGAACATCAGTAACTCGTGTAGTTGAGCTGGAATATCAGTGACTTGTGTAGCCAAGCTGGAATGTCAATGACTCATGTAGCAGAGCTGGAACGTCAATGGCTTGTGTAGCTGAGCTGGAACGTCAATGGCTCGTGTATACTTGCAGCACTCTGCGATGGAACCGGGACAGATGAGCAGCACCATTCTTGTACCTATACCTCCACTGTCAGGATCATGGCTCTGATATTAGTTCGCTTGCATGAATATTAGCGAAACACATTAGTGTAACTATGAATAAGGCTCCATCTTAGCCGAAACACATTGGCTTTTTTATACCCATGTGATTTTTGTCATGGAGTGTTTGACCGTATTGAACATGATTTTAATGCCTTGAATAAGTATGAAGTTTTATTTTACTCCTTCTCCGTGGTGAAATCCTTACATCACTGGATATTTCATTTCTTTTGCAATTTTTCATGCATTCTTCCAGGATGGGGAAAAAGAGGAAAAAAGGCAAGCTGACATAGTGAGTTTTATTGAAAACAACGTTAAACCAAAAAATGCAGAATGTAGCAGTTCCATGATTAGGGCGGAGGCAGCGCAGCTGCAACATACTGATACCACTCACACACACTAATCAGTCATGTAGAGGGCTTGTATAGTAGACATGAGGCTGTTATAGGGCGCCAGTCACACAGATATGTGTAATATACAGTGTCTGGCTTACAGCCTATTAATGATGTCCATACTATTAGATCAGGCGGGTTGCCAAGTACTATATAGATATATATGTGCACCCCACAACATCAGGAATACAATAGTCCTCCAGCCAACACTAAAGGGCCCGTCTGCCTCATGCACAAAAATAAAGAATTGTGCATCAAGAAAAAAAATGAAGAAGACGTAAAAGATGCATCCAGTTGCGGTTTAGTATTGTTTCCTGGTGTAAGTAAAGGCGGCTGCCAGTGTTCTATGATCTTTTTTGAAAGTTATATCCTTTTTGCTGAGCTAAATTATAACGCCTGATATTTATCACATGCTGAGCCGGATCCTTGTCACGAGGCCAACGAATAGAGGAAGTAAATGTGGTAACTGGAACTTCTCATATGAGGATGTGATCATTTAAGTTCTACATCTTTTTCTTTCTGTTATAACAATAATAACTTGAAATTCAAGACATAACTGAGGATTTAGGGAGAATTCTGGTTAAACACATGATGCCCCTAACCCAAGCAAGACATGTCTACAACTGCATCCTAATCATGGAGGTTATAGGTACCCAATGGGCACCCGAGCAGACCTCCAGAGTATAAGGTGTGCTACATCACCCGTGATGGAAAAGAGTTTAAGGGAACCTGTGATGTAAAAAAAAGCTATTAACCTGCAGATATAGGAATAATCTGCAGGATAATAGAGTTCTAAAGCCACGAAGGGCTCCACTGCCGGGAGGAAATTACCGTAACTTTATTCTTCAAGATAGCCTTTGTCTTGTATACCAGACCATGGACCTTCTACATAGATAGCAGTGGCCAAACCACAAAAAAGAATTTGTGCATCTGTAATAATATCTGGAACTGGGAATAAAGCCAAACAATACATGGTTTCCAACATTGCTGTAGGTGAGTCAGTCGACAGGGTAGGAGTTACTGGGATACCTGGACAGGTGGTTTACGTCAGTGGGGATCACGACTGGTTGGTTCCCGGTTCCGTGCCCTGGACCCTCAGTGGCGGGATGGGGGTGATGATGATGGGGAAATTGTTTAACGTGACACCACCTGTGTTACCTGGTAACGTGGATAGCAGCGCTGCGGCCGGCCGCTGAGGTGATGGAGGTGCAGCTTGGTAGTACAGCTCCCCACAGGTGGAGATTTACCTCAGGGCAGCGGGGTGGATGAGGGGAGTAGTAGTAGCGGTCCTGCTGTGAACGCTACAGGCGGAGGCAGGGAAGCAGGCACACACACACAATAGTCTTTGTTTTGGTACCTTTTTACTGATGTCCAGTAACAGGCACGGTCCAAGAGGGTAATCACGTGGCCGGTGCAGTTTGGGACGTCCACCTTGGAGAGTTGTGAGGCCTCCTCTATTAGTGTGTGCGGTGTTTGTGGTGAATTCTGCCTGGAGCCGAACCTGTCGCTCTTTCTTCTTCTCCCTCGTAGGATTCTACTCCACAACCGACAATGAGGACCTTGCTGTGGGGTCTCTATTCTTCTCTTGGGCCCCTGGTCCTATGCTTGGTCAGGTTTGGTGTCTTGCTTTCTTTACTTCAGGGTGGACTAGATCCTCCTGGTCTGTCCGGGCTTTCCTTGCTACTATTACATTAATAGCAGCTTCAGACTTCGGTGTCCGGGTGGGCTAAAGGGATACCAGATATGTTCCCTTCTTCTGTTCTCCTACCTCTCCCACTGGCCTCCGTCCCTCTCCCTAGGGCGCTGCACAGCTGGGTCAGGTTTCCTGGTTCTGGGCCTGGCTTGGTCCCAGCAACCAGCTCCTTCATTAACTGTTCTCTTCTCTGCTGACTTCAGACTACCTGGCTCCTCCCCTCAGGCCTGGATCTTTATAGGGGATCTGGCTTAAGGGCAGCCAGTGGGGCTCCCCCTCCAGGTCTGGGGTGGAAGGTGTTGTGTGCTGTGTATGCCAAGGTGTACATCTCTCCCTGCATCAGTGGGTCCTGTGGCAATCCCGTGCAGGGGTGCCACATAGGCAGATGAGGAACCTTTTAGTCTGGCCGGGACTTCCTCATTATCCAGAAAACATTCCCAAATCCACTTGTGAGCAGGACGGACATAACGACAGCTCTAGACAGCCCTGAATTTGTATTGTTTCCAACCCAAAATCTAGAAAGTACAGGTCAATTCCCACCATCAATGGACGCATCAGTTCTTTGCATGTTATAAAACCCTTTAGAGATTGGCACTGACATCGCCATCCTGATCCAGTGCAGTAACAAACTTTGCAGTTTCTAAACAGGGATCGATGTACAGGTATAGATGCAAAGATGTCTCTGAAGGTACCGTCACACAGGGACATATCGCCGGCGATGTTGCAGGCAACTGAGGGGCGTGGCCAGGTTGCGGCGACATCGCCGGAGAGTTGCCTCGTGTGACAGGGCGATAATCAGGCGATGAATCGCCTGAGTCACATCGCCAGGTTTTCCAACAATGTTGGGAAACCTGGCGATGTTGGTCAGGCGATCCTGCCTGATCGCCCTGTGTAAAGCGGCAACCTGCAATGTTACGGGCGATTCCGCCTATCTACAACATTGCGAGTTATCGCTCGCTGGGTTGCTGGGCAACCCAGCGAGCGATAGCCGCGGCAACTAGCCGGCGACATCGCCGGTAAGTTGCTCAGTGTGACATCTCACCGGCGATGTTGTCAGGGATGCGCGCTCCCGCGATCGCCGGCAATATCGCCGGCGATATGTCCCTGTGTGACGGTACCTTGAGGCTTCAGTCTGGGATAAAGGCCCATGAATATTGTCGATCAATCGCTGATGTTTCCACTTTCAGCAAAACATTAGGGCATGTAAACAGTGTACCTTCTACCATAGACAAAGGGATTAATATTAATAAAAAAAAGTGACCATGTAATAAAACTGGAAATAAAACCTCTCCAACTTAATCAACTTAAGTTCAGTTTGGTCTAATTCTGGCCTCATTCTTGCCTCATTCTTGCCTCGTCCTAGCCTCGTTTTGGTCTCATTGTGGTCTTGTTCTGGTCTCACTCTGGCCTTGCTCTGTCCTAACATCATATTGGAAAAAGGAAAAGAGATTAGTGGTGCCTCATTGGAATCGAGATGAACACACGTGCCAGGAACAAGTGGCTGGATATCACTCATTAGCAATAGCAAAGGAAGAAGAAAAGCTTCAGCACCAGGCGTCTCTTCATTAAAATCTTCAATATTTTATTTTCAAGTCAAGAATAAAATATCATTCGGGGACGCAGCCCTAAACTCTATTGAACTAACGTCTACCAGGTGATGATGTACACTAGATAGCTGATCAATCCTGACCAAACTGGCTGTCCAAAGCAGCTGTACATGATTCTCTGCGTTCCTCGATTTAAACTGTATTTGGCCTCGGGTGCACAAAGGAACAAATTGCCTCCATTACAGAATGAGGATTCATTTTTCTTACTTTACCCAATGTACATTTACAGATTTTGTATCACAAGCCTCCAACACTCAATGACTATCTCAGTATTATTAGACCATTTTCCTATGACTTTATGGCTTTTATAATGCAAATTTCTCATATGCTGTGCACAGCAAAGCAGCCACTCACATATGAAAAGATATACTTATTTTGTAGTTTCTCTAAGTCCCTTAGGTGTTAATGTCACCACATTCTTAGTTTCCATATTACTTGCTTATTTTTACACTGGTCAACTGCAGGTGCTTTCCGATAGGTGCACCGAAATATTGATGCACCATCATTTCTCGGCTCTTTATATACCTATAAAGCAAAGAACTATAAAAAAAAATGATCATTAAAAATATTTTTATTATAGTGCCATTCATTTTATTTGGCATTTTACATTTGAAAAGGGCATACATAGACAAGAACAATAGTTATGAACAATACAAGGCACAGACAGGTACAGGAAGACAGAGGACCCTGCCCACGAGGGCTCACAGTCTACAGGGAATGGGTGAGGATACAATAGGTGAGGAGAGAAGACCCTGCCCATGAGGGCTCACAGTCTATAAGGGATGGGTGAGGATACAGTGGGTGAGGAGAGATGACCTTGCCCACGAGGGTTCACAGTCTACAAGGGACCACGAGGGCTCACAGTCTACAAGGGATGGGTGAGGATATAGTAGGTGAGAAGAGAGGACCCTGCCCACGAGGGCTCACAGTCTACAAGGGATGGGTGAGGATACAGTGGGTGAGGAGAGAGGACTCTGCCCACGAGGGCTCACAGTCTACAAGGGATGGGTGAGGATACAGTGGGTGAGGAGAGAGGACCCTGCCCACGAGGGCTCACAGTCTACAAGGGATGGGTGAGGATACAGTGGGTAAGGAGAGAGGACCCTGGTCGCGAGAGCTCACTACAAAGGAAGGGTGAGGATACAGCAGATGAGGAGAGAGAACCCTGCTCATGAGGGCTCACAGTCTACAAGGGATGGGTGAGGATACAGTAGGTGAGGAGAGAGGACCCTGCTCATGAGGGCTCACAGTCTACAAGGGATGGGTGAGGATACAGTAGGTGAGGAGAGAGGACCCTGCTCATGAGGACTCACAGTCTACAAGGGATGGGTGAGGATACAGTAGGTGAGCAGAGAGGACCTTGCCCATGAGGGCTCACGGTCTACAAAGGAAGGGTGAGGATACAGTAGGTGAGGAGAGAGGACCCTGCCCATGAGGGCTCACAGTCTACAAGGGATGGGTGAAGATACAGTAGGTGAGCAGAGAGGACCTTGCCCATGAGGGCTCACAGTCTACAATGGATGGGTGAGGATACAGTAGGTAAGGAGAGAAGACCTTGCCCGCAAGGGCTCACAGTCTACAAGGGATGAGGGAGGATAAAGTAGATGAGAAGAGAGGACTCTGCTCATGAGGGCTCACAGTCTACAAGGGATGGGTGAGGATACAGTAGGTGAGCAGAGAGGACCTTGTCCATGAGGGCTCACGGTCTACAAGGGAAGGGTGAGGATACAGTAGGTGAGGAGAGAGGACCCTGCCCATGAGGGCTCACAGTCTACAAGGGATGGGTGAAGATACAGTAGGTGAGCAGAGAGGACCTTGCCCATGAGGGCTCACAGTCTACAATGGATGGGTGAGGATACAGTAGGTGAGGAGAGAAGACCTTGCCCGCAAGGGCTCACAGTCTACAAGGGATGGGTGAGGATACAGTGGGTAAGGACAGAAGACCCTGCCCGCGAGAGCTCATAGTCTACAAGGGAAAGGTGAGGATACAGTAGGTGAGGAGAGAAGACCTTGCCCGCAAGGGCTCACAGTCTACAAGGGATGAGGGAGGATAAAGCAGATGAGGAGAGAGGAGCCTGCCCACAAGGGCTCAGTCTACAGTAGACAGATGTGGATACAGTAGGGAAGGAGAGTGGTCCCTGCCCACGAGGGCTCACAGTCTACAAGGCAAGGATGAGGATACAGTAGGTGAGGGGAAAGGACCCCGCTCATGAGGGCTCACAGTCTACAAGGGATGGGTGAGGATACAGTGGGTAAGGAGAGAGGACCCTGGTCGCGAGAGCTCACTACAAAGGAAGGGTGAGGATACAGCAGATGAGGAGAGAGAACCCTGCTCATGAGGGCTCACAGTCTACAAGGGATGGGTGAGGATACAGTAGGTGAGGAGAGAGGACCCTGCTCATGAGGGCTCACAGTCTACAAGGGATGGGTGAGGATACAGTTGGTGAGCAGAGAGGACCTTGCCCATGAGGGCTCACGGTCTACAAGGGAAGGGTGAGGATACAGTAGGTGAGGAGAAAGGACCCTGCCCATGAGGGCTCACAGTCTACAAGGGATGGGTGAGGATACAGTGGGTAAGGAGAGAGGACCCTGCCCGCGAGAGCTCATAGTCTACAAGGGAAGGGTGAGGATACAGTAGGTGAGGAGAGAAGACCTTGCCCGCAAGGGCTCACAGTCTACAAGGGATGAGGGAGGATAAAGTAGATGAGGAGAGAGGAGCCTGCCCACAAGGGCTCAGTCTACAGTAGACAGATGTGGATACAGTAGGGAAGGAGAGTGGTCCCTGCCCACGAGGGCTCACAGTCTACAAGGCAAGGATGAGGATACAGTAGGTGAGGGGAAAGGACCCCGCTCATGAGGGCTCACAGTCTACAAGGGAAGGGCGAGGATACATTGGGTGAGGAGAGAAAGACCCTGCCCGCGAGGGATCACAGTCTACAAGGGATGGGGAGGATACAGTAGGCGAGGAGAGAGGAGCCTGCCCATGATGGTTCAGTTTACAGTAGACAGATATGGATACAGTAGGTGAGGAGAGAGGACCGTGCCTGCAAGGGCTCACAGTCTATAAGGGATGGATGAGGATACAGTAGGTGAGGAGAGGGGACCCTGCGTACGAGGGTTCACAGTCTACCAGGAATGGGTGAGGATATAGTAGGTGAGGAGAGAAGACCCTACCCACGTGGGATCACAGTCTATAAGGGATGGGTGAGGATACAGTAGGTGAGGAGAGAGGACCCAGCCTGATGGGTGAGGAGAGGGTAGAGCTTTTTATGCTCCGGTTTGGTAGACTGGGGCTTACTGCAGGTTGTAGACTTGATGGAAGAGGTGGGTCTTCAGGTTCGTTTTGACGGTTTACAGGGTAGGCCAGAGTCTTATATGCTGGGACAGACAGTTACAGAGTATGGGGGATGCACGGGAGAAGACCTTTATGCGGTTATGGGAAGAAGAGTTAGGAGGGGACAAGAGAAGGAAATCTTGTGAGGATCGTAGGTTGCGTGAAGGTAATTATCGGGAGACCATGTCACAGATATATGGAAGAGACAGATTGTGCATGGCTTTATAGGTCATAGTTAGGGTGTTGAACTGGGGCCTCTGAAAGATTGGGAGCCAGTGACGGGCTTGGCAGAGAGGAGAGACTGGGGAATACCGGGGAGACAGGTCGATTAGTCGGACAGCAGAGTTTAGGATAGATTGAAGGGTTGCAAGAGTGCAAGAAGAGACGTCAGAGAACAAGAGTTTGCAGTAGTCAAGGAGGGAAATAATGAGGGCATGCACAAGTGTTTTTGCAGTATCTTGGTCAAGGAATGTATGAATCCTGGAAATATTTTTGAGTTGGAGTCGGCAGGATGTGACAATGGCTTGGATGTGTGGCTTGAAGGAGAGAGTGGAGTTGAGGAATACCCCAAGGTACCGAGTATGAGCATGAGAATAGAAAACAATGGTAGGTTCAGTAGAAAAACAGTAGGGTCACTAGAAAAAGAGACACACAGAATCGGCGTGAGGAGAGATTAAAATATTCCAGGTCAGGTCACATAGAAAAGTGTATGGTTGTTAAGTAGTAAAAGATCAATTTAGAGTTAAATTGAAAGTAACTGACCTGAAAATATTCCCAGGTCCTGACACGCATTTCGGTGCAGAAGCCTTCATCAAGTGTCTCCTGATCTGCCCCAGTCAAACATCTCTGGGGACTTCTGTGGAGACAAGTTGTCATCACTCTCCATCCAGCATCCAGGCTTTAGAGGAGGTCATTCTTGAAGAATTAAAAAATATATGTTTCCAGATTGTTCAATTCAGGCCTAAAAGACTTGGTGCTGTCCTTAAAAATCATGGAGGTCGTACAAATTCTAAACATACGTTAGTTGTTTTTGATGTGAGGTGTACTCATTTTTGCATCAACTAATTTGAGTAAATTCAAAGACTTTGTAATGAAAGTTATATTATTAACCTTACTCTCATGTTATAGGTTAAGAAGAAAGTTGCATGAGAGAAATTCAGTCCTGTAAAAATTTGGGAAATTGTTCTCGTTAAGTGAGATTTTGAAGAAAATCTTAGTCTTCACACCTTCCTTTCTGAGCCCTGCCATGTACCCAAATATTGTTTTCCCACAGTGTACCCAGGAGGACTTGCCCAACAAATATTGGGGTCCATTTTATCCTGTTGCCCTTGTGAAAATTAAAAAATATATTTTTTCCACAAAAATGTTCTTTCAGCCTCAATTTTTTTAATTTTCACAAAAATATAAACAAAACACCATCCGTACAAAAAGCCAAAGTTGAAAAGAGGATGGCTTCTCAAAATGGATAATCATTCTAAACATGCATCAAAATCCCCACAGACAACCTCAGAGGCACACGTTGAAGGTTTTACAATGGCCTCACAGTCCCCTGATCTGAACATCATTGAAAATCTATGTCTAGACCCCAATAGAGCAGGGTATGTGAAACGAGCCAAGAATCTCACAGAACTGGAAGACGAGCAAGGAATCTCACAGAACTGGAAGATGAGTCAGGAATCTCACAGAACTGGAAGACGAGCCAGGAATCTCACAGAAATGGAAGAAGAGCCAGGAATCTCACAGAACTGGAAGAAGAGCAAGGAATCTCACAGAAATGGAAGAAGAGTCAGGAATCTCACAGAACTGGAATAAGAGTCAGGAATCTCACAGAAATGGAAGAAGAGTCAGGAATCTCACAGAACTGGAATAAGAGTCAGGAATTTCACAGAAATGGAAGAAGAGTCAGGAATCTCACAGAACTGGAATAAGAGTCAGGAATCTCACAGAACTGGAATAAGAGTCAGGAATCTCACAGAAATGGAAGAAGAGCCAGGAATCTCACAGAAATGGAAGAAGAGTCAGGAATCTCACAGAACTGGAATAAGAGCCAGGAATCTCACAGGAATGGAATAAGAGTCAGGAATCTCACAGAACTGGAATAAGAGTCAGGAATCTCACAGAACTGGAATAAGAGTCAGGAATCTCACAGAACTGGAAGAGCCAGGAATCTCACAGAAATGGAAGAAGAGCCAGGAATCTCACAGAAATGGAAGAAGAGCCAGGAATCTCACAGAACTGGAAAAAGAGCTAGGAATCTCACAGAACTGGGAGAAGAGCCAGGAATCTCACAGAAATGGAAGAAGAGCCAGGAATCTCACAGAACTGGAAAGTGAGCCAGTAATCTCACCAAACAAGAAGAAGAGCCAGGAATCTCACAGAACTGGAAGAAGAGTCAGGAATCTCACAGAACTGGAAGAAGAGGCAGGAATCTCACAGAACTGGAAGAAGAGCCAGGAATCTCATATGGTACCGTCACATGGGGAGATATCTCTGGCGATGTTGCGGCGATCTCATGAACGCGCACATCGCTGCAGCATCGCTCGTGAGACGTCACACGTAGCAATCTTACCGTCAACCCAGGTCGAACCGGCGATTCAGGAATCGCCTGAAACAACCTTGAAGCGATGTTGGCTTTTCAGATCGCCGTGTCACAGAGCACCACCTCACCGTCAATGTGGCATACAGAATGGATTGCCTGAACACAGACATCGGCTGTGCTATTGCTATCGCCGCGTCACACGGCAGTAGGCATAGTGATCGCTCAAGCTACATCGCCTGATTTCCCGACACTGTTGGGAAATCTCTGAACTCAGAAACAGAGATTAATCGCCGTTAAGTTGCCTCGTTACACGCGTCGACGCACAGGCGATGTCGCTTCAACATCGCCTGAACAGGAAGATCTCGGCGACATCGCCGGCGATATCTCCCCGTTTGAGGGGCCCATTAGAGATCATTTAATCTGCAACTTGCTTAACTGTTAACAATAACAGTAAGTTTGACCAGGGGTGCCCAAACCTTTGCATGCCCCTATATGAAGATGATAAAAACTTTGATGGGAACGCTTCTTTAAAGCATAGCCACCATTTAAATTTTTATTTAATAATAATCTAGAGCAAGTGATTTTAATAAACGTTCAAATATAATTCATCAGAGAAATCTGGTGGAAAACGATTCATAAACCATCCACAAGGTGTCCCCACTGCACTGTGTGTAAAGCAGACATATATTCATTATCAATTAGATCCGTCTTCACACTGAATACAAGGCATGTAACCATATAAGGTAGAGGGGGCGAGGCCTACACTGCTGACTGCAGCTGGTAAGGAAACAATGTATCGGATTATCTCAGATTACAGCAATGTCAGAATGTCAGGATCATTGCAAACTCCTCTTTTCTTGGCACAAGCTACTGATCTGTCATCTGTCTCCACACAGTTCAGTCATAATCTCTGTTAACCTCTTCTCTGCTATCATATTGCACTGCTCCCTATCATCTGCTGGCCACGCCCACACAGACATACAATGCAGTTTTTAAAAGAGCACAGAAAAATGTGAGAAAATAAATCATATGACACAAAAAAGCATTATCTTAGCTGCTATGTGACCCATCATTAACAACCAGTGCAGCATTGTTATTTCTTTCCAATGAAATTACATTTATACTTTAAATAAATTTGCTGGGTTGTTTTAGTTGCCACTAGAGAGAGCTTCCAGCTTCTGGTTTATACGTTGACCATACAGTACATTGTATGCAGGAAGCTCCCTCTAGTGGTGGCTGTGTATAGTCATTGTATACTCAATCTATGTCTATGCAGTATAAATATAACTGTATATAAAAATAAACATGAATCAGAGCTGTAATGTAAGAATTTGCACTTGAAAATAAAATGACAGTGAAACCTAATAGCGGATATTTTCTGACCAGATGTTGAGAAAAAATTGTAGTTCTGCTACACATTTTTGAAAGAAATAATGGACTAATGTCCTGCATGAATGCAATCTTATGGGTTATGGTGCTGATTTGAACAGCAAAATGTAAGGTAGAGGAAAGAATAGATTTTGAAATGGATCTGATGAAATGAAGAGCAATGGCTTTATTTACCAAGTATCATTTGGGTAATAGTGCAACCATTGCATCAGATCTGTCTGCAAATACCGAGAAGAAATAATGATTGATCGCAGCACAACATTACACAGTAGTCTGGTTACATTGCCAGAGAAAAAGTCAAAATAAGATGATCGACAGTGCAACCTACCTGAAATATTTCCACGACAGCCCTTCTGTATCAAGCCGATGACTCTCCGATGGTATCTTTCCTTCTTATTTTTTATTTGAGTTCTAAACTTGGCATCCACAGTGTCATGCCACAGACTAGGGAGAGTCTGAATACAGTGTGTGATAGTGGAGCACTAACGGTGCACCAATGGTGCACTACAAACAACAACTGACTGGGGATACACTTGGGGGATAAATACAGTGAAGGGCCCTGCTCGTAGGGAACGAAACAAAGGTGACCTCCTGCTCTCACCTGCGGCAGTGTCCTGATCCCCCCACCGACCCTATACAGATTCTTTCACTCCATTGCCGAGCAGGATAACTAGTCTCTTGCTGGCCCTGATGTTAACACTTTATAGGGAGATGGCTGGAGCACTAGTCCCAACTGCTGCACTAACAACAACAAGAAGGAAGAGGAGACAGACAGGGAAAGGACAAAAACAACTTCACACTTGCTGCCACACTCCTAGGCAGAAGACATCTTGGCAATGGTCAGCTTCTTCAGAGTACCTCCTTCACCACAGGTAGCTAGGCCAGGAATGGAGTTCAATCACCAGCAAGGAATGCTGGAACATGTGACCATATATAGATGGGAGTGATCACAAAGTAGCCACAGCTGGGAAGAGAACTAAGCAGCATGCTAGCAACAGAAATTAACATTAATTCCTACACTGGCATGCAAAGACACACATTTGAAATGAACTCTCAATACAGAAATAAGACACATGTCCCAAATCTGTCACAAGTCTCCAAAGTAAAAGATACCATTGTGACACACAGAGAGTCCAACTGCTGATGCCTGAAATGGTGAACATAAGTTGTCATCAGAGATGATGCCAGTGTCAGCAGATGATATGCAGAAACTAAATGAATAGGTAATAAGTACTCTTCAAGATTGCCAGATATGCTGCAGTAACATGTGGCTTACAAGAAAGGGTCTGAGATCATTAATGAGAATGACAACAAAACATTGTCAGAATAAAGGTAGAGCTGCTGAGGAGATTGCCAGCAGTTTCTGAAGTGTTGCCTACTATTGCTGTAAATATTAGAAATGTACTTTTATTCAAGTCACTTTGTTATGTCTTGTGAGAGTCTCTCTCAAAGAGAAACTATCAGCAGTCTTTGAATCAAATGACAACACCTTTATCTGCTCCTGTTCTGCACTCCAGAAACCTATATATTATCTCCAATACACCTAAAACCACCAGTTGAATGTCTCCCAGATGATTAGGTTCGATGGGCGCCATCACTGCAATGTCTCTGCCTCCTCTCTTCTCTTAAGGCTGGGTTACACACTACAATATCGTTCATGATATAGTCCCTATGTCACTGGTTTGGTGATCATGCAGCGATGTCTAAACGACATCGGTGCGTGTGACATATATCAATGATCACCGATAAGGCGGATGATCGTTGATCGTGGATTTATGGTCATGACCATAAATCTATCGTTGGTTGCCCACTGGGCGACCTGCATTGCTGCGTGTGACAGCGGGAAACCAACGATCAGCGACCTCCCAGTGCCGCACAGCAACGATGGGAGCTGGTAATAAAGGTAAACTGTGGGTAACTAAGTGCCATGCTCTGCTTAGTTACCTGCTGTTTACCCTGGTTACCAGCGTTCTCACTGGTCCTGATCGCTGGTGAGTCTATGTGACAGCTCACCAGCGATCAGCTAACAATGTCCCAGCGATCCCACCCACGACGGATCGTCAGTGGGATTGCTGGGACATTGAAGCATGTAACTTGGCCATTAGTTGTTTGATTGACATGATTGACATCTAATCTATATAATGGCGAGTTTGGCTCCTCCCGGATGTCCGGCTATGTCACATCTGCCCGCCCATACACATCCTAATGGGTGTAATACTATGGATCCTAACGCTGCCCACCCCCTCCCAGCAGCACTCCCTCCACCCCCCCTCCCAGCAGTCCACCCGGTCTCCACCCCCCATCAAGTCTCTGCCCCCCTCACAGTCCCCCCCCACATACCCGATGCCGCACTCCTCCGCCAGCCATCTCCTCCACCGTCGCTGATAACATGGGGCTTACAGGACCTGTGGTGTTGTCACGATCATGGGCGGAGCCAGGTCGCATGATCATGACACACCACAGGATCTTTGCATTGCACAGCAGAACAGATGGAAGAGCAGAGTGGATCCAGGTAATGTAGCTGCAGTTCACACCACACTCACCCTGCACGCACTCTCCACACTCACCTTGCACGCACTCTCACATTCACCCTGCACGCACTCTCACATTCACCCTGCACGCACTCTCACACTCACCCTGCACGCACTCTCACATTCACCCTGCACGCACTCTCACACTCACCCTGCACGCACTCTCACATTCACCCTGCACGCACTCTCACATTCACCCTGCACGCACTCTCACATTCACCCTGCACGCACTCTCTCACTCACCCTGCACGCACTCTCACATTCACCCTACACGCACTCTCACATTCACCCTGCAATCACTCTCTCACTCACCCTGCACGCACTCTCACATTCACCCTGCACGCACTCTCACATTCACCCTGCACGCACTCTCACATTCACCCTGCACGCACTCTCTCACTCACCCTGCACGCACGCTCACATTCACCCTGCACGCACTCTCACATTCACCCTGCACGCACTCTCTCACTCACCCTGCACGCACTCTCACATTCACCATGCACGCACTCTCACATTCACCCTGCACGCACTCTCACATTCACCCTGCACGCACTCTCTCACTCACCCTGCACGCACTCTCACATTCACCCTGCACGCACTCTCACATTCACCCTGCACGCACTCTCTCACTCACCCTGCACGCACTCTTACACTCACCCTGCACTCACCCTGCACACACTCTCACACTCACCCAATACTCACACTTACCCTGCACGCACACTCACACTCCCCCTGCACGCACTCTCTCACTCACCCTGCACGCACTCTCACATTCACCCTGCACGCACTCTCACATTTACCCTGCATGCACTCTCACTCACCCTGTATGCACTCTTACACTCACCCTGCACTCACCCTGCACACACTCTCACACTCACCCAACACTCACACTTACCCTGCACGCACACTCACACTCCCCCTGCACACACTCTCACACTCGCCCTGCATGCACTCTCACACTCACCCTGCACACACTCTCACACTCACCCTGGACACTCTCTCATACTCACCCTGCTTGCACTCTCACACTCACCCTACACTCACACTTACCCTGCACACACATTTACGCTCCCCCTGCATACACTCTCGCACTCACCCTGCACACACTCTCACACTCACCCTGCACACTCTCTCACTCACCCTACACTCACACTTACCCTGCACGCACACTCACACTCCCATTGCATGCACTCTCACACTCACCATGCATGCACTCTCACACTCACCCTGCATGCAGTCTCACACTCACCCTGCACGCACTCTTACACTCACCCTGAACTCACTCTCACACTCACACTGCATGCACTCTCACACTCACCCTGCATGCAGTCTCACACTCACACTGCATGCACTCTCACACTCACCCTGCACACTCTCACACTCACCCTGCATGCACTCTCACACTCACCCTGCATGCAGTCACACACTCACACTGCATGCACTCTCACACTCACCCTGCACACTCTCACACTCACCCTGCACACACTCACCCTGCACACAGTGTCACACTCACCCTGCACGCTCTCTTACACTCCATCTGCATGCACTCTCACACGCACCCTGCACACACTCTCACATCCACCCTGCACACATTCTCACACTCACCCTGCACACACTCTCACACCCACCCTACACACACTTACACTCACCCTGCACACCCTCACACTCACTCTGCATGCACTCTCACACTCACCCTGCATGCACTCTCACACTAACCCTGCACTCGCACTCACACTGCATGCACTCTCACACTCACACTGCACGCACTTTTACACTCACCCTGCATGCACTTTTACACTCACCCTGCATGCACTCTCACACTCACCCTGCATGCACTCTCACACTCACCCTGCACGCACTCTCACACTTACCTTGCACACTCTCACATGCACCCTGCATGCACTCTCACACTTACCCTGCATTCGCACTCACACTGCATGCACTCTCACACTCACCCTGCACGCACACTCCCGGTGCACTCACTCTCACACTTACCCTGCATGCACTCTCACACTCACCCTGCACGCAGTCTCACACTCACCCAGCACGCACTCTTAGACTCACCATGCACACATTCACACACTCACCCTGCACACACTCTCACACTCACCCTGCACAAAGACTCACACTGCATGCACTCTCACACTCACCCTGCACAACTCTTACCCTGCATGCACACTCACACTCCCCCTGCACTCACTCTCACACTCACCCTGCACACACTCTCACACTCACCCTGCACGCACTGTCACACTCACCCTGCACACACTGTCACACTCACCCTGCATGCTCTCTCACACTCACCCTGCACACACTCTTACCCTGCACGTAAAACTCACACTCCCCCTGCACTCACTCTCACACTCACCCTGAATGCAGTCTCACACTCACCCTACACGCACTCTCACACTCACCCTGCATGCACTCTCATACTCACCCTGCACACAGTCTCACACTCACCCTGCACACAGTCTCACACTCACCCTGTATGCACGCTTACACTCCCCTGCACACACTCTCACACTCACCCTGCACACACTCTCACACTCACACTGCACACACTGTCACACTCACCCTGCATGCACTCTCACACTCACCCTGCACACACACTCACACTCACCCTGCACACACTCTTGCACGCACTCACACTCACCCTGCAAGCACTTTCACACTCACCCTGCACACACTCACCCTGCACACTCTCTCATACTCACCCTGCTTGCACTCTCACACTCACCCTACACTCACACTTACCTTGCACACACATTTACACTCCCCCTGCATTCACTCTCACACTCACCCTGCATACACTCTCGCACTCACCCTGCACACACTCTCACACTCACCCTGCACACTCTCTCACTCACCCTACACTCACACTTACCCTGCACGCACACTCACACTCCCATTGTACGCACTTTCACACTCACCATGCATGCAGTCTCACACTTACCCTGCACGCACTCTTGCACTAACCCTGCACTCACTCTACACTCACACTGCATGCACTCTCACACTCACCCTGCATACACTCTCCCACTCACCCTGCATGCACTCTCACACTCACCCTGCACGCACTCTCACATTCACCATGCACACACTCTCACACTCACCCTGCATTCGCACTCACACTCACCCTGCATGCACTCTCACACTCACCCTGTACGCACTCTCACACTCACCCTACACGCACTCTCACACTCACCCTGCACACACTGTCACACTCACCCTGCATGCACTCTCACACTCACCCTGCACACACTCTTACCCTGCATGCACACTCACACTCCCCCTGCACTCACTCTCACCCTGCACACACTCTCACACTCACCTTGCACGCACTGTCACACTCACCCTGCATACACTGTCACACTCACCCTGCATGCTCTCTCACACTCACCCTGCACACACTCTTACCCTGCACGCACTGTCACACTCACCCTGCATGCACTGTCACACTCCCCCTGTACTCACTCTCAAACTCACCCTGCATGCATACACCTTATATTTTTACACATGTGGACACGTTGATTTTACCCCAAGTAAAAGCCATTCAGAGATTTCATGCGGCTCTCACTAGGGTGCCAGTTCCCTTCATTCACTGAAGTAAGTTGGCTCTTTTTGTCTGATTATTAATAAACGACACATCCAAGCCCCTGCAATACTCGGCTGAGTCCCAAGCGTATCCGAGCACTCCGATACATGATCGAGTGTAGAGTAATGGGGAAGACACTCATCACTAGTCCTCACATTCACATCATGGGGGTGGAGTACAGAGGAAGCTCCCTTCCTCGATCAACCATTTAGGTGCAGCTGTCACTATTGGCTGCAGCATCTAAGAAGTTATATAATCAGGATTAGCATTTAGCTCAGACTGTTTCCTCCATCCCATCTTTCATCTTCACCACTTGATCTATTTATTATAGTAAATGGCATCATGCTCTCTCCAACCCCTCAAATTCGCTGCTTTGGAGTAACTCTTGACTCTGCCCTGTCCTTCAAACCACACATTTAAACTCTCGCCACCTACTGCTGCCTCCTGCTCAAGAATATTTCCAGAATCTGTCCTTTATTCAGCCCTCAATCTACTAAAATCCTTGTACATCCCCTCATCATCTCCTGCCTTGAATACTGCAACCTCCTCCTCTGTGGCCTCCCTGCTAACACTCTTGCACCTCTCCAGTCTGTCCTCAACTCTGCTGCCCGACTAATCCACCTCTCTACTCACAACTCCTCTGTATCTCCTTTCTGCAAATCCTTCCATTGGCTCCTAATTCCCCAATGAATCCAGTTCAAGCTACTAATACTGACCTACAAAGCCGTCCATAAACTGTCTTCTGCCTATATCTCTGAACTAATCTCACACTATGTTCCCTCACGTAACCTTCGATCCTCCCAAGACCTCCTCCTCTCCTCCACACTTATCTGTTCCTCACACAACCGCCTGCAAGATTTCTCCTGAATATCCCCCATCCCCTGGAATTCTGTGCCTCAACACGTCCAATTATCCACCATGCTCGGATCCTTCAGACGGAACCTGAAAACCCATCTCTTCAGGAAAGCTACAGCCTGCAATGACCGAACCGCCGCCCCATCACCACCGGAGCTGCTGCCCCACTGCCACCAGAGCTACCGCCTCACCGCCACCGGAGCTGCCGCCTCTCCACCACCGGAGCTACCGCTTCTCCACCACCGGAGCTGCCGCCTCTCCACCACCAGATCTACTGCACCCCTGAACTATTGTCTCCTCTCTGTACTAGTCTGTCATTGTTAATTTGTTTACTGTAAATCATATCTATAATTTTGTATGTAACCCTTCTCATGTACAGCACCATGGAATTAATGGTGCTATATAAATAAATAATAATAAAAAAATTATAATAATTACAGCAGCTGCACGCAGTCACTAAAACACTCAGTACCTACAGCGTCCTGTTCAAAATAGACATGGGTCAGAGGAAATCTTTAATAAAAGCCCCTTATATATCCATCTATATTGTGCACAGTTAGTATACATGTGGCACCCCTGCGACCAGGAGGCCACAGAGAGATATGCAGCCAGGTAAAGCAAGGTTGGCAAAACACCCACACCGCACAAACAACAACCCCACATCCAGGACTTTAGGTGGGCAAAGGGTAGCGGGTGTAGCACAGTGGGTGGAGTGTAGTTAAGACACTGACAAAGGGGAGGAGACACCACAACAAAACCCGGGAACACAGGGGTATAAGACAGTACAGTCCCTAGGAGGGCTGTGAAGAGAAAGAGTTGAGAACAGAGAGTGCAGTTCCCAGAAGGACTGCGAAGAGTTAGAAGTGGGAACAGAGAGACCATCAAGCAGAAGGAAACTTCACAGAAACACTTAGGTTCCCTGGGGATACAGAATCCTGAGAGGCACAGACCCTAGGAGAGAAAGCCTACACTAAAGCCTGGAGGTGACGGGAAGGGAAAGACTGAATAGAAACCCCACAGCGGAGGACAGTGGGAGGACAAGGGCCCAACAGCCTGATAGACCCCTGCTGTGCGGAGGAACCCTGAGTACATTGAGAGAAAGAAGGAGCCTGGTGTACCCAAATATCTGATCTTGGGACACTGGAGGGCTAGGTCAAACCAGAGAACCGGCTCTGCAGAAGTGACCGGGGATTCTATACCCTAATCACAGAACATACCGGTGTGGGGCAGAGACTCTACGTTCTGCAGCCTAACTTCCACCACGGACTAGGATACAGCCGTCATACTAGGACTGGTGACCCTGACTGTAAGGGAAAACTATTCACCCGTGAGTCCATGACGACCAGACTGAACCCGATGGTGAGGTACTACATTACAAGTGAGAGAGAGGCCTGGAAGGACTTTGAAGGACAACACAGATGCCACCTGAGCTGCACACAGGCTTGAGACCCGGAGCAGGGAATTGTAAAACTGAAGCTTAAGAATTGTTGTAAAAGAGACTGTAAATTGCTGAATAACCTGTTATGGAAAAGATCCTGCCCTTCCCTATGTACTGCTCCCATGCTATCTTTAGTTTACTGAAGATTCTTAGCCCCTCATATTCAAATGTTTGTCATAATAAACCAAGTCCTAAAGTCCTGTCAGGTGATATCTCCCCCAACCCTGGTCCGTTCTCTGGTAACTTCAACTCCTCTCCTACCACACATAGAAACCCCACTAACCTTATTACTATCATTTGCACTCCTTCATCTCCTTCTGTTAACTGCGCTCTCTGGAATCCACGATCTATATGCAACAAATTTCCCTTCATTCTCAATTACTTCCTTACCAACTCTCTAAATCTTTTTGTAACCAGATAAAGAAAAACGGCAGTTCCTACACAATGCTTGTATATACATTCACAATTACAAGTTACAGGTTATGTTCCATTTCAGACACTATCTACACTTAAGGTCCTGTCACACGCGTCAATGTCGTCAGCGATCTGATCGCTGACGACATTGACGGCTGATCGCTGGTGAGCTGTCACACAGACAGACTCACCAGCGATCAATTGACCAGTGACATCATGGAAACGATTTAAATATCGTTTCCACGATGTCCTGCTCCCGCTGCCAGCCTGCTGGAAGCGGGAGCAGCCTGGTCTCCAAGGTAAACTGCGGGTAACTAGGCAGCGCGCGCTGCCTAGATACCCGACGTGTACCTTAGTTACCAGCCTCCTCCGCTCACCGGGTGAGCGGAGGAGGCTGGTAACTAAGGTACACGTCGGGTATCTAGGCAGCGCGCGCTGCCTAGTTACCCGCAGTGTACCTTGGATACCAGCTCCCAGCGCTTGTGACAGGCGCTGGGAGCTGGAATATCGCTCGCTCCCGGTGTCACACGCAGCGATGCTGCGTGTCCACCGGGCGACAATCGCCAGGTTTTAGGACTGATTCTAAAACCTGGCGATCATCAACCAGCGATTTATCGCTGGTTGATGCAGTATGTCACACGCGTCAATATTGCTGCAACGTCACGTGCAGCCGATATCGTGCAGGCGATATTGACGCGTGTGACAGGCCCTTTAGTCTGCACAGGAGGGATTGTGCTGAAATCACCACTATATCTGCTGACACCTAAGGCCTGTCCTGAGAGACAGGGATGCACCAGACATACACAATGCCATTGTTACCCCTCACATATTGCAAATGTGCCCAGTAAGACAGTGTCCATACCGCACCACACTGCCCAGCACCTGCCCAGAGGTGCTGGGCAGTGTGGTGCGGTATGGACACTGTCTTACTGGGCACATTTGCAATATGTGAGGGGTAACAATGGTATTGGATTTATCTGGTGCATCCCTGTCTCTCAGGACAGGCCTTAGGTGTCAGCATATATAGTGGTGATTTCAGCACAATCCCTCCTGTGCAGACTAAGTGTAGATTAGTGATGGGCGAATCCTAAATTACTCGGAATCGCTTGACTCTAGCGAGTCCGAGCCCAGGACTCGCTACTCGTTGCGAGTCTAGCGAGTCCAATGTTAATGAATGGGGAAGCGAGTAATAGCGAGTAGTGTGAGATTTACAAATCGCAGATGTGTCTCGGAAGCTTCAGCCTGAAGCAATCCTAGTTTTGTCATTTATTTGCATTGCTCGTTTACTTTGTAAGTAATCGCTGACTCGCACAGATAAGATCCTGTCTTCTCTGTGTTCTGGCTGCCCCAGCTCCAGGGTCCTAGAGCCCGCCTGCTGCCTGATGTAGCAGAGCTGAGATTGTTCTCAGTCTGCTTATTCCCTGTGCATAGACATCTATATTTATGCACAGGGGATGTAGCAGAGAGGACATCGCGTTTTGGACTGCGTCGGACGGAAGAGGATTTTTTAATTAAAGATGGAGTCCCTAATGGCTTTTTTTTTTATTTCTAATAAAAATTTTTCCTTGTGTTGTGTTTTTTTTAAAACAATTTAATAGAAATTCATGGCGGTCATGTCTAATATTGGCGTGACCGCCATAAATTTCGGGCTTAGGGCCAGCTGATAATACAAAGCTGGCCCTAACCTCTTTATTACCCAGCGTGCCACCGCTACCAGGGCCGCTGGAAGAGCGGGGTTCAGCGCCAGAGGATGGCGCTTCAATGAACGCGCCATCTTCTGGGGCGGCTGCGGGCTGCAATTTGCAGCGGGGGGTGCCCAGAAAGCTTGGGCATCCCTGCGCTGCGGATTCCAGCCCCCAGCTGCTTAGCTGTACCTGGCTAGACATAGAAATTGCGCGGAGCCCCACGCATTTTTTTTTAATTATTTCATGAAATTCTGAGATTCTGACTCTGAGACTCTGACTCTGAGACACTGACTCTGAAATTCATGAAATAATAAAAAAAAAATGCGTGGGGCTCCGCGCAATTTCTATGTCTAGCCAGGTACAGCTAAGCAGCTGGGGGCTGGAATCCGCAGCGCAGGGATGCCCAAGCTTTCTGGGCACCCCCCGCTGCAAATTGCAGCCCGCAGCCGCCCCAGAAGATGGCGCGTTCATTGAAGCGCCATCCTCTGGCGCTGAACCCCGCTCTTCCAGCGGCCCTGGTAGCGGTGGCACGCTGGGTAATAAAGAGGTTAGGGCCAGCTTTGTATTATCAGCTGGCCCTAAGCCCGAAATTTATGGCGGTCACGCCAATATTAGACATGACCGCCATGAATTTCTATTAAATTGTTTTAAAAAAAACACAACACAAGGAAAATTTTTTATTAGAAATAAAAAAAAAAGCCATTAGGGACTCCATCTTTAATTAAAAAAATCCTCTTCCGTCCGACGCAGTCCAAAACGCGATGTCCTCTCTGCTAAATCCCCTGTGCATAAACATAGATGTCTATGCACAGGGAATAAGCAGACTGAGAACAATCTCAGCTCTGCTACATCATCTCTGTGCACAGACATTCATGTCTGTACACAGGGAATGAGCAGACTGAGAACAATCTCAGCTCTGCTACATCATCTCTGTGCACAGACATTCATGTCTGTACACAGGGAATGAGCAGACTGAGAACAATCTCAGCACTGCAACATCATCTCTGTGCACAGACATTCATGTCTGTACACAGGGAATGAGCAGACTGAGAACAATCTCAGCACTGCTACATTATCTCTGTGCACAGACATTCATGTCTGTACACAGGGAATGAGCAGACTGAGAACAATCTCAGCACTGCTACATCAGGCAGCAGGCGGGCTCTAGGACCCTGGAGCTGCACAGAGAAGACAGCTGGACTCGGCTGGCAAAGAAACAGCAGTTACTTTGCGAGTTTCCCTGCTATCACTGGCACAGTAGCCAGTGATTACTCGCGAGTTTCCCTGCTATCACTGGCACAGTAGCCAGTGATTACTCGCGAGTCTAATGCAAACAATGGCAATCCTAGTTTTGTCAGCGTTTCTGACAAAACTAGGATTGATATTGATTTGCATTGGACTCGTGCGAGTCATCACTGGGAAACTCGCAGAGTACCGAGTCCTGCGAGTCCCTTACTACTCGCCGAGTAACGAGTCCTAGCGAGTAGATTCGCCCATCCCTAGTGTAGATAGTGTCTGAAATGGAACGTAACCTGTAACTTGTAATTGTGAATGTATACCTGCACTCATGCTGTCTGGAGTTGTTTTTATGGGGAAGAGTTTTATCATGTGTGATGTTTTTCCAAACAAATAATAAAAGTAATTGCATTTATATACAAGCATTGTGTAGGAACTGCCGTTTTTCTTTATCTGGTTACATGAACTGAATAGTGAAATTATGCGGCTGATGATATATGTATTATTATGGACTCTAGAATTTTGTTAGTGATCAACTCTCTCAATCTGCTGGCCTTCACAGAAACCTGCATCCAGGATTCAGACACTGCTTCCCCGGCTGCTATTTCTCATGGCGGCTTACACTTCTCTCATTCCCCGAGAACTGGGAACAGACATGGTAGTGGAGTGGGCCTCCTCCTGTCCCCACAATGTACTTTCCAGGTCACTCCCCCAGCCTCATCACTCTCATTCCCTTCTTTTGAGGTCCACACCATTAGGCTATTCCATCCCCTCCCCCTCAGAGTAGCGGTGGTTTACCGCCCGCCAGGGTCATCCACCCAGTTCCTCGACCATTTCTCCGCGTGGCTGCCGCATTTCATGTCCTCAGAATTACCAACCCTTATTCTGGGAGACTTTAACATTCCCATAAACAGCCTCATCTCTCCATCTGCATCTCAGCTCCTATCTCTAACCACATCTCTTGGCCTCTCACAGTTCTCAACCTCTGAGACTCACAAAGACGGTAACACCCTTGACCTGGTCTTTACCCGGCTCTGCTCAACCTCCTCCTTAGATAACTCACCTCTTCTCTCCGACTAAAACATTCTCTCCTTCTCACTCACTAACTCTCAACCACCACAGCATACTCCTACCTATCACACATCCAGAAATCTACAGGCCATTAACCCTCAAGCACTCACAGACTTCTTCATCTCATCTCTGTCCCCAATCTCTTCAATCTCCTGTCCAGATGAGGCAGTAAATCACTACAATGACACTCTCAGAAGCTTCCTGGACCAAGTAGCGCCCCTCACCCTCAGAACCTCCAAACAGAGAACAAAACAACCCTGGCTCACATCACAAACTCGATTCCTCCAGCGATGCTCTAGGAGTGCTGAACGTCTATGGAGGAAAACTCGCTCACCAGGAGACTTCATCCATTATAAATTCATGCTAAAAACTTACAACTCTGCCCTTCACCTTGCCAAACAGACCTACTTCACCACCCTGGTCTCCTCACTATCCAACAATCCAAAAAAACTCTGACACCTTTCACTCTCTCCTCAGTCCTAAAGTGCAGGCCCTGATCACTGACCTCTGTGCTGATGACTTGGCTTCTTACTTTATGGAGAAAATAGACAACATCCGCCAGGAAATCAGCTCCCAGCCTCCAAGCGCTGCCACTCCCATTCTTCCCCACATCTCCTCTGGTTCACTCTCCACATTTGACCCAGTCACAAAAGAAGTCTCCAGGCTCCTTTCTTCCTCTCGTCCCACTACATGCACCACTGACCCCATTCCCTCACACCTGCTCCAGTCCCTCTCTCCAGTCGTCACCACTCATCTAACCAAAATCTTCAATCTCTACCTCTCTTGTGGCATCTTCCCCTCCTCCTTCAAATGCTCGATCATTAATCCATTATTAAAGAAAACCTCTCTCGACCCATCCTGCACAAATAACTACAGACCAGTCTTCAATCTCCCCTTCATCTCTAAACTCCTGGAGCGCCTGGTCTACTCCCGCCTCACCTCTTACCTCTCCACTCACTCTCTTCTAGACCCATTACAGTCTGGTTTCCACCCCCTTCACTCTACAGAAACCGCCCTCATCAAAGTGACCAATGACCTTCTGACGGCAAACAGTAATGGTGACCACTCTCTGCTTATTCTTCTTGACCTCTCTGCAGCTTTTGACACTGTTGACCACCATCTCCTACTCTCTATGCTGCACTCCATTGGTATAAAGGACACCACTCTCTCCTGGCTCTCCTCCTATCTTTCTGACCGCTCTATCAGGGTATTATTTGCCGGCTCCACTTCTTCCCCTCTTCCTCTCACTATTGGGTCCCTCAGGGTTCAGTCCTTGGACCTCTTCTCTCTCTACACAGCCCCGATTGGACACATCATCCGCAGATTTGGCTTTCAGTATCGTCTTTATGCTGATGACACACAACTATACACTTCCGCCCCTGACCTTACCCCTGCGGTATTAAAGAACACCAATGACTGTCTAGCTGCAGTTTCCAACATCATGTCCACTCTCTATTTGAAGCTAAACCTTTCCAAAACTGAACTACTTCTGCTCCCCTCTTCCACTAACCTCCCTAAATCGGACATCTCTCTCTCAGGTTGCGGCACCATGATAACGCCTAGGCAGCAGGCTCGCTGTCTGGGTGTTATGTTTCACACCGATCTCTCCTTTTCCTCCCACACACAATCTCTCATCCGCTCCTGTGGCTCACACCTGAAGAACATCTCTAGAGTTCGCCCCTTTCTCACCATGGAAACAACAAAAACCCTCACCGTGGCCCTAATCCATTCCCGCCTTGACTACTGCAATTCTCTATTAAGTTTCCTCCCCCTCACTAGACTTTCTCTTCTCCAGTCCATCCTTAATGCAGCAGCCAGGATCACCCATCTGGCCAATCGTTACTCAGACGCCTCTGCTCTGTGCCAGTCATTGCACTGGCTGCCCATATACTACAGGATCAAATTCAAATTGCTTGTTCTCACCCACAAAGCTCTTCACAGTACAGCACCCCCTACATCTCCTCCCTCATCTCTGTCTATCACCCCACCCGCTCTCTACGTTCTACAAATTACTTTCGACTAACATCTGCACTAATCCGATCCTCCCACTCCCGGCTCCAAGACTTCTCCAGAGCTGCACCAATTCCTCTGGAATGCTCTACCCTAAGAAATCAGGACTATACGCAACTTGCATGGCTTCAGACGATCCCTAAAAACACATCTTTTTAAGGCGGCCTATCATGTTTCCTAATATAAGTCCTTTGTACTGTAGACAGTGAATGGGCTATCCCTCTGGACATTACTCTTCTACAAACTCCACCAAACCAAAAAGGTCTACACAGACTGTCTGATGACCATTCATGTAAGCTTAGTTCTATGCCCCATTTCCTCAAGATGCCTGGACCATCAGTGCAATAAGCCCCTGTACTTTGTGCAACCCCTATCCCGTTGTAGATTGTAAGCTCTTTTGAGCAGGGTCACCTTCATTTCTTGCTTTATTTATTGTATTTTCTTTTTTACATTGATTCTATGCCTATTGTTTTGTATCCAATTATTGTATTGTATTTGTTCTCTACTGTAATTACTGTATTATATTTCCTGTACTCTAACCCTACATTGTAAAGCGCTGCGGAATATATTGGCGCTATATAAATAATGATTTATTATTATTATTATTATTATTAATAAAGTAAAGTACCCTGTGAGCTCATGTGCCTGCCTGAGATTGTTTACTTCCAATACCTCGTCCAGTACTATAACAACCACGCTGTGTAAGTACCCGCCTGAAGAGCCATCTGAGGACCGCGGAGTGCTGCAGCTGCAGAGTAAGTGACTGTGTTAACTGAACGCCCCATTATAAACCACCATAGACTACCACTCCAGCCCTGGGGACATCCAGCCCTACCCGGATAGGGCTTACCATCTCGGCTGCCACTAAGTCACCGTCCCTAGCCATAACCAGGCAGCAGTGGCCCCTCTGGCCACAACACTCTGGGTGGCGTCACGACAAATCCCCTGTAAATATTCCCCTTTTTGGACTGATCCCAGGCCACGGGACCGGGTCACTACTACCTTGATTCCCCGAGAGACAGCCACTGCCCCCGTTCCCGAGTACCCCATAGCCTGGGGGTGCATCATACACACTCAAAGATATGCATTCTCATTAGTCATATACTGTACGTGCATACTCACCATGTAGTCCACATAACTTGGAGATCTTTACACTGACAGACACCTGAACAAGGAGAGGCGTGGGTGCCGCAGCAGTGGTCAGAAGGGGGCAACTGCTTCTGCATACTGAGTTTGTGCATCTAAATGGTACCTTTATGGTATGATGTTTTCTGCTGGGCTGCTGTATCTAAGCTTATCAGTTTTGAGGTTGTATCTAAGCCTATAAAGTTTGATGCTGTCTTCTAAGCTGCTGTATCTAAGTAGCTGAGGTGCAATGCTGTTCACTATGCTGTATCTAAGTCTATAAAGTATGATGATGTTGTTTATTAAACTCCCGTATCTAAGCCTAGAATGTGTGATACTGTATAATGATCCATTGTGAGCCTACCATAGCACTGCTTACATTTTTGTTTTGCCTATCATTTTACGGTAAAAAGCTTTGAAAAAAATACCTTTTATTTTTCATGTGTCTGATATATATTAAGTATTTTTCGCAGGGATTTTTCCTGTGACTAGTTAGTAGCATGAAATTAGGGGACTTTACCTTAAAGAAACTTTCCAGAACTTTTGAAGACTAGTGAAGAGGAGAGCAGCAGCTGTGGTATCTGATAAACTAACAAATTCCTCAAAACTGAAAATATGTTTATACTGTAAATATAAAGAATTCCTCTATCTCTGAAGCTCATCCTCCTCCTCATTACATACCACTCCCCTCTTATCTTCTCTCTCTCTTCTCAACTTCCTTCTCTTTTCTCCTCTCTTCTTCCTTCTTTCTCTCTCCTATCTTTTCTCTTCTCTCCCCTCTTTCCTTCTCTCCTCTTTTCTCTCTCATTGCTCCTCTGTTTTCTCCCCTGTTTTCTTCTCTCCTCCTTTCTCCTCTTTTCTCTTCCCTCTTCTCTTCTATCATTTCTTTTCTTCTCTCCTCTCTCCCTCCTTCTCTTCCCTCCCCTCTTTTCTTCTCTCCGTTCTTTTCTTTTCAACTCTCCCCTCTTCTCTTCTAATATCCCCTAGAGTAACAGACAATTTTGGGCAGATAACACAGGCGTAACTACAACAGGTGTAGGGGTTGCGATCGCACCCAGGCCCTGCAGCCAAAGGGGCCCCAAAAGTCCTTTTGTCCTATAGAAAAAGACTAATATTATTAAAGATTTGCAATAATTGGGGGTCCCGTTGGAGCCTTCGCATCGGGGCCCCAGAGCCTGAAGTTACACTACTGGCAGATAATAATATGGGGCGTCTCCTCACAGAAAGTCTTTTATCACCAAAATCCACTTCACGCTGCAGTTTTCGAATCTATTGATCGGTTCATAGGAACACGACTAAAAATTAATGCAAATACCGACCCCTCCCTCCCCATAGTTGGCGCATCCAGGTTTCTATCTTGTTGAACCAGCGTTTCATTGGGCAAACCATATTGTAATATTTTCTTCTGAATATTTTACATATATATGATGCATGTTTTTTAAAGGTTTTCTTCCCTGGCAGATTTCTATTTTAAGCAAATGAATGGACGGCAAGAAGAAAGAAGAGGAAAAAAGAAGAAGAAGAAAGAAGAGGAAAGAAGAGGAAAAAAGAAGAAGAAAGAAGAGGAAAGAAGAAGAAAGAAGAGGAAAAAAGAAAAAGAAAGAAGAGGAAAGAAGAAGAAAGAAGAGGTGAAAAAGAAGAAGAAAGAAGAGGAAAGAAGAAGAAGAAAGAAGAGGAAAGAAGAAGAAGAAAGAAGAGGAAAGAAGAAGAAAGAAGAGGAAAAAAGAAAAAGAAAGAAGAGGAAAGAAGAAGAAAGAAGAGGTGAAAAAGAAGAAGAAAGAAAAGGAAAGAAGAAGAAGAAAGAAGAGGAAAGAAGAAGAAGAAAGAAGAGGAAAGAAGAAGAAAGAAGAGGAAAGAAGAAGAAAGAAGAGGAAAGAAGAAGAGGAAAGAAGAGGAAAGAAGAAGAAGAGAATGGCAGGAAAGAGTTCACCTGCCGATGACCTCTTCTTCTGCTGTGTGTGGGCGCTTGCCAGCAGATGGCATTACGCACAGATTGACTCCCATTATTTTCTTGTGCGCAGTTGTCTCCATGCGTATAAAGCAAGAACACAGCCAAGCACAAAAAATGCAACATGTTGCGTTCGGCATGCGCATAAATTATGCGCAGACAAACATAACCGCAGCAGAGCGCAGGTACACACAGGCACAATGCGTTCCCATGTTAAACATAGGAGCGCATAGTGCCTGTGTCTTGCTGCGCTCAGGGACGCTGCACTCACTGCGCACATCGTGCTCAAATGTGAACCCAGCCTAAGCGACACAACGTCATATAGAGGGAAATTTACATGTTAACTTTAGAAGCCGATATGTTCGCAACGGAGAGGACAAGTGAAAAAATAAAAACTATGTATTTTTCTGCTCTCCAGCCCCTTCATCAGGACACAGAGAGTTTACCATGAAAAGGTGGAGGAAGGTCATTAATAAAGCAGAGTATAAGCAGGAAGTCATGTACTTATTGCCCGCAGTGCGCTCATATTCTCAATACTGCAAGGTATCAGATCTGATTTGGCTAGGTGAAAGGCTAAGACTGGGGATCTAAGGTATAATGTCCTTTCCCAGCCTAAAAATATCAGCCAACAGATGCCCCAGAAGCTGCACATCACACGAGATGCTCCAATTCTGGCACTATGCATGGTTCTTCCAAGTGCCCTGGTGCATTGGCATCCACAGTAATAGTTTTTGGGGTTGATGTCAGTTGTATAATGTCAGCTGACATCAAGCTCAGGGGTTAGTACTGGAGAGGCATCTATCAAACACCCTCATTACTAACCAATTAATTTAAAAATTAAACAACTTTGGCGATTTTGAAAAGTAGTAAAGCGCAACTATCCACAGGCACAGGGTAGTGACTACAACTCCTATCAGCGCCGCTGTGCTCTGCAAGCCCTGGCTGCTCTGATACCAGTACCTCAGAACTGTCACAGTCACCACAGCTGCATTCAGGGAATGTGATTTACAATGGAAATTTGTTATGTCATTCCTCTGGGAGAACGCTGTCTATTTATAGTTAGTATTTAAGCTTCACTAAATAAAGTATTGTGTCTAGTACTTGCTCTAGATTACTGGTGATGCAACTCTTCTCTCATTTCAGAGGATTGTGTACTTACTGTATATATTTCTGATTCTTTTGATCCTACGTGGTAATATTAGTTTGCTGTTTGCACATATAGCTAACACATGCTGCTGCATATTAATAAGATGACATATGTCAATTTATTTATTCTATGGAACATGAGTTTCTTTCTTTGTATGCAATTGTCTCGCCAAAGTATACGAACACCCAGCGTGTGCTGCAATACAGGGTTTGCAACAGGAAAGGTATAGAAGGAAGGGCCCTGGTGCTAGGAAGAGGGGTCACCTCCTGACAGAGTGTATTGGTCAGGGGCAGAGTGCAGTGGTCGGGGCAGAGTGCAGTGGTCGGGGTAGAGTGCAGTGGTTGGGGTAGAGTGCAGTGGTCAGGGGCAGAGTGCAGTGGTCAGGGGCCCGATGCAATTCCATCGGGAGCGCGGTGAAATGAATTGTGTGTATACAGGCGGGTCAGTGGGTAGCAGAGTATACAGGGGGCTCTGAGGGTAGCAGAGTATACAGGTGACTCTGTGGGGAGCAGAGTATACAGGCAGCTCTGTGGGTAGCAGAGTATAGAGGCGGCTGTGAGGGTAGCAGAGTATACAGGCGGCTCTGTGGGTAGCAAAGTATAGAGGTGGCTCTGTGGATAGCAGAGTATGATGTGGTGGGAGGCTGGAGGGGTGAGGAGAGGTGGCGCTGCAGGGGTGAGGAGAGGTGAGGCAGGAGGGCTGAGGAGAGATGCAGATGGAGGGGTGAGGAGAGGTGCCGCTGGAGGGGTGAGGAGAGGTGCGACTGGAGGGGTGAAGAGAGGTGCGGCTGGAGGGGTGAGAAGAGAGGAGGCTGGAGCGGCGACATCACCGTTTGGTACACCTCTCTTCCTCCAGGCTGCACACCTCTCTCCCTCCCTCCAGGCTGCACACCAGCTGGCTCCGTATCCCCGGGGCCACTTGGCCTCCTGCTCGGCGTCCGGCACAGGGCTGACCCCCGGAGCCTCGACCCAGTCCAGGAGTGGAGGCCGGTCCGTGCAGTCGCCATTCCGCTGAGACCCGTCAGCAGCCCCGGGCGCCGGAAGTGAGGGGGAGGAGCCTGCAACTGTGAAACCCGCCGGAGCGAGCGCGAGGCACCCCAGAGACGACCGGCATTAGCTTGTCATCTCCCGAAGTGGTGTGTGGCGGGCGGGAGACGACCAGCTAACGCCAGTCTTCTTCCGCCCGTGATGTGTGTTTTAGGCAGTGTAGGGGCGGCCGTAAGCGTGGCGGAGCTGCCTGAGTCACGCTCCGTTTAGGGCCGGCATGTTGGTCCATCCTGGACGGGTGTAGCGCTGTGGTGACGTCACTTTGGCGATGACAAAGTGACGGAAGTGCTGGCTAAAGTGACGGAAGTGAGCCTTCGGGTTTTATATATTAGATATAGCCGCGCTATGGTATATGGCGGTACAGTATAGCACATGTATAGCAGCACTATAGTATATGTCAATATATTACAGTATATGTACAGGTGCACTATAGTATATGGTGGTATTTTATAGCACATGTATAGCAGCGCTATGGTATATGGCGGTACATTACAGTACATGTAAAGCAGCGCTATGGTATATGGTGGTACATTACATTACATGTACAGCAGCACCATAATATATGGCGATACATTACAGCACATGTATAGCAGCACTATAGTATATGGCAGTATATTACAGTATATGTAGAGTTGCACTATAGTATATGGTGGAATTTTATAGCACATGTATAGCAGCACTATAGTATATGGCGATACATAAGAGTACATGTATAGCAGCACTATGGTATATGGCAATACTCAGCTCCCCCCCCCCCCCCCGCTCCTCCCCCAAAAAATAAAAAAATCCTCAGTGAGGATACTCACCTGTCCGCCGGCTCGCTCCACCTCCGTCTCCTAGGTCCTACAGGCCTTTAGGACCCGTCGTTGCCTGGGAAACCGATCAGCTGATCATGACCGCTAACTGCCAGGGGGGCAGGATGGATCAGCGGAGCCGGATGGTGATGGGGGGTGGAGTGGTGGCAGGATGGAGCGAGAGTGGCAGGATGGAGCGGGGGAGGGGGGCAGGATGGACCCGGGGGGGGCAGGATGGAGCCGGAGGAGCAGGATGGAGCCGGAGGAGCAGGATGGTGGCGGAGGTGGGGGCAGGATGGAGCCGGCGGGGCAGGATGGAGGCAGCGGGGCAGGATGGAGCGAGCGGGGTGGGATGGTGGCGGGGGAGCAGGATGGAGCGAGCGGGGCAGGATGGAGCCAGCGGGAAGGGGGGGGCAGGATGGAGGCGGTGGGGGGGCAGGATGGAGCTGGTGTGTGGGGGGGGCAGGATGGAGCAGGCGGGGGGTAGGATGGAGCGGGTGGGCGGGGCAGGATGGAGTTGGCGGGGGGGCAGGATGGAGCCGGAGGGGAAGCCGGACGGAGCTTGTGATGGGGGGGGGGCAGGATGGAGCCGCTGGGGGGGATAGGATGGAGCGGGCGGGGGGGCAGGATGGAGCCGGCAGCGGGGGGGGGGGGGGGCAGAATGGAGTCGGCTGGGGGGCAGGATGGAAACGGTGGGGAGGCAGGATGCAGCTGGCGGGGGGGGTGAGGGAGGGGGCAGGATGGAGCCGGGGGGGGGTTAGGATGGATATGATGGAGCGGGCGGTGGGGGCAGGATGGAGCCGGCGGGGGGGGTGGGATGGAGTCGGCGTGGGGGGGCGGGAAGGAACTGGTGCTGGGGAGGCAGGATGAAACTGGTGTGGGGGGGGCAGGATGGAACTGGTGTGGGGGGGCAGGATGGAGCCGTGGGGGGGGGCAGGATGCAGTCGGCGAGGGGGGGTGGGCAGGATGGAGCCGACGGGGGGCAGGATGGAGCCGGTGTGGGGGGTGGAATGGAGCCAGTGGGGGGGCAGGATGGGAGCTGGTGTGGGGGGGGCAGGATGGAGCGGTTGGGGGGGCCGGATGGAGCCAGCGGGGGGGGGCCGGATGGAGTCGGCGGGGGGGGGGCAGGATGGAGCCGGGGGGGGGGGGCAGGATGGAGCCGTGGGGGGGGCAGGATGCAGCCGGTGGGGGGGGGGCAGGATGAAGCCGACGGGGGAGACAGAGGATGGAGTGGGCGGGGGGTGGAATGGAGGCGGCGGGGGGCAGGATGGAGCTGGTGTGGGGGGGGCAGGATGGAGCGGGCGGGGGGGGTGGGATGAGTGGGCGGGGGGGCAGGATGGAGCCAGCGGGGGAGGCAGGATGGAGTCGGCGGGGGCGGGGGGCAGGATGGAGCCGGCGGGGGGGCAGGATGGAACTGGTGTGGGGGGGGCAGGATGGAGCCGGCGGGGGGCTGGATGGAGGTGGGGGGGTGGCAGGATGCAGCCGGTGGGGTGGAGGCAGGATGGAGCCGACGGGGGGGGGCAGGATGGAGCCGGCGGGGGGGTGGAATGGAGCCGAGGGGAGGGTCAGGATGGATGCGAGGGTACTCACCCGTGTGCCAGCTCGCAGGACCTGTCGTTGCCTGGGAAACCGATCAGCTGATTAGTTTCCCAGGCAACCACAGGTCCTCAAGCCATGGAGGTAGAAGACGTAGATGGAGCGCGCCGGCGGACGGGTGAGTATCTTCAATGAGGCTGTTTTTATTTTTAGTAGAACCAAGCAGCGGGGGAGCCGCGGGGGGGCAGGAGGAGCCGCGTTGGGGCCGCAGGAGTGGGGGAGCCGCGGCGCTCCCGAGCCCACCGCTCGAGGGTCTGGTAGGCGCCGTTCTGACAGCTAAAGCACCACCGCTCGCCGCCATCTTGGATCACCCTGAGCGGGTGTAGTGCCCAAGCCACTTCCGTCGTGTGACATCATTTTTGTCCCTTGAAGACGGAAGTGGCTTTGGGTTTTATATATTAGATTAAAGGGGTTGTTCGCTCCTGGACAAAGTGTCCAGATGGTCATTTGAAATTATAATGTCACATGACCAATGCAGCCAATCAGCCTTTTGGTGATCTGTCAGAGCTCCAGCATCTTCTATTGGCACGGGCGCTCAGTGGTTATATCATCACCCCCCCCCCCGTGCCACAGCGGTGGCTGGGACTCGAAAGTATTCATTCAAACTATGGGAGCAGGAGCGGCATCCTCGGGGGGGGGGGGGGGGGTTGGGCAGTGCTGCAAGTGGGCCCCCTGCCAATGCCACCCCACTATTTACCAGCAGGTGGTGCTGCCTGAGGCACCGATTGCTTTATGGGAGGGGAGCCCCTCTCTATTGGACAATTCCTAATCGATGGGTTTCCTGCTTCTAGGATTCTCAGCAAAGAGCTGGAATATGTGCTGGAGACGCCTCTGTCAATGACGTGTAGAAATCCAACAGGTCCAATCCTACTAACACATCTGCCTGGGCAAAAATAATTAAATCTGTCTCCCACCTGTATCCCAGTATGAGCATTGATTTTCCAGTTGTGGGGATGTATGTTAACAAGCATAAACACTACGTAAAATAAATCTGTCAGCAGATTTTTGCTATGTGATCTGAGAGCAGCTTATTGTAGGAGTGAATACCCTGATTCCAGCAATGTGTCACTTACTGGGCTGCCTGTTACAACACTGATTTTATTGAAATTATTAGTAGAAGATTATCACTAAAGAACTAATTGTTTTGTGCCTCCTAGTCCTACTGCTCTGTATAACCCTGCCCGCACCACTGATTGGCAGATCTCTGCCTATGCACAGAAATCAGCCAATCAGTGGTGTGGGCAGGGTTATACAGAGCTCAATATTTAGAGCACTGCTAGATATGTAGCAGAGGAATCAGGGATTATATCAAAATTACATCATGCAGACCAGCAAGTAACACATCGCTGGAATCAGGGTCTCTGCCCCTATATTAGGCTGACTTCAGATTAGTTAGCAAAACTTGGTGAAGGTTCCCTATAATGAGACATTGGTATTTTCCTAAATCATAAAGTACATATGTGTTCAGTTGCCTTTTTATACCAAGTAAGGATTTGTAACCAGACATCACCTTCTAAATGTATAATTACCGAAAACTCCATAATGAATACAGAATCTGAGTTTTCTTCTGAGTATACAGCTGATGTGAAACCAATCTCTTATATATTCACACCAAAAATGCAACTTTAGAGGAACAAAAAATGCAAACTAGTCATTTTTCCCATATCTGAGTCATACCTAACCTTTAGGTGTTTTTCTTATCACATTTTTAGTCTCTTTAACCCCTTGCGTTCTTCAATGTTAGTCACTTGTAAAATATTAAACCATAGAGGTGCGCAAACGATTGCAATAATATTCATCATTTTTTACTTTCTTTATATACAGTGATACCTCAGTTTTCGTCGACTTCAGATATCATCGGTTTTGCTTTTTGACGATTTTTTTGATGAAAATCACGTCTCGGTTTTTGGCGATTTTGGTCCATACATTGCTACTAATTTAGCCATAAAAATGAGGTTGCCCTGCCAAAAAATAAAAGTACACCCCTCTTTCCCCTCCTTGGCGTCTCCCATACACCAAACATAGCTTTTTTTTATAAAAAAAAAAAAATAACACACAATAAATGTTTATTTTTTTCTGTAAATTAGTGTTTCATATTTAGTGATGAGCGCAACTGCTCGGTACTCGCATGAATATCTCGGTACTCGGGGTACTCGGCGAGTACCGAGTAATCTCGCGATACTCTTGCTATGCTCGGGGTCCACCTCCCTGCATGTTGGCGCTCTTTTCAGAGCCAGCGCGCATGCAGGGATTGGCTGACAGACACTGTAATGCCACAGCCATGTTGGTTGTGGCATTGCAGTGATTGGCTGGCCGCACAGCGTCATCAGGTCTTTATAAGACCTGACCGCGCTGTGCTCATCACTCTGCTCCACAGTCAGTGTAGGGAGAGCTGCTGCTGATTGAGGGACAGATTTGTGGCCTTTCAGCTAGTGTAGGCACAGGGCTGACAGTCTAATTACCACAACAGTCCTTCTGAGGACTAATAGAGCTGTATACAGGCAGGCAGGGTATATACCAAACTTTGCTGTGCCAGTATACTAGCCTGCATCACATCTGGGGCTGGTGTGATGGCTTTAAATCTCCTCTATCCATCCCAAAACAGTCCTTGTAAGGATTAATTTAGATCTCTATAGGCAAGAGGGGTACATAACTCCATTTTCTAGACCTCACAAGACACTGTCTACCTGTACGCAGCATTTGTAGAAGGTGTCTAGCCTGTAATATCTAATATCTTCAGTTAGTTGTATACAGGCAGTGTAAATAGCACACCATTCAAAATGTGCAAGTGTCGAGCCCACTGGGACGAGGGTACTCGGTACCGGACCGGGTCTTTACTGGGGAAGTCACGGGTGGTCCTGGTCCGGACCGTGTCCCGGGCCCTGGCAATAAAAGGGGAATATTTACAGGGGATTGTCAGTCGTGACGCCACCCACTTGATGCGGCCAGTGATGTGGGCCGCCGCTGCTGCAGAACCTCCGGGGACGATGTAAGGGCAGCGGAGATGGTGTAGTTCCAGTGGGTAGAACTGTGTTCCCCGGGGCAGTAAGGGTTAAGACTATTGTGGAGTGTGTAGCACACTTACTTTGCAGACGCTGCAGGGATCTCTCCTCCTGGCTGGTGCTGACAGGCTGTATCCTGTATGGAGAGAATCACTTTCATGCAGAAACACAAGGGAAGCAGTTCCAGGGTTTTCCAAAGCTTTACTCTCAGCTCTTCAAGTTACTTTACAGCACAGTTACGGTTCTTACACAGTTCAAGTTCAGTTCTTAGTACACGGGCACATTCTCCCTCTCCGGGTTCCCTTTGCTCCCTGCAGCCAGGACTCTCTCTCTGTGACCCCTCACACAATCTGCAGTGTCCTTTCCGGGCTATAACGGTTTCCGTCTCCACGGGTGTGTGTGAAACGCTGGACAGTATGGTGGTGACTCGGGCTCCTGTGAGTCCTAAGTTTGTCACTGAGCTGCCTGTCCTTTGGGTAGTGATCTCAATCTGAAACTCAGACCCCCCATCGTGTTGTTTGGGGATGCCGGGTAAACTACGGTCCCCTCTAGAGCCGACACTCTACTCAGCCCAGCCTCCAGCAGTCCTCAAGCCTGAGGCTCTACCAGGCTCCTTTCTTTCTGTTTCTCTCGGTATATAGGAGGGCTACTCCGCCTGCAGTCAGTTGCTTTAGCTGCATTCCTAGGGCCCAGGTTACACCGTCCCTCTCTGCTCTCCCACACTTCTGGGGATCCGGCTCTGGATAGGCTCTCTCTCCCCTCTGGCTTACACTGGCTCAGTACGGATTCTGTGTTCCTTCTGCCCTCACTCTTCCAGAACGTGTGGCTTTCTGTCTGCTCAGCTTCAGCTCAACCTGCTGCTGTTCTCTGGCCTTTGCATCTCAGCTTCTCTGCTGCTCTTGGTCTTTGCTGTTCAGCTCACTGTGGCCTACTGAACTCCTTCACTCCTCCCCCTTCCTATATACTTTCAAGTCACCTGACTACGGGTGTGCCCAACCCACTCCTCTGAATCCACCACCCCTCAATCTCATAGAGTGTCTAATCTCAGGGCTGGATGTTACCTCCTCTTACACGTGGGTATATGGGCTGTGAGGGTGTTGGTGTGCAACAAGTGTCCTACCTGCCTGGCTGCAGTTCCCTTTGTGGCCTCCTGGACGCAGGGGCGCCACACTCTCCCGGAGTTATCTAGCGCGTCCGCGTGCTGCCCGTCATGGATCCCCCTGAAAACCACGAGACTGGTTAATATTTTATTAACATTAATATTTTGTCAGAGCGGGTTTTTAGTGCCGCCGGTGGCAGGGTCGTATTTGGAGTTCCTGCTGCCCTAGGCACTGTCAGCGGTCGCACCCCCCATCACAGCTCCTACCCCCATTGCAGCCCCTCCCCCCATCATGGACAATCTTCCCCCCCCATCACGGCCGTCCCCCCAAGTTTCATGTAGCTTTTTTCCCCGACATTCTATCATGTAGCACATATAAAAGATTTGCAGGTTTATACTGTCGAGGTAAAGATATATTTTTACCTATATCTTATAGTATATATATATGCATGTCATTTATACTTTTATATTTGTTTTTCTTTTATAACTAAAATATTGGCTTATAGCATTAAATGGAACAATACGTTTTTCTTCTGTTCAGGTATGTACTCAAGATAAATATATATATCTATTTATCTCTCTCCCTCTCTCATTCCCTTTCCTCTTCTCTCTCTCTATGTCTCTCTCTTCTCTCTCTCTCTTTCTTCTCTCCCTCTCATCCATGAACCAAAGCTATGTGTAAACAAAGTGTTTTGCAGATGTATGTGAAACTGCTGAAGGAACAAGATGCCATGTACCAAGTTGTCCTTGAAGCAGAGGCCTGCTGTGTTGGTGCTAGGCTGTGCCATGAGAAACTGGAGATAGCAGTATACCAGAGGCTAAGAGATGACACCTGGACTGATTGGAGGATGGACTTACGAAAGACAAAGAATTACTTATTACTAACAAATAGACATTAGCGTAATCCCACCTAAACTCTTAGCATAAATACACCCCGTTTTGGATATTTACATGCTTATCTTCTGGACTATAAAAGATGATGTACCCGGATATGTAGTTCAGTTGCTGTGTATATCTTGCCATTGCTTAATAAAGCAACGAACATATTATAAGTTTGAACCAGATTCTCCGTCTGATTTACTCTTATCTGGTACCATATGTTCATAGTCTGATTTGGAGTGACCGGTGGAGGAGTGGAAGAGTTAAATTGCCCCGTCAATACATTGTGAGCCCCAATGGGGACAGTGTTGATGATGTATGTAAAGTGCTATGGAGTTCATTGTGTAATATGAATGCAAAAATATTATTCTTATATTATGTCACAATACCAGGATCTGAGGATCTTGTATTTTGAGGTCTGGGGCTCTCTGATGCGATGTTGCCGCCTGTCTCGCTGTCTTCCTCTTTTGACACTGCAGTGCAGTGGAGAAGAGAGCATTAACTGGTTAATAAGAAGTATGGTGTGTGTACAAACTGAGCCATAAACCCTCCCCATACCATGAAGTATGGTGTGTGTACTGAGCTATAAACCCCCATACCATGTCCAGCAGAGATTGTAGGATTTTATTATTAGGGTACGGACACACTAGCATGAAACGCTGATGAGTACAATGTGTGATTTTCTCGCATTGCACCAATGTTATTCAAAGTCTGAGAGCACATTGCCGAGTGTCGGACGCTTTTTTCTCATCCAGATTCTGGATGAGAAAAAGTCGGAACAGTATGTGATTCACGCGCGAGACTCACTAATGCAAGTCTATGGGTCCGAAAAAATCATGGACCGCACTCGGACCATCCCCCACACAGAGAGGTACACCGAGCCCCAGGGTAATCCCTCCACTGCCAGGTACAGCATGACACAGATGGGTACAGCAAGCCCCAGAGTAACCCCTCCACTGCCAGGTACAGCATGACACAGAGGGGTACACCGAGCCCCAGAGTAACCCCTCCACTGCCAGGTACATGACACAGTGGGGTACACCGAGCCCCAGAGTAACCCCTCCACTGCCAGGTACATGACATAGAGGGGTACGCCAACTTAGCACCACCCCCCCATCTCCCATGCACATCCCAGCACCCCCCGTCTCCCATGCACATCCCAGCACCCCCTGTCTCCCATGCACATCCCAGCACCCCCAGTCTCCCATGCACATCCTTCCCAGCACCCCCATCTCCCCTGCACATCCTTTCCAGCACCCCAACTCCCCTGCACATCCTTCCCAGCACCCCCAACTCCCCTGCACATCCTTCCCAGCACCCCCATCTCCCCTGCATATCCTTCCCAGCACCCCCATCTCCCCTGCAAATCCTTCCCAGCACCCCCATCTCCTCTTCACATCCTTCGCATCACCCCCATTTCCCCTGCACATCCTTCCCAGCACCCCCATCTCCCCTGCACATCCTTCCCAGCATCCCCATCTCCCCTGCACATCCTTCCCAGCACCACCATCTCCCCTGCACATCCTTCCCAGCACCCCCCGTCTCCCATGCACATCCTTCCCAGCACCCCCTGTCTCCCATGCACATCCTTCCCAAGCAACCCCCTATCTCCCCTGCACATCCTTCCCAGCACCACCCGTCTCCCATGCACATCCCAGCACCCCCCATCGTCTCCCATGCACATCTATCCCAGCACCCCCATCTCCCCTGCACATCCTTCCCAGCACCCCCATCTCCCCTGCACATCCTTCCCAGCACCCCCCGTCTCCCATGCACATTCTTCCCAGCACAACCCCCCCATCTCCCCTGCACATCCTTCCCAGCACAACCCCCCCATCTCCCCTGCACATCCTTCCCAGCACAACCCCCCATCTCCCCTGCACATCCTTCCCAGCACCACCCGTCTCCCATGCACATCCCAGCACCCCCCATCGTCTCCCATGCACATCTATCACAGCACCCCCATCTCCCCTGCACATCCTTCCCAGCACCCCCATCTCCCCTGCACATCCTTCCCAGCACCCCCCCATCTCCCATGCACATCCTTCCCAGCACCCCCCCCATCTCCCATGCACATCCTTCCCAATACCCCCTGTCTCCCATGCACATCCTTCCCAGCACAACCCCCGCCTGTCTCCCCTGCACATCCTTCCCAGCACAACCCCCCCATCTCCCCTGCACATCCTTCCCAGCACCACCCGTCTCCCATGTACAACCCAGCACCCCCCTGCCATGCATATCCTAACACTCCCCACCGTCCCCCATGCACATCCCAGCACCCCCTGTCTCCTATGCACATCCATCCCTGCAACCTCCCCCTCTGCCTGCCATGCACATCCACCCCTTCACCCCCCCTGCCTGTCATGCACATCCCAGCACCCACACCCCACCTGCCATGCACTGTGATGCAGATCCCAGCACTCCCCCCTGCCATGTGCATCTCACAGTGCACACTGCTCTCCCCCTTGGCCCCCCCGCTTCTTCGGCTCTAAAGCGCCTTACCTGCTCCCCGCTCTTGCCTCCAGGCACATCCAGCGATGTCTCCTCTTCTCTCCCGCGCTCTGCAGACGCCGGCAGTGTCATGATTCATCACCTGCTGCCAGGCGCTATGACGCTGCAGGAGCGCGCCGCCGGATGTCAGGGCGGGGACCCAAATGGACTCCACTGACCCCGGAAGTGCAGGGGCGCTCATATTCATTTGCAATCCTGCCTTAAAGGCACGATTGCATATTAATGCTGTACCCCTGGGCCCCCTCCCCCCTCCAAAAACACTCCAGATTTAATAAAGAGTTTGGAGGAGGGATGGGGATAAAAAAAAACAAACTTTTTTTCAACTTGCCCCTGGTGCCGCCCCCTTGACACCTGGCACCCTAGGCACGTGCCTACGGGTGCCTAATGGTAAATACGGCCCTGGCCGGTGGAATCATTACAGATAAACGCACCCGCCTGTCAGCTGAAAATGCTGACACGCTGACTCCGATCAAGATGAACAAGCTTTGGATTGGGCCTGACTTCAGCACACCACCACCAAAACAAAAATAAATTACAAAACTTCCTCCATTAGAAGTGCTTTGTTTATGGCTGGCTTTATGTGCGGGGGATGCAAACTGCCCAATCAGTGTTTTCCAATGAGGTTTAGGTCAAGTTTGGGTCCAGAACTAAACTTTATAAAAAGTCCAGCTTAACCCCAGAACCCGAACTTCCAAGGGTCTGCTCATGTCTAGTTAATATACAAGAGCATACAGTAGTTCATAATATAAATACAGCACCAATATATGTACAGTACCTGAAGCCACTCATTACAAATATACATCACCAGAACAAAGGTGGAAAGAGTTAGGTTAGCATTTACAGTACACCTGTGTGGTAAACAGGTTCTAAAGAAGTGTTGATTTCACAAACATGAACGTTATCAAGTTGCAATAAAAGAAGTAACTTCAGGTCAGATCAGATGATTCAGTGTGGAATAAACAATAATAGAAGGTTTCGTAAAAGCAATACAAGTTGTGCAATGATGTTATTGGCTCAGCACTGACTGTTTCTTTACAGGGTAAACAAGGACAACTTCTGTACATTCTCCACGTGTTTATATTGTGATCCCCAATGAGGACAGTGACGATGGTCTGTAAAAACCGCAGAATATGTTGTGAACATATAACTTTGCTTATACTACTGAAGTACAGGACCTGAGGATGCAACGGCGCAGAGAAGGATGACACAGTGAGGACTCACAAATAACATAATAGGACAAACTGGTATATGGCTCAATACAGAAGAATCAGGAAATAATACAAAGGTTCAAAGAATAATCAGCTTGCACATGACATATACAAACACTCATTATTGAACAATTCCTAGTATGATCTCCCAGGCTGTACGTACTTTCCTAGTGTACAGTCAGTAATTGTATATTTGTTCCAGCTCACCATGGGTGCCTTAATTTAATTTTCACGGAGCATGGGAAACCGGTCTTTGCTCGACCCAGGAATCCAATAAGTAAGTAGAACGAATCCAGCTCTTAGACATGGATGTCATGAGTAATCCGAAACGACATTGACTTGGGTCACGCTGACAGTACACAGTTCTCTGTATGCAATTTAAATTAAATAAAAAAAGAGGAAAAGTTCTTTATGTCTAAAGGCCCCGTTCCACACTTCAATGTCCCAGCGATCCGACCAGCTATCCGACCAACGATCCGACCTGCCCAAGATCGCTGGAACATCGTTTACTGATCGCTGGTGAGGTGTCACACGGGCAGATATATTAAACGACGCCGCAACGATTCAGCGACAAGTGAACAACATTAGCAGTCGTTTGGACCCCTACGTGCTTCAGTTCTGAATAGGCGAAGTCGCAAACGAGATCATTGGAAAGGTGTCACACACGCCGATGCTGCAGGTCCAACGGACGATGGATGAGAAATTTATGGTCCTGGTCATTCTTGAACGATCAACGATCAAACGACTTATCGTTGGTCGTAACTACGTGTCACGCGCAACGATGTTGTTACGACGTCGTTGCAACGTCACAAAACCGTGACGTTTCAATGATATCGTTAATGATATCGTAGTGTGTAACGGGTCCTTAAGAGTTGGATTTGTTCTACTTTATTATTATCACAGTCAGTAACCCCAAGGTAAACTACAGTCAGGTACTAAAGTCCATAAGCGACACTATCTAACAGACTCACCTCTGGTCAGCGATTCAATTCTACATAATGATAAGAACAGGCGATTTATAGAATAACCTGAAATAGAGGCCAATAATAGTTACCGTATTACTTCATATTACTAAGCACCGCTCAGATAAGCAGTAAGCAGTGACCCGACTCACTCAGATAGCCAATGGGAGCTGGTTTTCTTTCTTTGGTACTTGACCACACTGTCGGTAATTGGGGTCCTGACTAGCGAAATAAGGTTCCCATCTCTTGACCACGCAGTCTGCACTCCAGAACCTGACTGGCGACATTTGGTATTTTTTCCCAAAGTTTAGGCTCAGAATATACTTTTTCTTCTTGAGGGCTACACAGTTCAGTCCAGTAATGCCAGTAGACCCAGTTGCTTCCCGAGCAGGTTGCTGACCATTCGGCCCTCCTGCTCGCATCTTTGCTTGCTTTCTTAATTCGGCACCTGCTCCCCCTCCTCTGATGCTCTGAGCTTTTATATTTTTCTGCTGCACCACAACTGTCACCTGATCTGGTGTCTTCATGAAATGGCTCCATCATTCATTGGTTCTAAGTGACTTCTTTGGCCAGCAGAGTGGAATTTTCCCCTTTCAGTCCCTCTAGGTCTGATAGGATGTACAGAATGCTGATTCCACTCTCTAATACCACTAACATATTCAATTGTATCTACGTCTTAAAGGGGTTGACTACTACTTGGACAACTCCTTTTCAATAACTATGTTCCTACTTCATAAAATAACAAATCATATACTGTCAGTGTTGGCTCTATGACAGCCAGTGTTAACACCGCTGGAATGGTGGCGGCACCAGAGGTGAGTATAAATGCTATTATCTTATTACAGGGAAACATGGTTGTCAGGAACATATAATAGAAATATGTTTTCCATGGTCTTTGGGAGCTGACGACACTGAGACCATGATCCCTCTCTTGTTTCTTGTGTAATAAGACTCACCCATTGTATTTGCATTCAGCTTCCCTCTCAAACTTCCTCCTCCCTTAAGGTACCGTCACACACAGCAATTTTGCAAGCAATTTCACTGGCAATTTGCTGGTTGCAGTGAAATCATGGACACATTGTTCCATTTCTACACGGCAATTAAACAGAACCATGTATCCATGATTTCACTGCAACCAGCAAATTGCCAGTGAAATTGCTTGCAAAATTGCCACGTGTGACGGTACCTTTAGGGTAATTATAGAAGCTGAAAGTTTGCAGTCTTATGACTTAAGAGAGAAGAGTTATTGGAAGGAAAAAAAGCAATGAATAGTTTCTTTGTTAGGTCAGCTAAAAAACTTCAAGTCAAGTTTCATACACCACATTAATATTAAAATTCTGAAAGTTATATTTTCAGAATCCATGCGACATGGCAAACGCAAAACACCGCTTTGCTTTGCTGGGTGATGCCCAGAAGCATAGCAATAGAATCCTGACAGTAAAACACTCAAAGCCATGTCATGTTTCCTGTCTATCAAAAGGGAGATTTATGAGGAGGAACATGATGCTTACATTTATTGCCTATGAGCTTCATGGCCAGACATATTAGGGAAACTAGAAATCAATAACTTTTGCTATTTTGGGCACGTCCCAGAGACAGCCCATATATGAGGTCAGCAGATGGTAAGTCCTTAATTTTATGGTGTGATTTTTAAAAACTAATACTACCGTAGCATTTTGTGACTTATTCAAACTATGGAAGGAAACTCCAAGAACTAAAGCTGTGATACTGAATCATAATTCTTCTAAGGAGTCTCCTTTTCTCCCTAAGATTGCAGATGTCACCGATTGTATTGTATTTTGTCCCCTTTGAAGAACCTTGTATATCTTTGTAAACAATGCCTATTCTTTCGGATTAAAACTATAAAATTTAATGGCTTTATTCTTCTTGCTCCATGACGAAAAACCACTACAGTGTGTAAGCCTCACGTTACCAGTACCAGCCTGACAAACGATTTGTGGTGGCAGCATATTTTGCTCATTTATGTGTTATTGTGGGCTTTGTAGTGATTGGCCTGAGGTATATATATATATATACTAGCTGTGAGCCCGATGCAAATGCATCGGGATTCTAGAACGTGCATTAATTTGATTATAGTAGATAGCTATTTTTTATTTTATTATTTATTTTGTTTTGTTTTTTTACTATTTTTATTATTATTAAATTTATTTATTATTTGTTATTTTAAGTGAATTTATTTGTATTAAGATTATTTTATTTTATTTAAAAACCGCATCTGCGGCGCGGTTGCGGTAATCCCCATACAAAGTATAGGGGGACTTGCAGCAGGTGCGGCAAAACCGCACTTGCCGCACCTGCCGCAAGTCCCCCTATACTTTTTATGGGGATTACCGCAACCGCGCCGCAACTTGCACTTGCGGCGCGGTTGCGGTAATCCTTATGGGGATTACCGCTACCGCGCCGCAAGTGCTCGCACTCAGCCAGCGACTCGCAATGCGGCGCGGTTGCGGTAATCCTTATGGGGATTACCGCTACCGCGCCGCAAGTGCTCGCACTCAGCCAGCGACTCGCAATGCGGCGCGGTTGCGGTAATCCTTATGGGGATTACCGCTACCGCGCCGCAAGTGCTCGCACTCAGCCAGCGACTCGCAATGGCCTGGCGGCCATTGCTCGCGCTACCTGAGCGGGAGATCGCTAGCTTTGTGGCCGAGCCTCTGGTTCTATTTTCGGCCAGCGACTCGCAATGGCCGCTTCACGGCCATTGCTCGTACTCAGCCTGCGCGAGCAATGGCCTCGCGGCCATTGCTCGCGCAGGCCAACGACTCGCATTGGCCGCTACGCGGCCAATGCTTCGCCGTGGTGACGTCACAGAGTGACATAGCCACGGTCTTTGCCGGGGTCCGACACGGAAGTGCCTACGGCAATTATATAGTAGATAGCTGTTAGCCTGATGCAAATGCATCGGGTATCTAAAATATGTTTATTGTTTTTTTAAAGATTTTTAAATAATAATGGCATCATCAATAGCAATAATATAAGCAATAGCATTATTATTAGCAGTAATAGCAGTATTAATAGCATTATTAGCATTAATAATAGCATTAATAACATTATTAATAGCATTAATAGCATTATTATTAGCATTAATAGCATTATTAATAGCATTAATAGCATTATTGATAGCATTAATAGCAGTATTAATAGCATTATTAGCATTATTATTAGCATTAATAGCATTATTAATAGCATTAATAGCATTAATAACATTATTAATAGCATTAATAGCATTATTGGTAGCATTAATAGCAGTATTAATAGCATTATTAGCAGTATTATTAGCATTAATAGCATTATTATTAGCATTAATAACATTAATAATATCCTGAATAGCATTATTAGTAGCATTAATAGCAGTATTAATAGCATTAATATCATTATTATTTGCATTTTTATTTTATATTAATATATTATTAATTATATTATTTTGTATATTAATTTTTTATTTTAATGAAAATTATTTTATTTTATTATATTTTAATTACTTAATGTAATTAATATCTTAATTTAATATATTATTATTTATTTTTTTTTGTTATTCTTATTTTTTATTTTATTATTTATTTTGTTTTGTTTTTTTACTATTTTTATTATTATTAAATTTATTTATTATTTGTTATTTTAAGTGAATTTATTTGTATAAAGATTATTTTATTTTATTTAAAAACCGCTTCTGCGGCCCGGTTGCGGTAATCCCCATACAAAGTATAGGGGGACTTGCGGCAGGTGCAGCAAAACCGCACTTGCCGCACCTGCCGCAAGTCCCCCTATACTTTCTATGGGGATTACCGCAACCGCGCCGCAACTTGCACTTGCGGCGCGGTTGCGGTAATCCTTATGGGGATTACCGCTACCGCGCCGCAAGTGCTCGCACTCAGCCAGCGAGTCGCAATGCGGCGCGGTTGCGGTAATCCTTATGGGATTACCGCAACCGTGCCGCAAGTGCTCGCACAGGGGCACAGGGGCACTGGGGAACAGGGGCACTGGGGCACAGGGGCACAGGGGCACAGGCTCCGGAGCACTGTGTCAGCATGTGCTGACAGCAGCTGCTCCGGAGCGGGATCACAGGGGCACAGGGGCACTGGGGCACAGGGGCACAGGGGCACAGGGGCACTGGGGCACAGGGGCACAGGAGCACTGGGGCACATGGGCACAGGGGCACTGGGGCACTGGGGCACAGGGGCACAGGGGCACAGGCTCCGGAGCACTGTGTCAGCATGTGCTGACAGCAGCTGCTCCAGAGCGGGGGCACAGGGGCACAGGCTCCGGAGCACTGTGTCAGCATGTGCTGACAGCAGCTGCTCCAGAGCGGGGGCACAGGGGCACAGGCTCCGGAGCACTGTGTCAGCATGTGCTGACAGCAGCTGCTCCGGAGCGGGATGACAGCGGCGAGGGGTCGCAATGCCCGCTACGCGGGCAATGCCTCGCACGTGGTGACGTCACATAGTGACAAAACCACGGCGTGCCGGGTCCGACACAAACGTGCCTACGGCAATTATAGAGTAGATATATATATATATATTCCTAGCTGGAACCGGTGATATATGTATCCCGCCACGTCAAGTGCCTCAATATCTAATATATAAAGCTGAGTGTATGTATGTTTGTGTATGTATGTATGTATATATGTCCATATAGCCCCGCCCCTCCATAGCTCCACCCCTTCACAGCATACAGGATGCATATGACTTCACCCCCTCCAGCTATCCCCGCACCCTTCATAGACCCGTCCTTCATAGCCCTGCCTGTCCTGTTAGCCCTGCCCTCTTTATTACACCCCATTCATTACTGTAACCTGGGCAATACCTCCTTCAGAACCATGCCCCCTGGATGTATATGGCCCGTCCCTCTGGTTACCCCCAGTTAGCCCCACTCCTTTATTACATCCCCTTTTTTTATTGTAACCCAGGCAATGCCAGGTTCTACAGCTAGTGCTGCATTCCCTTATCCTTGGAATATTCTCAGACTGTCCTGATGGTCAGGAGGGTGCTAGAGAGTTGCTCATCTTGGCAATGCTGATTGAGAAAGAGTTGTCCAATTATTGGACTTCCTCTTTAAAGACACAACATGTACAATGGATTCCAGGGTAGGAGAATCAGATCACACTATTAGATCCTATTGATGAAACGTTATTTCATATTATCATCTTACTTCTGTCACACTTGTAACTATACTTTTTTTTTAATGGCACCCTTTAGTTTACCTAATATACTAATTTTCAACTTTAAAAAAACTTTAAAATATATTTTAGGATGAATTGATAGTCACACCACTTCTATGGTTTTGATCCAGTCGAGATTTTGGTTTAGAAATTCGGATGCATAACTAAAGGTACAACAATCTCGTGGGTGCGCGGTCATTTTTGACATCGTTTCAACATCGCTGGCGAGATGTCACACATCTAGATATCGTGGACAACGCACCAACGATGTAGTGAGCAGGTATCATTCGCAAACCCCGATAATGATCATTGCTCATTGCTGTGAATAGGCGAAGTCGTCCACGACAGCGTTATCGTGGTGTCACACACAACGATGCAGCAGGTTGCTGGAGTTGAGATTGTCAGGTTTACCAACATGTTGGTAAACCTGTCAACTCTGATCCAACGATTTATCGTAGCAACTTGCCAGAGTCACACGGAATGAGGTCGCAACAATATCGCTGGTACACCTCCAAACCCGTGACATATCAGCGATGTCGTTGACGATGTCGTGCCATGTAACGGGGCCCTAAGACCTAAAGGTACCGTCACACGTAGCGATATCATCGGGAGATTTGCTAAGCAATCTCCGAATGCGGCGATATCGCTACCACATCGCCTGTGCGTTGCGGCGTGTGATAGAGCGATTTTACGGCAAGAAATCGCCGGTGGTGCGTCGCCTGACTGCCCTGCTCTGCAGTGAAATCAGGTGATATCCACCAGGCGATCACAGCGCTTCATGCCATGTGACAGGGCGATAGCGACGTACCCAGCGATCCGGAAATAAATCCCGTAGGCTTGCTTAGATGTTGTTTTTTTCACGCCATATCTGTGGCGATTGGTGGGTGATACTGTGTTCCAATTGGCTGGCCGTGTCCGAGACGCCTTATTGGATGACCCGTGACTTCACGCAAGGCTGACCAATGGGAACACAGTTCTGTCCACCAATCGCAGTGATAGGGGCGCGGTAAAACACACTGTAGCAAAACAGTATGGCGACATCGCCGCTACGATGGTGGCGTGTGACGCGGCGATGTTTGAAGGGAACATCGCTTCCGGTCTTCTGCTGGTGATTTCCGGGCAGGATCACCGAACATCGCACACGAGATCTCTATGTGTGACAGGGCAACGGCGATGTGAAAAAAAGTGCCTGGGACGTGCGCGCTCACATCAAATTGCCAGCGATATGGCGATGATATTGTGACGGTACCTTAAGGTATCAGAGGAATTGAGGAGGAATAAGAAAAAGAAAGGAGACTGAGTGGAGGCCATCACTACAAATTCTGCTACGGGGGAGAATACAACAGGAAATGGCTGAAAAAGACAGAAAAAAGAGAAAGAGGACAACAATCCTAAAAGGCTTTTTTCTGTAGAATTCAGTTTGTCTACTATATGCAAGTCTCTAATGTTATCCTACAGGTATAGGCTGGTTCAGCACTGTAGCATAGAGATTAGGTTGCACTCATGGATCAATGCTTTAATATACAGTAACGTTGCGCAGAGATAGGTGAGGGCTGGCGTCTGTTGAGACTCAGCTCCTAAGGTGATTCTATTTCTGGCTTGCCTCCAAATGCTTAATCCAATATACGCCTCCTGGTGTCCGTGCCGTTACCTGCTGTGTGCTTGAAGGAGGGTTAAAACTCGGTTTGATAACCTCTTATTTGATCACAGAGTCTATTTTCACTGGGTTTTCAGAGCAGAACATTTTTAAGGAGTTATGAGATTTGGAAAGTTTCTGCTCCAAAAACTTCTTGAAAAACTCAAATTGCACATAGCCTTAAGGTACCTGCACACCTTTAGAGTTTGATGCAGAAATATTTGCATCATTTCTAAATCTCTTAGCAGGAAAAATTTGCATTTTTGCTATGTTTTGGATGTGTTATTCCAATTCTTTTTTGGAGCAGATTTTTCCCAATCACTAGAATGGATGAAATCAGCAGCAAAAATGCAGAAAGAATAACATAATGCAGGTTAATTTCTGACCCAGATTTGCAAGAAGAAAATACCCAATGTGTGCAGGAGACTTCAGGATTGTCATTGACTTTTTTGGTACCAGGAGAGTTCCTGGAAAAACGCTTCTCATTGACTTCCATTATACTCAGGTACTTGAGTCGCGCCCCTCAGGGCGTCCTACCTGCACTATTTGTGTACCAAGCAGCTTAGTGCTCATGAGTCGTGCTGGCAGGGAAGGGGGTACTCGGGTACCGGGACAGATGGTTCTTCAATGGGGGATCACGGCTGGTCGAGTCCCAGTCCTGTGCCCTGGGTGCTCAATTATGGCTGAAGGGGAATTTTAGATGATGGGGATTACTACTGGTGGGTGGGGGATTACTATACGTGACGCCACCTGTGGTTCCCAGTAATGTAGTTACCAGCGCTGCAGGCTGGCCGCTGAGGTGAAGATGATGCAGCTTTGGTGTTACAGCTCCCCACAGGTGGAGCTTTACCTCTGGGCAGCGGGGTGGATGAGGTGAGTAGTAGTCTTTACCTCTCAGGTGTTGTAGAGACCTCTCAGTTGATGGATTAACTAGAGACAGAGTCCAAATCGGCTCAGTTCTTTTACTGGTACTAGGCAGATATTTAAGGTACATGGTACAGTCCAGTTTTCCAGGGGTTTGCTGTCACAAGTTTTGGGGTTCACCACAGAGTCTGTCTGAGTTACCTTCTAACACTCTCCTTGGTCCTGCTCTTTAGGGCTCTTACGGCTCTTTACTTCCCCACTCACAAGTCTGGTTTCTGGTCCTCGGGGTCTGTTGCTTTAAGTCTCTTTTTAACTTATCAGCGTCTTGAACCCGGCTATGTGACAGATGTTAGACTTCTTGATGGGTGCTGTGACTCCCTCTTATAAGGACCAGCCTGCCGGTCAGTGGTTTGGGATAAACCTGGCAAACCACCTCGGTTCCAGTACACCGGTGTTAGGCATCACCTGATGAAGGCAGCGCTCTGCTGCAGAAACGCGTAGTGGCCTGTAAGAGGTTAATAAAGAAACTTTTTCTAAAATAACCCTAGTGCCATTTATCTCTAGCCCTAGCGCTCCACAGACCAGGGATTTTTTTACTCTCAGCTTCTTGCACTTGTGCACACCTGGCAAGAGCAGCTCTGGACAAGAGATACCGTTAATCCTAGATCCTGAGCTCCATGACCTAGCAATACAACACGGTCACCGTTGTAGGACCTGTAGTGATATCAATCCGGTCACGTGACCGCGGCAAGAGCTGGAGCTCCCGGAGCAACTTTCGGTGCCTCCACTATACCTCCAGGCGGAGGTGGATTCACAGGCGTAAGACCACAGTTGTGCAGGGTTGCACAACCACCTCTGGTGAGTGGCCACACAGCCCTGGGCCTAAATCCACTTCAAAAACTTTCTTCACATGCGCTCCCACCCCCTCCCCCCTTTTTGTCTAGTACACCGGTGTTGACCCAGACACTCCAGACGGCTTCAACCAACTCTGAAGTGCCCCCTTTCTTGTCCGGGTACCTCTTAAAGATTGAGGTACCCTACTGTCAGAGCTGCAGTCTCAGCTGCGTCCCTCCTCCTTCATTCCTGTCACACACTGACTGACTGGTTTTAACTGTCAACTGTCATTGACGTCACGTCTCCCGCTCAGCTAAGCTCCACCCCCCTGGGACCTACTGCATATACAGTCCCTGGTGCTAGGGTGTCTATAGCTAGGCTTTTATGACAGACTCTGCAGTTCCCCCCTCCACCTGTGACTATGGAGGCACTACACCTTCTATTTGGGGTGTAGTAACTCCCTGGGGAGTCATAGGGGCGCCACACTCACTCATCACTATTCACAAAATAATCTGATTACATTACTAAATAGAAGTGATGAGCGAGCAATAAAATTATAAAGTGCTTTTTACTTGGGTTGAGCAAATTGGACTGCTTGGGTGCTCGACACGAGTGACGGGTATAATGGAAGTCAATCATTGGGCAGGTCGGCTCTCCACCCACATATAGATGCCAGAAGTAGCATTTCTGGGGGAAGGTTGACATTCTTTTTATTTTTACACATGGCATACAGACATGTTGATTTTACCCCCCAGTGAGAACCATTCAGAGACTGCAAGTGGCTCTCACTGGGGTGTTGGCTCACATCATTCACTGAAGGGAGCCGGCTCTTTGTGTTGCTTATTCACAAATGACACATCAGAGTACCGATTATACACAAGCACTCCAATGCTTGATCAAGTATCGAACACTAGCGAGTACGCTCGCTAGATCCCTTAGACTGATGAGGCTGGTGTACCTCCTTTGAAAATCCATTTCAGACTGGCTGTGTAATCTGTTTTGGATGTTTAAAATCATTTCCATGTCCTGCTACCCTAATTCACAGCTCATCTGAGAACTAACCCTGCTCAGTATAAGCTGCTGCTGTCAGTCAGGCTTGCTGGGTGGTTACTGAATACACTGGGAATACACTGGGACTCATCATGGGCTCTTGATGCTCATTGGCTGTAAATTGTGCCTGTCACTCAGGAGCAGCCTGTAATGTGTCAGGCACCTCTTTCCACCATTAAGAAGCAAATAGGGAGGTCCTGGAGAATAAGGAGGAGCAAATCATGAAAGTGGACAAACTATAAGTGCAAGAGGGGCCCTAGAGTTTGTATTTATAAATCTACAGGATAAAGGCTTGTCTTTTGCAGAATTAATGGTAGTTATAATGGTACTAGCGTAAAAAAAATCACTTTATTCCATTTTTTTGGAGGTTACTGTAAAACAGCACTTTTGGCCTCGCTCTGGCTCCATTCTGGCCTAGTTCTGTTCTTCTTTTGGCCTAATTCTGGAATCATTGTGGTCCCGTTCTGGCCTCTTTCTGGCCCCAATCTCACCACATTCCAGCCGCACTCTAGCCTCATATTGGCCTCATACTGGCCCAGTTCAAGCCTCATCCTGGACCATTCTTGCTCTCATAGACTTGTATTGAGCACTTGTGAAATAACTTTGGGCCAGTCAGATGTCACGGCCACTAGATGGTGCTGCGGTACCAAAACAATGTAGAAAAAAACTTTTGTGCTCTTCATTACAGCTCTCTCCTGTAACCTGCCTGTGGCTTCAACCAGGACTGTGATGATCACTATATACAGCAATGCTGTTGGATGGCTGTATATAGCACAAGCGATCAGATGAGCACAGGTTAAGGGGGCTAGCAAAACCGTGAGAAGTAAAACAAAATGTTGAAACATATATAACATATACAAAAAAATATAAAAGTTCAAATCTGTCAACCTCCTTTTGCCCCATTCAAAATAAAGATAAAAAAAACATAACACACATATGTGGAATCAACGAGTTCTGAAAAGTTGATTTATCAAAGTATTAAAATAATTTACACAATGGTAAACAATGTAAACATTGGTTCCATCAATCAAAAAATTAAGACGTTAAGGGTGTTGGAAAATGGTGACCCCTCTTCCCACCCTAATTTATTTTTAAAAGTTCACATCTTTTCACCGTTAAAATAAAAAAAAAAAAGGACATATTTAGTTTCACCGTAATTGTACTGATGAGGAAAAAATTATTCCCTAAAAGCAATGCCAGAATTGTGCGTTTTTTCATGATTTCTAAACATCTGGAATTTTTTTCCATTTTCAGTAGTGAAATTAATGATGCCATTCAAAAGTAAAACTTGTCCCGCAAAACACAGAAAAATCAAAAAGTTATGGCTCATGAGAAGTAGGTGAGGAAAAAATGATAACGCAGAAACAAAAAGGGGTTAAAGAAACCATCTAGATGTCATGAAATGAAGAAGGAACTAGTTTTATTACATTTTTTAAAGAACATAACAGAAAAGCAGAGGAAATATAAACATATCCAAGCTATATAAAGCCGGATTCACACCACGGTTTTCAGCATCAAAATGTGTTTGGTTTGAATCGGACACAACATGATCCGGTTTTGCCTTCAATGTTTCCTATGCTGCCAGATTGGTCATAATTGGCTATCTGATTTTGTGTTTTCTGTCCCTGATCCGATCTTGTCCAGTTTTTGACCAGGCACAAAATCGTAGTCAGCATCACTGTTTGGCTCCGGTGCAAAAATCAGACAGTCCCAGGTCTGGGACAATCCGGCGCCCATAACATGGGTTTCTGTGGGCGCCGGATCTGGGAAAAAATCAGATCGTTTCCCGGATCCGATGAACACCACAGAGCATGCTCATTCAGCACCATAGACAGCAGCATTTCAGAGACACGGCTGAACGTACAGCACCATGGAGAGAAGCACTACACACATGCTGATAGATAAGCACCATGGAGAGCAGCACTGCACACACAGGCTGATAGATCAGCACCATGGAGAGCAGCACTGCACACACAGGCTGATAGATCAGCACCATGGAGAGCAGCACTGCACACACAGGCTGACAGATCAGCACCATGGAGAGCAGCACTGCACACACAGGCTGATAGATCAGCACCATGGAGAGCAGCACTGCACACACAGGCTGACAGATCAGCACCATAGACAGCAGCACTGCACACACAGGCTGACAGATCAGCACCATGGAGAGCAGCACTGCACACACAGGCTGACAGATCAGCACCATGGAGAGCAGCACTGCACACACAGGCTGACAGATCAGCACCATGGAGAGCAGCACTGCACACACAGGCTGACAGATCAGCACCATGGAGAGCAGCACTGTACACACAGGCTGACACATCAGCACCATGGAAAGCAGCACTGCACACACAGGCTGACAGATCAGCACCATTGAGAGCAGCACTGCACACACAGGCTGACAGATCAGCACCATGGACAGCAACACTGCACACACAGGCTGACAGATCAGCACCATGGACAACAGCACTGCACAGACAGGCTGACAGATCAGCACCATGGACAGCAGCACTGCACACACAGACTGACAGATCAGCACCATGGAAAGCAGCACTGCACACACAGGCTGACAGATCAGCGCCATGGAGAGCAGCACTGTACACACAGGCTGACAGATCAGCACCATAGACAGCAGCACTGCACACACAGGCTGACAGATCAGCACCATGGAGAGCAGCACTGAACACACAGGCTGACAGATCAGCACCATGGAAAGCAGCACTGCTCACACAGGCTGACAGATCAGCACCATGGAGAGCAGCACTGCACACACAGGCTGACAGATCAGCACCACAGAAAGCAGCACTGCACACACAGGCTGACAGATCAGTACCATGGAGAGCAGCACTGCACACACAGGCTGACAGATCAGCACCACGGAGAGCAGCACTGCACACACAGGCTGACAGATCAGCACCATGGAGAGCAGCACTGCACACACAGGCTGACAGATCAGCACAACGGAGAGCAGCACTGCACACACAGGCTGAAAGATCAGCACCATGGAGGGCAGCACTGCACACACAGGCTGACAGATCAGCACCACGGAGAGCAGCACTGCACACACAGGCTGAAAGATCAGCACCATGGAAAGCAGAACTGCACACACAGGCTGACAGATCAGCACCATGGAGAGCAGCACTGCACACACAGGCTGACAGATCAGCACCATGGAAAGCAGCACTGCTCACACAGGCTGACAGATCAGCACCATGGAGAGCAGCATTGCACACACAAGATGACAGATCAGCACCATGGAAAGCAGCACTGCACACACAGGCTGACAGATCAGCACCATGGAGAGCAGCACTGTACACACAGGCTGACAGATCAGCACCATGGACAGCAGCACTGCACACACAGGCTGACAAATCAGCACCATTGAGAGCAGCACTGCACACACATGCTGACAGATCAGCACCATGGAGAGCAGCACTGCACACACAGGCTGACAGATCAGCACCATGGAGAGCAGCACTGCACACACAGGCTGACACATCAGCACCATGGAGAGCAGCACTGCACACACAGGCTGACAGATCAGCATTGTGGACAGCAGCACTACACACACAGGCTGACACATCAGCACCATGGAGAGCAGCACTGCACACACAAGGCTGACAGATCAGCATTGTGGACAGCAGCACTACACACACAGGCTGACAGATCAGCACCATGGAGAGCAGCACTGCACACACAGGCTGACAGATCAGCATTGTGGACAGCAGCACTGCACACACAGGCTGACAGATCAGCACCATGGAGAGCAGCACTGCACCCACAGGCTGACAGATCAGCACCATGGAGAGCAGCACTGCACACACAGGCTGACAGATCAGCACCATGGAAAGCAGCACTGCACAGACAGGCTGACAGATCAGCGCCATGGAGAGCAGTACTGTACACACACGCTGACAGATCAGCACCATGGACAGCAGCACTGCACACAGAGGCTGACAGATCAGCACCATGGAGAGCAGCACAGCACACGCAGGCTGACAGATCAGCATTGTGGACAGCAGCACTACACACACAGGCTGACAGATCAGCACCATGGAGAGCAGCACTGCACACACAGGCTGACAGATCAGCACCATTGACAGCAGCACTGCACACACAGGCTGACAGATCAGCACCATGGAGAGCAGCACTGCACACACATGCTGACAGATCAGTACCATGGAGAGCAGCACTGCACACACAGGCTGACAGATCAGCACCATAGAGAGCAGCACTGCACACACAGGCTGACAGATCAGCACTATGGAGAGCAGCACTGCACACACAGGCTGACAGATCAGCACCATGGAGAGCAGCACTGCACACAAAGGCTGACAGATCAGCACCATGGAGAGCAGCACTGCACACACAGGCTGACAGATCAGCACCATGGAGAGCAGCACTGCACACACAGGCTGACTGATCAGCACCATGGAGAGCAGCACTGCACACACAGGCTGACAGATCAGCACCATGGACAGCAGCACTGCACACACAGGCTGACAGATCAGCACTATGGAGAGCAGCACTGCACACACAGGCTGACAGATCAGCACTATGGAGAGCAGCACTGCACACACAGGCTGACAGATCAGCACCATGGACAGCAGCACTGCACACACAGGCTGACAGATCAGCACCATGGACAGCAGCACTGCACACACAGGCTGACAGATCAGCACCATGGAGAGCAGCACTGCACACAGAGGCTGACAGATCAGCACCATGGAGAGTAGCACAGCACACGCAGGCTGACAGATCAGCATTGTGGACAGCAGCACTACACACACAGGCTGACAGATCAGCACCATGGAGAGCAGCACTGCACACACAGGCTGACAGATCAGCACCATGGACAGCAGCACTGCACACACAGGCTGACAGATCAGCACCATGGAGAGCAGCACTGCACACACAGGCTGACAGATCAGCACCATAGAGAGCAGCACTGCACACACAGGGTGACAGATCAGCACCACGGACAGCAGCAATGCACACACAGGCTGACAGATCAGCACCACGGAGAGCAGCACAGCACACACAGGCTGACAGATCAGCACCATGGAGAGCAGCACTGCACACACAGGCTGACAGATCAGCACTATGGAGAGCAGCACTGCACACACAGGCTGACAGATCAGCACTATGGAGAGCAGCACTGCACACACAGGCTGACAGATCAGCACCATGGAGAGCAGCACTGCACCCACAGGCTGACAGATCAGCACCATGGAGAGCAGCACTGCACACACAGGCTGACAGATCAGCACTATGGAGAGCAGCACTGCACACACAGGCTGACAGATCAGCACTATGGAGAGCAGCACTGCACACACAGGCTGACAGATCAGCACCATGGAGAGCAGCACTGCACACACAGGCTGACAGATCAGTACCATGGAGAGCAGCACTGCACACACAGGCTAACAGATCAGCACCATGGACAGCAGCACTGCGCACACAGGCTGACAGATCAGCACCATGGACAGCAGCATTTCAGAGACTCAGCTGAATGTACAGGACCATGGAGAGTAGCACTGTGGACAGCAGCAGAAAACTGATCCTGCAAAAAACAGGATCTGAGTGCATAGTTGGCCACACTTTCTGCTCATCCTGCGCTATCAGGTTCTGTCCGGTGGATTCTGCAAAAAATAGGATCCAACCTGACAGCACAAAACCGTGGTGTGAAGCTAGCCTAACAAGATTATACATTATGTGTGTAAAGTAAAAAAAGTAGATAAGGGAAAGGAAGAGGGAAAAACAAGGATATGGGGGAGCGGTAGAGGAGAAAAGCTTTCAACTTATTATTGGGTGAAAAGGAATAGATAAAAGTTAAGCCCCCGTTACACGTAGCGATATCACTAACGATATCGCTGCAATGTCACAGGTTTTGTGATATAGCAGTGACCTCGCCAGCGATATTGCTGTATGTGACATTCCGCAATGACCAGCGATGAGCTCGTTGATCTCTGATCATTGCAGAATGGCCGGGACCATTTTCCCATCGTTGGTCTCCCGCTGGCCAGCATGCATCAGCATGTGTGACAGCGGGAATGACCAGCGATCCCCATTCTGTGCCCGAGACCCTGACCGATCCAAACGACCATCAGGTGTCTGCGCATCGCTGGTAAGATGCTAGGCAGTCTGCCTGTGGGACATCTCACCAGCGACCACATAGCAATGCTCCAGCGATGCCGGCCAGGTGTGATCCTTGGTGGGATCGCTGGAACATCGCTATGTGTGACGGGGCCCCTAGGAGTGTTAACATTATCAGCTATCGATAAACAAAGGCAAGATTGCTGGCACAGAATTTTTACAACACTCAGGAGCATTAGTACTATCCAAGGGGTAAGATTTTTATGTATCCAGCAGTTTATTGGATAGTTTAATACAAGGATCCCATTATAAGGATATTTGACCTGTGTATTGTTAATCAAAGCAAAATGTCTCATAATACACAGCAGTTTTCAAAAGAAAGAAAAAAAATATCCTCCCACGCTTCCCCCAGCAATATTGAAACTGTAAGACTCCGCCTCCTCCTCTTCTCACCTACAATAATGGAGTGTTGGTGGGCTTCTTCACAGCGCCATATTTGTCACCAATCGTAGGTTCATCTGCAGCTTTTGAATCAATTGGTCGCTTCATAGGAGCAAAACAAACAATAAATGCAAGTGCCGCCCCCTCCCCCGACCTGCAGACGGTTGGGACTTGTAGGTTTGTATCACGAATTTTTGATTGGACAAAAACGTTCTGCAATAATCAGGGACACATACTGTATATGATGCATGGTTTATTTTAAGGCTTTCTTCCCTGGCAGGTTTCCATTTTAAACAAATGAGGGTGACGTAATCCTGCCGTGTTGTTTTCCTGCATGTTTCCTTTTGAGTACAATACAATGGCTGCTGGCGCCAGACAGGACATATGCAGATAGCAAGAAAGTGCGGCGGAGAAGTAGAATTATACATGGATCATATACATACAAATTCCATACATACACATGTGGCGCCCCTGTGGCAAGGCGCAACAGAGAGGTACTGCAACCAAAAAGACAATGTAGTGCAACTTAGCCGTGGATGTGGAGAATTTTTGCAGAGTCTGTATAAAACACCCACACAGCAGGCCACCCTGTTACAGTGGACCAGATATTCAGTAGGTCCAGGGGCGGAGCTTAGATGAGCGAGAGACCAGAGCGACAGTTTAAGTTAGATGGTGTTAAGGCCCGTCACACGGGGCGATATCGCTGGCAATGTTGCCAACAGCTTAGAGGCATGGCCAAGTTGCCTCTAGATCACCAGTGCATTGCCCGTGTGACAGGGCGATGGTGACGGCCACAAATTGCCGGTTGCAGGTTGCCAGGTTTCCCAACATGTTGGGAAACCTGGCATATTTCAAGCAGCGATCTGGTCAGACCGCCCTGTCTGATGCAACAACCCGCAATGTTGCAGGCCACGCCGCCTATCTGCAACATTGCAGGTTATCGCTCGCTGGGTTGCTGGTAACCCAGCGAGCGATAGCCGCAGCTACTTGCCGGCGAAGTTGCCAGCAAGTTGCTGCGTGTGACACCTCACCCGCGATGTCACTGGTGATGCGCGCTCCCGCGCATCGCCGGAGAGATCGCCACGTCTGACGGTACCTTTAGAGCAGCAGAGAAGACAGACGCAGGGGACCCTGTGACCACAATTGAGGGCACCTCTTTGGAGTGGGGTGACCTGGACAAGGAAGGGGGTTACTCCAGGACTGGTCGGAGCCAGCTGGACACCCAGGTCATCATCGGTACACCGGAACCGAGGCGGTTAAATCCCGACCTCTGTCCCAAATTGGGTCCAGGACTAGTGATGAGCAAGAACCTTAATATTCGTACTCGCTATACTCGCAACTAGTAGATACCGGTACTCGCTACTCATTGCGAGTATAGCGAGTATGAATACTTTCGCAGTGTATCTATGGATACACTGCGAAAGTAGCCTAAAAGTGAATAAAAGTTGTTAAAAATAATAAACTTACATACTCACCTGTCTGACGCCTGCACCAGGACCGGCAGAGAAGACATCCGATCTCTGGACAAGGACCTGTGACTACCAGCCAATCAGGTGGCCGGTAGCGATCTGGCCAATCAGATGGTGCCACATCACAACCACGTCATCGCTAGCGGCCACCTGATTGGCCAGTTTGCAAGGTCCTGACAGTACATCTAGGACCTTGCAAACTGGCCAATCAGGTGGCCGCTAGTGATCACGTGGTTGTGACGTGGCACCATCTGATTGGCCAGATCGCTACCGGCCATCTGATTGGCTGGTAGTCACAGGTCCTTGTCCAGTGATCGGATGGCTTCTCTGTTGGTTCCGATGCAGGCGTCAGACAGGTGAGTATGTAAGTTTATTATTTTTAACAACTTTTACCAAATAGTAGCTAGTATACTCGCTCATCCCTATCCAGGATGCTAATAGGAGAAGGACTAAATACCGGTGGCGGGAGATTTATGTTCCTTTGCTCCTGTCTGTACCGGAATGGAGTCAGAAGCACCCTTTAGTAACAGACCCAGGGACCGGCGAACGGGCTCATTGGTGTGGTTGAGGACAGTGAAGTAAGAGCGACTGAGAGTAGAGACCCAGAAAGTATTTGAGAGACACCTCAGACAGACTTTGCTGAACCTCTATAATCCACGGCTACAACCCCGTTAAACCAGGCTGTACAGTGTACCCTTTTCCATCTGGTGCAAGTAAAGAACTGTTTGAGCGGAATTGGTGTCTGTACTTTCATCCATCGCCTGGAGGGTTCCTACAGCATCAAAGAGGTATCCGAGTATCCCCTACCCTGTTGACTGACTCACACAGCTCTGCTACATGTACAGAGCACACAAGCTCCGTCATCAGCACATTGTACACACACAGCTCTGCTACATGTACAGAGCACACAAGCTCCGTCATCAGCACATTGTACACACACAGCTCTGCTTCATATACAGAGCACACAAGCTCCGCCATCTGCACATTATACACACACAGCTCTGCTACATATACAGAGCATACAAGCTCCGCCATCTGCACATTATACACACACAGCTCTGCTACATGTACAGAGCACACAAGCTCCGTCATCTGCACATTGTACAATGCTTTGCTCTCGTTGCTGTCAGTATTTGCATATGCCGTGAGCTCAGCAGCTGTATGCAATATATAAACAGTATTTAAGAGCAAGGACATAACTACCACAGGTGCAGGGGTTGCAATCGCACCCGGTCCTGGAACCTGGGGGCCCCAAAAGTCCCTTTGTCCTATAGAAAAAGACTAATGCTATTAAAGATTTGCAATAATTAGGGGCCTCTTGGAGCTTTCGCATCTGGGTCCATGAGCTTCATGTTACTCCACTGTTTAAAGGAAATCTTTCACTACTTCATTATACATTACATTTCTCCTGATGAAGGGGCTGAACAGCAGAATAAGACATAGTTGTTATTTTTCCATTTGTCCTCTCTGTTGCGGAGATATCGGCTTATAAAGTTATTATGTAAATGACTCTGTAGACTGAGGGGCGTAAGAGACTCCTCTCCGCACAACGTCATCAAGGGGAAATTTACATATTAACTTTACAAGCCGATATCTCCGCAACAGAGAGGACAAAGGGAAAAATAACAACGATGTCTTATTCTGCTGTTCAGACCCTTCATCAGGACCCAGAGAGTGTACCATGAAGTGGTGGAGGAAGGTCATTAATAAAGCAGTATATAAGCCACAGACTGCACACTCCGCCCCGGCATGCACACTCCGCCCCGGCATGCACACTCCTCGTCCTCCTGATTCCCCAGATTGAGCGGCACCGTCCTTCCACCGGATCAGAGAGCAGCACCGCCTTCTGTGAATAATATATGACAGTCCAGAGCGATCATGGAGAATCCAGATGAGAACAGAAGACACATCATCATCTGACACTGCGACTTCTCTGATTTACAACATCTCAGCAGAGGAATATGAGGAGTTCAGAGTCCGGGTTCTGTGTCTGTAACCCAAACTGAAGGAGAAGCCGCAGGCTGTGCTCTGACTGCAACAGGAAGAAATATCACTGAACCGCACCCTATAATACAGGGGGGGGGGGCTGCAGCTGCCATAATGTATCTGTCAGATTAACCCTGCGCACTGCAAGATTGCTACAAGATGATGCAGAAAACTCTGCAGATAAACAGTAAATGATATAAAGTCATGGTTAAAACTCTTATCACACTTGAAATTGTTCCAAAAAAGTAAATACTTCTTCCAGAAAATTATTATAATTCCACATTTTATTTTACAAATGTTTATTTCATTTGTGTGTATTGGAACAACACAAAAAACATAGAAAGAAAAGGCAAATTGGACATAATTTCACACAAAAATAGGATTTTTCTATAGAGGACTGCATGCCGACCCAAAAGAACCTATCTTTCAGTAGCACTTCGAGCTTCTTCCATCCGAAATGACCGGTTCGGTTGTGGTAGGCGCTCAAGACCACGGGGACCTCTGGTTTTGGCACGATGATCTGCCAAGCCATCTCTTGAGTTCTTCAGTTTATATACCGCCGGCACAATTTATCTTGATATTGAAATAGTTTACCTCGCTCATTGCATAGATGTTTGGCATCAGGCGGAGGGGTTGCAGGCAGCTTCGCCGACTCTTGGGCTATCAATTGTTGGTCCTGCGCCTTTTTCCAGTCGAAGTGGGATAACGGGTTCACTGCTCTTGGAGAGGGGTCTGGACGGGTCTGCTGGCATTGAGCTACTCTTACATGATGGAAGGCAGGCAACTCTACTTCTTCCAGCTCGTCTTCATCTACACCCTCTTCTGATAAGTGAGACATCCTGGGGTAGGGTATCCTCGTTTCCATTCTGGTTGCCAGCCCGGTACTTGATGGTGAATTGGTAGTTGGAGAGTCTGGCCATCCATCTCTGCTCCATATCTCTCAACTTCGCAGTTTCCAGGTGGGTGAGCGGATTGTTATCCGTGTAGGCAGTGAATTTGTTGAGGCTAGATAGTGTCTGAACCTCTCTGTGACGGCCCAGACAAAGGCCAGAAATTCCAGCTTGAAGGAACTGTAGTTTTCTGCGTTACTCTCGGTGGGACGCAGCTTCCGGCTGGCATAGGTGATTACCCTCTCCTTGCCGTCTTGCTTTTGGGAAAGGACGGCTCCGAGTCCCACATTGCTGGCGTCTGTATACAACAGGAATGGCAGGTTGTAGTCCGGTTAAGCTAAGATTTCCTCTCCTGTCAGGGTGTCTTTCATCGTCTGGAACGCTTCTTCTTGTTCCTTGCCCCATCTCCACAGAGAATCTTTTAACTTTCCCTTCGTGGGTTGGCCTACCAGGAGGTCTTGCAGGCTTCTTGGTGTACTCCTTGATGAAACTCCGATAATAGCCTACCAAAGCCAGGAATTGACGTACCTCCTTGATGGGTTTTGGGTTCTGGCCATTTCTGATTGCTGTCACCTTGTCTGGATCAGGGGCCACGCCTTCAGCACTATGTGTCCGAGGTACTGCACTCTTGGCTTTAACGGGTGGCATTTTGATGGTTTCAGCTTCATCCCGTATTTGGCCAGAGCTTCAAACACCTCTCCTACCGTAGATAGGCGACATGTTCCTCATAGGTCTTGGAGGACACAATCACGTCATCCAGGTAGAGCAGTACTGTCTCTAAGTTCTTATGCCCCAGGCAATCCATTAACAGCTGGAAGGTTCCAGGTGCATTACATAGTCCGAAGGGCATGCTGTTGAATTCACATAGGCCCATAGGTGTTGCGAATGCCGTCTTCTCTCGGTCTTCTTCGGCTACGGACACCTGCCAATACCCACTAGTGAGATCTAAGGTAGAGAAGTAGTTGGCAGACTTCAATGCAGCTAAAGACTCTTCTATATGTGGTAACAGGTAAGCATCTTTGTGTGTTATACGGTTTATTTGCCTATAGTCTACACTCATCCTCATACTGCCATCCTTTTTCCTGACTAGGACTAATGGAGCTTCCCAGGGTCTACAGCTATCTCGTATAACCCCTGCGTCTTTCATATCCTGTAACATCTCTTTGGCTTTTTGATAATGTGCAGTTGGAATAGGCCTATACCATTCCTTGATGTGTACCTGTGGGGATGTGATGTTATACCCCTTTTATCCTACCCAAGTCAAGTGGATGCTTACTAAAAACTTGTTCGAATTCTTGAACTACCCGGTAGACACCTTGCTTCTCATACACAGGAGTGGTGTCAGGTCCGACATGGAGCTGCTGGCACCAGTCCTTCAGTGGCCCAATTGTCTGATCAGGTTTTGCTCCTTTTTCGCGTGGGTTCGGGTTGCACTGTTTGGATCTCGTTGTTGCTAACTATGTATAATTTAGCAACGGCGGTATACCTGGGCAATTTAACCTCCTCACTGCCACAGTTTAGATGCGAACAGGTACTCTCCCATTGTGTACATCAACCACCCCCCTGGCTGTCAGCAGTGCAGGTCGGTTATCTGTGCTCACGTGCTTCACTAGTGCATGATAGCCCTGCCCTCTCAGACCTATAGCTGCTCGACACCAAATCATCATTCCACTCATTGGGGGTATCACAATAGGTAACGGGTCTGTCACACGTGCAGTACCAATTTTGTCACCTGTAATTGTTACCTGTTGATGGTGCAGGATGGCTCTGATCTCACGCTGGAGGACCTTCCTCTGACCAGGTCTGGCAGTGTCTGCAATCTGTTGAAGCAAAGACAAGACTTCCTCCATGCAATTGCTAACAACATTTGTACCCAGAATGAGATAAGGATCATTGGCATTACTGGCTTCTGCTACTACTAGGACCCCTTGGTTCTGTAATTCCATCCTCCCCATCTTTATGGGCACTTCTCTAACCCCCATCACAATAATTGGTTCACCGTTAGAGGCATGAAGGAAAAGGTCTATTTCAGGCTGTTTCAGTTCTGCATCAGCCCAATATTTCTTATAAAGGATATAGGGGATAGTGGTCACCTGTGACCCAGTGTCCAGCAGAGCAGGTGTCGGGATGCCATCCAGTACAATAGACAGAAACGGCCTCTGTCCGATGAAGGTCTTGTACCAGGTGGCTGGGCCCTGTTGGTCTAGTCCTGAGGTTTGGCCCCGGCCCCCATGGACTACCCGTTTAAAGGACAGCTGCGGAAGATGGGCTCCCCAGTGGAACTGTAGCGGTTGGTGGGTCTTCTTCTGTACACTGCAGCTTGCTTTCCTCGCATCCAGGGGACATCTTCCAGGCTGTCGGTAAGTTGAATCAGCGGCTGAAGCTTGGGCTGGGGTCTTGGCGCTGGCTGTTGGCTTTGCTGTAACTGCAGAGCGTCCATCAGTTTGGAGATGTTTTTGTTGATCTCGCGCATCTCGGCCCGTATCTCAGCCTGCATGGAATCATATTTGTCAGGTTGAGCAGATTGTATAGTGCTTGGCTGCTGGTACTGGGTACTGGTTTTGGAGTAGCCTGCACCTCACCGTTGCACCACCGTTTAATTGCAGCTTCATGGGTCTCTACTGGTTTTAACCCTTTGATGGCCATCTCTTTCAGGGTGTTAAAGTCAACATCTGGGTTGCTCAATGACCACCAGCGTACATTTTTACTGTCCTCAGGGGATAGCAGTCCCCTCGTGAACTGTTCAATGAGGAGTTTGTTCTCATCCTGTGCACTGGCGGGGCTGACATGTATAAGGGCACGCAATGCTTCTTCTAGACGCTAGGCATAAGCTCTTATGTCTTCTCCCGGCCTCTGGTAGCAGTGATGGAAGCGCATGTGTATATCAGCCTCATTACACTCCTCAAAGGTAGCTCTCAGTTTGTTGAATATAGCAGAGGCTGATCTGCATTCAGCAGCAGACCAGGACACACTTTCTTTCTCGGCTGCGCCAGTTAACTGTCCGAGTACCACAGTAGCGCGTTGTTGGCCGGTCATTGCATACATGTCCAGGACGCCATAGATCTTTCGCTTGAACTTGTCCAGCGTATCAGGGCGGCTGTCATACTGGGGCAACCACTTGGCCCCCGGGATGTATGGGAATGACATGGGCATTATCGGGGCGACTGTACCCGGAGCGCCGGAGGTGCTGGCAGTGCTACCGGAGGCAGTCATGAGTCCTTCCGTGTAATTCCAGGGATCAGCGTACGCACCGTCGTCGTCGCTGGAGGAGGCTGACATGTTGGAGGCCCCCCCTAGTGAATTACAGCCAGTCGTTGAAGAGTTAAACAGTTCGGGAGTGCGGGCTCGGGAGTGCTCGGCTGAGGGGCGGGTTTCAGTTTCGCGCTCTGCGGCTGGCATGTCCTTTCTTCCCGCTCTTCGGCGCAGTAATGGTGGCGTAGTTTAACAGTCACTTAATACAGTCAATATCACGGCGCACAGTACCCGGTAATACCGGGCACGGGATCCTGTTCGTGAACGCCAGGAAGATATGTCGAGCCCCAGGGCATAGGGTACTCGGGTATCAGGCGGCAGAGGGTTAACTTTGTCACGGGGGATGGCGGTCCTGGGTGACACTTCAAAAGGGGGATTTATATACAAGGGATTATATACAAGTTTATTGTTGTCATGACGCCACCTGCAGTACCTGGTGAGATGTCACCAGCGCCGCTACAGTCCTCCGGGGGTCGGTGGTATTGTGGCTGAGATGTTGTAGTCCTCCGCAGGCAGGACTGGGTCCTCCAGGGCAGTGTAGTGAGGGTGAGCAGGTTGTAGTGGAGCTGAGATTGTATAGGGAGAGTTGGAATAGTCTATAGAGGATGCTGGGAGTAGAAATTAAGAATGCACACACACAGGAAAGTCTCTTTTACTTTTTACTGATGTCTTGCAGGTAAATATGTGCAGGGCACTGACGGGTGACAGGGTTGCACAGTGGGTTCCCACAGCAAGTGGGTATAAGGCCTCCTCTGCTTTCTGTAGTTTCTGAAGCACAGCCTAATGTAGCCTGACTTGCCTCCACTGTCTTCCTTTTCCTGTCTCTCTCTCCTCCTGTGCGGTCTCCGGGATGACCCTCTCTGGACACTGCAGTTGGCCTGCTGTTCCTGGCTCCCTGTCTTGACCCACCTGGGAGACCGGGTAGCTGAAGCTTCCACGATGCGACGGGGTTTTCTGTGGGCCTATAGTCCCCCACAGGTGTGGATCCCCAATATCCGGCGTTTATCCTGGGACGAACTCGCTTAAGCTCCTCGCTCCCTTTTCTGCTCTGAGCTCCCTGCCTTCAGTCCCACTTAGGCTTGTGGGATGCCGAAGGGCCACTCCTGGTCACTGGCTCGAGCCTGAAGGCAGCACCGAACACCAGGACTTCCTTGCAGCTCTTCTAGCGTCGGCACACACTCTGGCTAGCTCCTCCCCAGCAGCAGTATATATAGGGGATCTTGCCTAAGGGCAGCAAGTTAGGCTTTCCCTACTGTGCCAGGGTGGAAGGTGTTGTTTGTAGTAGGCACCTGCTGTGGAAACCCAGCTGTGTATTAGAGAGATCTGTGGTTACCTGCGTGAGCAGGGCGCCACAATAGAGCCAGTGGTGGTATAGTGAGGACCACTCTACCGGCTCTGTGCATGCTCCTGTACCATAAAGCAGAGCACGCGGGCCAGTGGAGCGGTCCTCACTATACCGCCGCTCTGACCAAGCTCTGTGCGGCAGGTTGACTGACAGAGAGCAGTGTGGCGCCCCTAAGTCCAGGTGGCCACAAGAGGGAAGAGCAGCCAGGTAAGCAAGGTTGGAAACACACCCACACAGCACAAGCACCGACCCTACGCCTAGGACTCTAGGATGGGCAAGGGGTGGCAGGGTGTAGCGCATTGGGTGGAGTGTAGGCAGTACACTGACAAAGTGGGAGGAATGACTCAAACAAAACCCAGGAGCACAACACACAGGATTATACAAGAGTAGAAGAGAGACCAGAGCAGAGTGAACAGAGAGACACTTCCCAGAAGGTTTCAGGCTCCCTGGATGCGCAGAATCCTGTGAGGCACAGACCCCTGGAGAGAAAGCCCGCTCCATAGCCTGGAAGCAAAGGGAAGGAGAAAGACTGGAAAGAGACCCCCACAGCTAAGGACGGTGGGAGACAAGGGCCCGGCAGCCTGAGACCCGTGCTGTGCGGAGGAACCCTTAGCACAGTGACTGAAAGAAGGAGCCTGGTGTGCCCAAAGACAGCAACCTAGGACACTGGAGGGCTAGGCCGACACCAGAGAACCGGCTCTGATGAGGTGACCGGGGACTCTTTACCCTAATCACGAGACACACTGGTGGGCTGCAGAGACTTTATGTGCTGCAGCCTAACTTCCCACTACGGCAGAGGAACAAAGTTGTCATAATAGGACTGGTGACCCTGACCTTAAGGGAAAATTCTTCACCCGTGAGTCCGAGACGGCCAGAATAAACCCGTGAGTGAGGTACTATGTTTATACTGAGAGAAGGACCTAAAAGGACCTTGAGGGATGAACACAGAAAAGCTACCTGAGCTGCACAGTTTGAGTAACCCGGAGCAGTGCTGAAGTGTTTAAGTGTGACTTGTGTGAACTGTATTGAAGGAACTGTAACCGTGAACTGTTGTAAACTGCTTTGGGAAAGACCAAGTAAAGTACTCGTAATGAGTAGTGATTAGCGGGCACTATCATGCTTAGGTACTCAGTTCTCGTAATGAGTAGTGATGAACAAGCGCTATCATGCTTAGGTACTTGGTACTCGTAATGAGTAGTGATGAGCGAGCATTACCATGCTCAGGTACTCGGTACTCGTAATGAGTAGTGATGAGCGGGCACTACCATGCTTAGGTACTCGGTACTCCTAATGAGTAATGATGAGCGAGCACTACCATGCTTAGGTACTCAGTACTCGTAATGAGTAGTGATGAGCGGGCATTACCATGCTTAGGTACTCGTAATGAGTAGTGATGAGCGGGCACTACCATGCTTAGGTACTCATAATGAGTAGTGATGAGCGGGCACTACCATGCTTAGGTACTCGGTACTCGTAATGAGTAGTGATGAGCGGGCACTACCATGCTTAGGTACTCGGTACTCGTAATGAGTAGTGATGAGCGGGCACTACCATGCTTAGGTACTCATAATGAGTAGTGATGAGCGGGCACTACCATGCTTAGGTACTCGTAATGAGTAGTGATGAGCGGGCACTACCATGCTTAGGTACTCGTAATGAGTAGTGATGAGCGGGCACTACCATGCTTAGGTACTCAGTACTCGTAATGAGTAGTGATGAGCGGGCACTACCATGCTTAGGTACTCGTAATGAGTAGTGATGAGCGGGCACTACCATGCTTAGGTACTCGGTACTCGTAATGAGTAGTGATGAGCGGGCACTACCATGCTTAGGTGCTAGGTACTTATAACAAGCAGTTGCATGCTCGGAGAGGCATGATTGAAGTACCCACTTATAATGGAAATCAATGGGGCACACAAGCATTTCTCCAGGAGATTTCCCAGAAACAATGCTTGCGTTTCCCATTGACTTTCATTATACTCGGCCCTTGAGTCCTGCGCATCTGATCGTCCAACCTGCTCATTACAAGTACCGAATCCCCGAGCATGGTAGTGCTCACTCATCACTACTGGCCAGCAAACCAACTTTGTTTATAAGTTCAGCGGCCAATTCCTGCATCCAGCAATGTAATAATATCCCTATTTTCCATCATCAGTGCCAACTATTACCAGAGTCCAGTGGTATTCCTGACTGTTATCCTGATTAATAAACCCCAAAAGTGCCACACCAGATACTCACTCATAGACTAAATGTAAGCAAACAGTACAATTCATTTTATTAATTCAGGTTAAAACAGTAGTGAACATGAACATGAATAAAAACAATTAAATACAACAGAATAGTGAGCAAAAGTCAGGTAATGTTACCATGTTAATTATTACAGGACTAAAGTGCAATAAAGTTAGATCAAGAAAACTTGACCGGCAGGCGGCAGAAAAGCAGCTTACAAGTATCCAAAAGAATACAATAAGGTAAAGCAAGATACCACCAACACTGTGACATCATAGAACACATTGATTGCTCTCAGTGAGAAAAACAAAATAGGAATCTTGTTGTTGTGATATATTTTAATGGCTAACAGAATAAAATAAATGATATTACAAAGTGAGCTCTCGAGACTGCTCATGTCTCTTCATCGAGCATAGTATATGAAGAGACATAAGCAGTCTGAAAAGCTTATTATACCATGTCTGATGAAGAGATATAAGCAGTCTGGAAAGCTTATTATACCATGTCTGATAAAGAGATATAAGCAGTCTGGGAAGCTTATTATACCATGCCTGATGAAGAGATGTAAGCAGTCTAGAAAGCTTATTATACCATGCCTGATGAAGAGATATAAGCAGTCTAGAAAGCTTATTATACCATGCCTGATGAAGAGATGTAAGCAGTCTGGAAAGCTTATTATACCATGTCTGATGAAGAGAGGTAAGCAGTCTGGAAAGCTTATTATACCATGTCTGATGAAGAGAGGTAAGCAGTCTAGAAAGCTTATTATACCATGCCTGATGAAGAGATATAAGCAGTCTGGAAAGCTTATTATACCATGCCTGATGAAGAGATGTAAGCAGTCTAGAAAGCTTATTATACCATGCCTGATGAAGAGACGTAAGCAGTCTGGAAAGCTTATTATACCATGCCTGATGAAGAGATGTAAGCAGTCTAGAAAGCTTATTATACCATGTCTGATGAAAAGACGTAAGCAGTCTGGAAAGCTTATTATACCATGTCTGATGAAGAGATGTAAGCAGTCTAGAAAGCTTATTATACCATGCCTGATGAAGAGACGTAAGCAGTCTGGAAAGCTTATTATACCATGTCTGATGAAGAGAGGTAAGCAGTCAGGAAAGCTTATTATACCATGTCTGATGAAGAGACGTAAGCAGTCTGGAAAGCTTATTATACCATGTCTGATGAAGAGAGGTAAGCAGTCTGGAAAGCTTATTATACCATGTCTGATGAAGAGACATAAGCAGTCTAGAAAGCTTATTATACCATGCCTGATGAAGAGAGGTAAGCAGTCTGGAAAGCTTATTATACCATGCCTGATGGAGATGTAAGCAGTCTGGAAAGCTTATTATACCATGTCTCATGAAGAGACATAAGCAGTCTAAAGAGCTTGATATACCATGCCTGATGAAGAGATGTATCAGTTGAAGACAGAATGGCTAGCACTCAGTTTGGTTAGGAGATCACGGTGCAGGTGAAAGATACCATGTCTGATGAAGAGATGTAAGCAGTCTGGACAGCTTCTTATACCATGCCTGATGAAGAGATGTAAGCAGTCTGGAACGCTTATTATACCATGTCTGATGAAGAGATGTAAGCAGTCTGGAAAGCTTATTATACCATGCCTGATGAAGAGATGTAAGCAGTCTGGAAAGCTTATTATACCATGCCTGATGAAGAGATGTAAGCAGTCTGGAAAGCTTATTATACCATGCCTGATGAAGAGATGTAAGCATTTTGCTATAGGCTTTCTCAAGGGGTTAGAAGACTAGTTGGGGTTTAAAAAGAGCCAAGGAAGTTATTTGTCATTGATCCAAAACAATAGTTCAGTGACCAAGATTTATATATATATATATATTAGTACTTTTAAAGGGAATCTGTCAAGTCAAAATCCCATGTAACTGCTATCATTTTCTAATTCCTCCCTCTAAACTCTCTCTATTGATGTATTTATTTTATTTATATTTCCTCCTATGCTCTATAAACTTCAAAATAAAGAGATTCATCCCATCTGTCACAGTGAATGATCTACTTAGTTCTCTGCTGTCCCCTCCCCATAGGATGAATATGCATGTCACACACTTACACCACATCACTGCACAGAAGAACACTGCTCTCTCTGTCTGCAGCATCACAAGAGGTCAAATACAACACAGAAACTGTCTCAGCAGGATACCTGCTTACAGAAACAAAGTCTAGATAAGATAAGGAAGACCTGCAATTGCTCTCTCCCTGTGTCCTCAACAGAATAGATATCCTAAAAGTGAAACCACAGTGCCCGGAAAGAGGAGGGAGGAGAGAGCTGCTGAGAGGGAGTGCATAATTACATGACAGTTTATACAGCAAAGGACTAATTGTCTCTGCATATAATGGAGAGAACTAATGCAGTGACTCCCTGCAGGGGGTGAAGATACTGATAACATGGAAAATACAAAGGGTACAATAATGATTTATATGTTTTTTATATGGTCTGCGGAAGAACTATTCAAGGCTAATATTAGTATCACTGAGAAATGACCTGACAGAGTCCCTTTAAAGTAGGCAGTACAAATACCAGATGCGCTGATATAAAATATGCACTAGCCTTTTTAGGATACATGTCCTTGTACTATGAACCCACCACTGCTTGAATGTGATGCACTGAAATGAGGATGTGCTCTGATACAGGCATCATTCCCCCTCATCATTGGGACTCTGCAGTTCATAATGGGAAGCGTGAACGTGCAGTAATGTGCACTGCTCCAGTAATCATATTAGGTAAGGGCAGGCTGCCAATACATAGAGAAAACAGATATAGTATAACGCATTATCTGCAATGTTATACAAGCAGCAGAGCTGCACCCCGAGATCAGTGATTATTGTCTGCTAGATCACGTCCAAAGACTGATAGGGAATTTAAATTGTGAGCCCCAATGGGGACAGTATTGCTTATGTATGTATAGTGCTGTGGAATTAATTGTATGTAAGTGAATAAATATTATTATTATTATTCTATCATAGGACATTTGTCACTTTTCTTACCTCCTATCACCCATACCACACCACAGAAAAGAGACTCCCTCTATTGTTTGAGGCCCATGTTGCTATAATCACAGGACCTTAATTAATAATAATAATAATAATAATAATATAATATTTATTCATTTATATAGCGCTATTGATTCCATAGCACTTTGCATACATCAGTAATGCTGTCTCTGTTGGAGCTCACAATCTAAACATCCTATCAGTATGTCTTTACAATGTGGGAGGAAACTGGAGTGCCCGGAGGAAACCCACGCAAACACAGGGAGAACATACAAACTCCTTGCAGATGTTGTCCTTAGTGAATTACTCTGTCCTACCAATGTCCTATTATATAATATTGGACTAGGAACCTGCTTAATTGTCATGTGGTGGAGAATGGAATGAACAGTTTGATCCAAATATGTATTTTTTTGTTGTAATATTTGGTTTTAATCTTTCTCTTTCTGGATGATTTTAGCTTGTCTAAGGATTATCAAAACCATCTTCTAAGTGAACATTACAATTGAAGAAGACGTCAATGAACCTTTATGTGTAGAGTCCTGTGATCCACAATACGGACACAACAAAGGGGTAAAAAGATATTTTCCACTATAATCCTGTGTATCAGTCATGCACTTATAGGAGTTGGACAAACGACTGATGTCAGTGGGAAATAAAGTGCATCGAACACTAAACAATGTACAGAGCTTAATCCATGCAGTGATGGGCAGATATCAGTGAATCGGTGGGGTGCTGAGTGTCAGGATGGGTGCTAGGGGTCAGTGGGGGTTCTAAATGTCAGTGCGGGTTCTAAATGTCAGTGCGGGTACGGAGTGTCAGGTTGGATGCTGGGGGTCAGTGGTGCTGCTGGGTGTCATGTTGGCCCTGGGTGTCAGGTTGATCCTTGGTGTCAGTTTGGTCCAAGGTGTCCGGTTGGTCATGGGTGTCCGGTTTGCCCTGGGTGTTAGGTTGGGTGCTAATTGTCAGATAAGTCCTGGGTGTCAGGCTGGGTGCTGAGTGACAGGTGAGTCCTGGGTGCCAAGTTGGTCCTGGGTGTCAGGTTGGGTACTGGGGGACAGGTTGGTCCTGGGTGTCAGGTGAGTCCTGGTTGCGAGGTAGGTCCTGGGTGTCAGGTGAGTCCTGGGTGTCAGGTTGGTCCTGGGTGTCAGGTTGGGTGCTGGGGGTCAGTGGTGGTGTTGGGTGTCATGTTGGGTGCTGGGTGTCAGGTTGGCCATGGGTGTCAGGTTGATCCTGGGTGAGGTTGTCCTGGGTGTCAGGTTAGTCCTTGGTGTCAGTTTGGTCCAAGGTGACTGGTTGGTTTTGGGTGTCCGGGGTTCCTGGGTGTTAGGTTGGGTGCTAACTGTGAGGTAAGTCCTGGGTGTCAGGCTGGGTGCTGAGTGACAGGTGAGTCCTGGGTGCCAGGTTGGTCCTGGGTGTCAGGTTGGGTACTGGGTGTCAGGTTGGGTACTGAGTGTCAGGTGAGTCCTGGGTGCGAGGTAGGTCCTGGGTGTCAGGTGAGTCCTGGGTGACAGGTGAGTCCTGGGTGTCAGGTTGGTCCTGGGTGTCAGGTGAGTCCTGGGTGCCAGATAGGTCCTGGGGGTCAGGTGAGTCCTGGGTGCTAGATAGGTCCTGGGGGTCAGGTGAGTCCTGGGTGCCAGATAGGTTCTGGGTGTCAGGTTGGGTGCTGGGTACCAGGTTGGTCCTGGGTGTCAGGTTGGTCCTGGGGGTCAGGTGAGTCCTGGGTGCCAGATAGGTCCTGGGTGTCAGGTTGGGTGCTGGGTACCAAGTTGGTCCTGGGTGCCAGATAGGTCCTGGGGGTCAGGTGAGTCCTGGGTGCCAGATAGGTCCTGGGTGTCAGGTTGGGTGCTGGGTACCAGGTTGGTCCTGGGTGCCAGATAGGTCCTGGGGGTCAGGTGAGTCCTGGGTGCCAGATAGGTCCTGGGTGTCAGGTTGGGTGCTGGGTACCAGGTTGGTCCTGGGTGTCAGGTTGGTCCTGGGGGTCAGGTGAGTCCTGGGTGCCAGATAGGTCCTGGGTGTCAGGTGAGTCCTGGGTGCCAGATAGGTCCTGAGTGTCAGGTGAGTCCTGGGTGCCAGATAGGTCCTGGGTGTCAGGTTGGGTGCTGGGTGTCAGGTTGGTCCTGGGTGTCAGGTTGGTCCTGGGTGTCAGGTGAGTCCTGGGTGCCAGATAGGTCCTGGGTGTCAGGTGAGTCCTGGGTGCCAGATAGGTCCTGGGTGTCAGGTTGGGTGCTGGGTGTCAGACCCCCCTATCCATTCTCAAGATGATGACTTATTCTAAGCATAGGTCATCAAAAAGTCCTGGACAAGTCCTTCAAGCTCTGTGCATGTGATTTATATGTAGAGTATGTAAAATTCTCCTAATATACATTAAAATGTAAACATGCATGTATTACGTGACTTACTTTTTCATTTTTCTCTGTGCAACATAAACATAAAAATAGCACAACCCGTCCCAACCCATCTCCAACACCCAAGGGGAAATAGAAGAGAAGAAAAACAAATGACGCAATGTTACTGTGTGAATGTGGACGTAGAAAAACCTCGGAGTTCATAGTCTGTAAAGTTGTAATCCAACAGCAACATTTATAATCCAAATGGCCACAAAGTGTCTGAACTCCCTGAGCACCGGTCATTTCTGCAGGTTCTCGCTCGACCATAACTCACTTTCTCCACTTAGCTCCACGTCTCTTCCATAGTCTCTTACGTAGTTGTCCGGTCTACCATCGTCTCTGCCCTATTGGTTCCTCTGGGCGTCAGTCCCTATCTGCGGCTTTTCCTCTGTAGCTTCTTTCTTAATCACAAATGCTCCAGTCTCTGACTTTCATTACTTAAGCCGGTTCCTTTGGGTGCTCCCTCCTGGAAGGACACTCCCTTTCTTCCCTTCTTATTTTTTAGCCCATGATTGTCTTTACTGACATGACATCTTGTGGCTGCAAAGAACATTACAGAAGTAAATTGAGGACACAGGATTTTATTGTATTTAGTCAGTTCACAATTCATTATTAAAGAATAACTCCAGAGTTGTTTTTTTTGTTGGAGTGGTGCTTTAAATGTAAGCCCTCTGCCCCGGTCTTATACCCTTCTGGTGGCTTCTCCCACTATTGCCATCGCCCAGTTGGGCTCCAGCAAAAAGTGACTTGCCGGCAGCTCAGGTGTTTCATGGAGCACATCGGACATCACTTTTTAATACATCTCTATGAGATCCTCGCTCTGGCCTCATTCTGACCTTGTTCCGGCTTCATTCTGGCCTTGTTTTGGCTCTCATAGAGATGCATTGAGCTCTTGTGATGTAATTTATGACTTCTGGCCAGTCAGAAGTTACAGATACAAAATGGCGCCGAGCAACTGGCGCAGCATTAGTAAGAGATAAAGACTGGAGATGAACGAACCTTTTGTAGTTTGGATTCGGTTCGGTTCGCTGAACGAGCATATGTTCGCCAAATAGATCGCCATTTAAATCAACGGAGACAAAATCAAGGGCCATAGAAAACACCTTAAAGGTGCCCAAAAGCTGCCAAACACAGCTCAAACTGTTTTACAGATATTAGTTTCCTACACTATTACTTAGCAAGCTTCAGCATTACTGTCAAAATCACTATGCTTCCGGGCCCGCTCATGAACTTCAGACATCCTCATGACCTCCCTGAGGTTGTCTCAGGTTATACAGCAGGTATCATGCAGCAGGAAATCCCGCTGTGAAAGCTGAGATAACCTCAGTGGTGTCAACTGTCATAACACACGCTGTCTTGTGAGAGCCACGATATCTCGTGAGACATAGCAGATATATCTCGTAAGTATTGTGAGACAGGGCATTTGAGTAGCGGTGAGGTCAGATTGCAGCACAGTTCAAAGTTGCAGGATAGCCCCTGTGTGACACCATGAGTCTGAACTGCAGTAATGTTTGTGATGACACCGCTCGTCACACTCACCAGTGCCTGCTCTCACAGCGTTTGGGGAATGGTTTCTGTGAACGTGACACCGCCATATTGTTGCAAGGCCCCGTACTTGGGGTACTTGTCGAGTACCAAGTAATCTCGCGATACTCGTGCTATGCTCGGGGTCCACCTCCCTGCATGTTGGCGCTCTTTACAGAGCCAACCCACATGCAGGGATTGGCTGACACACACTGTAATGCCACAGCCATGTTGGTTGTGGCATTACAGTGATTGGCTGGCCGCACAGCGTCATCAGGTCTTTATAAGACCTGACCACGCTGTGCTCGTCACTCTGCTCCACAGACAGTCAGTGTAGGGAGAGCTGCTACTGATTGAGGGACAGATTTGTGGCCTTTCAGCTAGTGTGGGCACAGGGCTGACAATCTAATAACCACAACAGTCCTTCTGAGGACTAATAGAGCTGTATACAGGCAGGCAGGGAGGCAGGGTATATAGCAAACTTCGCTGTGCCAGTATACCAGCCTGCATCACATCTGGGGCTGGTGTACAGGCTGGAAATCTCATCCATCCCAAAACAGTGCTTTTAGGGATTAATTTAGCTCTCTATAGGCAGTAGTGGGTTGTAGCGGAAATTAGGATACGCCAAACACTCGGTATTCTCGTTAGTGTTTCTGTCTGACCGGTACACCTGCTGGGATGTAATCTCTAATCTCAGTGTCCAGATAAAAAACAACTCTTGTCTGCATTCATTTACCATTTGTGTGCGCCAGGAGTGGGTTGTAGCGGTAATTAGGATACGCCAAAACACTCTGTATTCTCGTCAGCGTTTGTGTCTGACCGGTACACGTGCTGGGATTTAACCTCTAATCTTAGTGTCCAGCTAACAAACAACTCTTGTCTGCATTCATTTACCATCTTAGTGTGGCTGGAGTGGCTTGTAGCTCCAAGTAGTATACGCCAAAACACTGTATACGCGTCAGCGTTTGTGTCTGACTGTTCCAGCTGCCGGTATTAAACCGCTGTAATCTGTAATCTCAGTGTGCAGCTAAAAACCATATTTTGGATGCCTTCATTTAGCCGTATACAGGCAGCACAACATTGAAAATGCACAAGGCCAGTGACAAAGGACAAGGAACTGGACGTGATGGTGGTGCAGCCAGAAGGCGAGCCCATATGCAAGCTCGAATTGCGCCACAACAAACGCTAACATCTCACTCGACCTTCCTGTCCCAATTTCTAGGGGACCGCAGCAGTACACCACTATTAAACCAACACCAGTGTCAACAGGTTGTTAGTTGGATAGCGGATAATGCTTCCAGTCAGTTTGGCACCACCACAAATACCCTGTCTTCCACACGGTCAAGTGTCAGTAGCCGTGAGACTGGACCGCACATTCCACAACCTGATCCTCCTTCCTCCCACCATGCCGAGTGCCCGGCCCGGACATAACTGATCCCACACTTGGACACTCTGAAGAGCTGTTCACTTATCCATTCGCAGATTCTGGCCTCTCGCCAGCTCCAGTTGAAGATGGTCATGAGGAGATCGTATGTACCGACAAATATATGAGCAGCCATGGTCTCACGAAGGCAGCGGTGGGAACGTGTCTCAACAAGAGGTGGACGATGATGAGACACAATTGCCAGAAAGTCAGGAGGAGGACCAGGGTGCGGAAGTGGAAGACAACGTGGTGGATGATCCAGTAACTGACCCAAACTGGCAGGAGGACATGCAGAGTGAGGACAGCAGTGCACAGGGGGAGTTAGGCGTAGCATCACAACAGGCCGGAAGAAGCAGGGTGGTGTCCGCAGGCAGAAGGCAGGCAACCGTTCCCCGGAACAACAACACGACAGAAGTTGCCAGTACAACTGTTAGGTCTTCCCGAGTCTGGCTGTTTTTGAAGGTGTCTGCAGATAATTCCAAAAAGGCCATTTGCAACACTTGCCATGCCAGCATCAGCAGGAGTAGCAAAACTAGCAGCCTGACCACCACCAGCATGATCAGGCACATGTCAGCAAAGCACCCAACTTTGTGGGATGTACAGCAGAGTACAGGAGCATTGTCTGCGGGTGACACCGCTGCGTCTTCCACTGCTATGCGTGCAAGCCAATCCCCTGTCCATACTGAATGCGAAGACGCCTCCTGTCCTTCACCTGTAGTTGCACATGCAGAAATAGCACCATCATCAACCACATCCTTGTCCCAGCGCAGCGTTCAGTTATCCATACCCCAATCTTTGGAACGGAGGCGCAAATATGCTGCCAACGCCCCACATGCCACACTTCTAAATGCACACATTTCGCGACTGCTTGCGCTGGAAATGTTGCCTTTTACGCTGGTGGAGTCAGAAGCATTCCGCGACCTGATGGCGGCGGCAATCCCACGTTACTCGGTCCCCAGCCGCCACTATTTCTCCCGTTGTGCCGTCCCCGCATTACATAAGCACGTGTCACAAAACATCAGACGCGCCCTTAACGCAGTTTCAGTCAAAAAGTCCACCTAACCACGGACAAGTGCTTGTGGGCAGGGCTGGTACATCTCGCTGACGGCACACTGGGTTAATATTCTAGAAGCCGGGACCCAGTCGGATTGCAGGCACTAACTCAGTAAGGGTTTCACCCACAGTGTACAGCTCCAGAATGTCATGCTTCTCAGCCTCCTCCTCCTCCACTTCACCCTTCACATCAGTCCCAAGCTGGAAGCACTGCAGCACTGCCTCGGCTAAGCGGCAACAGGCTATGGTGAAGCTAATATCCATAGGTGACAAACCCCACAATGCTGAAGAGTTGTGGACAGCTCTGAAACAGCAGGCAGATCACTGGCTCACACCGCTGAACCTACAGCCAGGCAAGGTCGTGTGTGACAATGGCCGGAACCTGGTGGCGGCTCTGAGGCGAGGCAAGCTGACACATGTTCTATGTGTGGCCCATGTGCTCAACCTCGTGGTTCAACGGTTTCTTAAATCCTACCTGGAGCTGTCAGATCTGCTCGTCAAAGTACGCCGCCTGTGTGCCCATTTTAGAAAGTCACCTACTGCTTCTGCTGCCCTTGCCGGCTTTCAGCGGCGTTTGCAGCTTCCGGCTCACAGACTGGTGTGTGATGTCCCCACGCGTTGGAATTCCACACTGCACATGTTGGTCAGGATATGTGAGCAGAAGAGGGCAGTTGTTGAGTACCAGCATCAACTAGGCCGTCGGTATACAGTTCAAACTCCACACATAAGACCTCAGGAGTGGACATGGATGTCCGACATATGTACCATCCTCCAAAACTTGGAGGACTCCACCAAGATGGTAAGCGGCGATGACGCCATCATTAGCGTCACCACCCCGCTTCTCTGTCTTCTAAAACGCTCTCTGCTCAAAATCAAAGACGATACATTGCAGGAGGAGCACGATGAGTTGGAGCAAGAAACCGTACTGGGTGATTACAAACAATCCACCCTCATCTCATCCCAACGTGCATTGGAGGACTATGACGAGGAGGAGGAAGATGAAGAAATAGAGCTACTTTCATGCGGAATTGATGGTAATACATGCACAACCGTCATACCGTCGGTTCAGCATAGGTGGCCAGAGGACAGGGGAGAGGAGGAGGATGATGAGGCCAGCATGGCCAATCATGCTGTTAGTGAGGACTCTGAAATCTTGACTGTTAACAGTCTGGTGCACATGGCTGACTTTATGTTACCTGTCTCGTGACCCTCACGTTATCAACATCTTGGCGGACACTCAATACTGGTTGGTGACACTTTTAGACCCACGCTACAAGGAGAACTTTATTTCTCTTATTCCCGAGGTAGAGAGGTCTACAAAAATGCTGCAGTACCAGAAGGCCATAGTCGCGGAATTAGTCAAAAAATTCCCTTCTGAAAACGCTAGCGGCAGAGGACACGATTCGGTGGACAACCAAGGCGTCCGGCCGACAGAGGCACAAGTCCAATCCAGCAGAGGTAGGGGAACACTCTCAAAGAACTGGGACACTTTTCTCAGCACCTCCTGTATCACAGGCTCTGAGGTGCGGGGTAGTGTCACAAGGACTGCAAAGTTTGCCTAGATGCTGAGGAGTACCTTGCTGATCGTACAAAAGTGATCCTAGATTCCTCTGTGCCTTATAATTATTGGGTATCACTGGACACATGGCAGGAATTGGCTCTCTACGCCTTGGAAGTTCTGGCCTGCCCTGCCGCTAGCATTTTGTCAGAGCGTGTTTTTAGTGCCGCAGGTGAATCATTACTGATAAATGCACTTGCCTGTCAACTGAAAATGCTGACAGGCTGACTCTGATCAAGATGAACAAGGGTTGGATTGGGCCTGACTTCACCACACCACCACCAAATGATAGCGTAATTTAAATTTTGTGCCAGTAAATTGCCATGCACCTCCGCACATCCACACATGGGTAAACACTTCATGACTTTGGCTACTTGCTGCCCTGCTCCTGCTTCTCCTCATCCGCCACCATCATATGATCAGTGCAACTGTGGTTCATGATGCCACGAAAACATAATTTATTTACATCATATTTATGATGATGATGACCCTAACCGTTCAAAAGTTAGGCATTAGTTTCATGTATACCCCCCAGGGGTAAATGTTTTAGTCCATGCTTACAGAATGGGCATTACAAGTACAGGAGACCCGCTCCTTTGTAATGGGAACAATATTTAGAGGCTCTCCTGCATGTTTCTTTCCAGTGGCATTGGGGTGCCTCCCAATTTTTGGCTGCCCTGCCCACTTCCTTATAATGGGCACATTATTTAAAGAGGCCTTCATGTACGTCTCTTCCCAGGGGCTACGGAGTGCCACACAATTTAAAAAAAAAAAATCTTTCATGTAATCCAAAAAACTAACATACACCAACTCTGTCTCACAAGTGGGTGTGAGCCCTTAATATTTTCTCCAGGAAAATCCGTTTTGGTTTCATTTTGTAACGTTTTCTTGACAGTCCGTAAAAGTGGCGTAATAGTCTGACAACATTGTTCACAGCAGTGACCTTGTGGTCTGAAATGCTTCCAGGAGTCTTCCCCATGCTGTTCCCATATCATTTCAGCACTGTTCTGATACTTTTATGACATTTTTAGGGTTTTTCCATGCCTCTGGGGGTCATGCCAGAAAAATACTTGGGTCTCCCATAGGATAACATTGGGCTCGGTGCTTGGGCCGAGTACACGACAATCTTGGGATGCTCGGCCAGAGCCTCGAGCACCTGAGCATTTTAGTACTCGCTCATCTTTACTTATGACCGTTACAGGCCCCCATAGTATCTAGAACTCCTACACCGAAAACACCTGTTGTTGTGTATTTTGAACTGTTGAGCCTACAGAGACTTTACCTGTAAGGACTTATTGAACTTTTGAGAAACGTTTCCCTTTGAACTTTTGAATGGACCATGTTACTGAAATGGTGTAGCAATAAACTCCTTTCTCTTTTTCAAAGCCTGCGGTGAATGGACTAGCACAGTATGGACTTACCTGTTTTTCATTTTTCCAATATTGTTCAGCGGTTTTTTGTACATTTTTATATTTTGAGACTTTGTAAATATGTTACCTGTTACAATTGTTGATAACTGTTATTCCTTTTGTTAAAACAAAAATGCTCAGTCCAGGAGTACTGAAATGACCTAGGGGGGTATGTGGCACACTGCTCACGCAGGTAGCCACAGACTTCCCTAATGCACAGTTGGGTTTCCACAGCAGGTACCTTCTACATGCAACACCTTCCACCCCGTCACAGTAGGGGGAGCTCCACTTGCTGACCTTAGGCAAGATCCCCTATAAATACTGCTGCTGGGGGCGGAGTTAGTCAGAGTGTGCAGACGCTAGGAGAGCTACAAAGACGTCCTGGTGGTCGGTGCCGCAGTTAGGCCCAAGTTAGTGACCCGGAGTGGCCCTTCTGACTTCCCGCAAGCCTGAGTGGGGGCAGAAGGTGAGGAGCAGACAGCCCAAAGGGAGTGAGAAAACTAGTGGAAGTTCGCCCAAACACGTAACAGACATTGGGGATCCGCACCTGTGGGATACTCCAGGATCACAGAAAACCACGTCGCACTGTGGAGACTGCAGTCACTCGGTCCCCCTGTGAGTCAAAGAGAGGGAGCCAGACACATCAGTGTACCACCGCAGTGCTCAGAGAGGGTAACCCGAAGACTGCACAGGAAAAGAGAGCAGAGACAGGAAGAGAGAGGAGGCCAGTCTGGCTGCATGCAGGCTGGGCTTTATTTACCACAGAGGAACAGAGGAGGCCTTATACCCACTTACTGTGGAAGCTCACTGTGCACCTGGTCACCTCTCAGTGCCCTGGACATCTTTACCTGCGTACCACCAGTAAAAAGGTAAAAGAGACTTCTGCAGTGTGAGTGCGTCATTCCTGTCCGTTCCCGGTGCCCCTCATAGACTGCTCCAACACTCCCCATCCCAACCTACAGCTCCACTCCAAGCTACCTCTTCACACTACGCTGCCCTGGAGGTCCAGCCCTACCTGTAGGGGATTTTACCAACTAAGCCGCAATTCCATCTACCTCCGGCAGACTGTGGCGGTGCTGGTGACCCATCACCGCTCACTACAGGTGGCGTCACGTGACAATAACTTTCAATCCCCTATAAATACACCCTTTTTGAAGTGTCACCCAGGACACGGGATCAGGTGCGGCCACCACTCCCCATAACACAGCAACGTTAACCCCTTGGAGCCTGATATCCGAGTATCCCAAAGCCTGGGTCTCGACACTAGTCTGACCTTTAGACTGGGTTCCTGACTCACCATGCCTCAGAGGTACCCCAGAAGGTGAGGAGGTCTAGGTCATCAGCCTAACCCTATGCAGCTAACAAGCTTGAGGCCAAGTTCCCCTGCCTCCACCTATGGACCAGGAAAACGCCGCAACTCCATGGACAGAAACTGCAGTAGCACGAGCATGCACTTCCTGACTGCACAGGGTCCTGGTAGAAATAAACTATCAGCAATGTCAGCTGGAGGAAGAGGAAGCTATTTAAAGACCAAGGGTGTGGTCATCTAAGTCAGCTGACGCACTCAGAGCAGCAGCCTGGAGCCGCCACACATAGCAATACAGAAGCATCTGCAATTTAACACTAAATGTGCCAAATGACTCACTTGGACTGCAGAGCAGGGCACACATGACAGAGACGCCCACAGGGGAGGAATAAAAACAATCTTATTAGTGATGCAATGCAGTATAGATCAATCACTTGCAGCACTGATTTACTGGTGGTTAGATCCTGGTGGTTGGTTGCCTTTAAAACAGTAACACTATTTTTGGTGGAGGGAGCAGCTCTCCTTCATATTTGCTGATTTCTGCTACTACTTTAACTAGGAACCATGGTTGTTACAATTGTGCTCAATTGTTTACATACCTCGGCACATTTTCTTGCTTTCTCGGCCTTTTTTCAGAGAATATGAATGATAACACAAAATCTTTTTGCCACTCATGGTTAGTGGTTGGGTGAAGCCATTTATTGTAAAACTACTGTGTTTTCTCTTTTTAAATCATAATGACAACCAAAAACATACAAATGACCCTGATCAAAAGTTCATATCCCCTGGTGATTTTGGCCTAATAACATGCACAGAAATGGACACAAATGGCTTTGAATAGTTAATAAAGGTAACATCCTCACCTGTCACCTGTTTGCTTGTAATCAATGTATGTGCATAAAAGCTGAGTGAGTTTCTGTGATCCAGACAGACTCTTGCACCTTTCATCCAGCCACTGATGTTTCTGGATTGTGAGTCATGGGGAAAGCAAAAGAATTGTAAACGGATCTAAGGGAAAAGATGGTTGAACTGTATAAAACAGGAAAGGGATACAAAAAGATATATCCAAGGAATTGATAATGCCAGTCAGCAGTGTTCAAACTGTGATTAAAATATGGAAAATCAGGGGCTCTGTAAAAACCAAACCATGATCAGGTACCAACAAAAATTTCACCACAACTGCCAGGAAAATTGTTGGGATGCTAAGAAAAACCAACAAATAACATCAGCTGAAATACAGGACTCACTGAAACTAACAGTACGGCTGTTTCAAGATGCACAATAAGGAGGCACTGGAAGAAAAATGGGCTGCATGGTTGAGTCGCCAGAAGAAAAGCCATTACTGCGCAAATACCACAAAGTATCTCACCTACAATACACCAAACAGCAAAGACAAGACTCCAACCTTCTGGAACAAGGTCATTTACAGTGATGAGTCCAAAATCTAACTTTTTGGCCACAACCATAAACATTAGATTTGGAGAAGTGTCAACAAGACTTATGATGAAAGGAACACCATTCCTACTGTAAAACATGGAGGAGGATCACTGATGATGTGGGGCTGTGTGAGCTACAAAGGCATCAGAAACCTGGTCAAAGTTGAAGGAAAGATGAATGCAGCATGTTATCAGCAAATACTGGAGGCAAATTTGCACTCTTCAGTCCGGGAGCTGCACATGGGACGTACTTGCATGTACATGACATTGATCCAAAACACAAGGCCAATTCGACCGGTCATTGGCTACAGCAGAACAAAGAAGGTTCTGGAGTGGCCATCTCAGTCTCCTGACCTCATCATTGAAAGTCACAGAAGGGTGGAAGGAGGGGGAAATGATACTCACAATTGTTCATGAACCCGAGCTTCTGGAATAAATGCTGGCGTCCATCCAGTATGCAGTAATATTCAGAAGTCACCAGAAGCTATATCTTCTATTATAATCCTTTATTGGTGCAGATTAAAAAACAAGCAAGGGCAGGACTAACACTGGACGCGTTTTGAGGGGTCACATCTTAGTCCTCAGCATAAACATATAAAACCATCACAGCACAATATAAACATAAAACCCCACCCCCTGTGCCAGCGCCGGACTGGGGTGTCTGGGGTCCACCAGAGAAATTAACTACAGGGGCCCACCGACCCGGGCCCACCTGCCCTTCAGCTATATGTAAATACCTGTTTGCCGTTATACCCATTATATTGGTGGCTCCTGCACATCACTGTGCGCTCACCAAAACTGCGATGTACAATTACTGTAGTTTGCATTAAACCAGGGGCCCCCAACCACTGGGCAGTGGGGGTCTGCGTGCTGGTCCGCACCACCGCAGACCAGCACTCTGAGTGGTGGATGCTGCCCGCTTCCCTGTGTGAGTCACCGCTCCCCCGCACCTGCAGCACTACGTCATTTCTCTAGTGTTTTCCTCAGGTGTGTACATAGATCTAAGTGAGAAGTTCTCAGCCAATCACATTGCAGAAGGTGGGCCAATCATGGTGCAGCATCCGGGCCCTGATTGGCTAGTGGATCAGATTCCAGGACGAAGTGCCTTAAAAGTCCGCGCTGCTGCCCAAAAGAAACACCAGACTCACCAGGGTATCTGGATTGATGAAGCTGTATTCCACCTACGCGTTTCGGAGCCCCTCCTGGCTCCTTCCTCAGGGAGATATCAAGAAGATCATACATGCACTACAATTTATAGTAAACAAGGCGCCAAAATTTCAAATTTGCAGTCATCTTCCGGCTGGCTCGCCGCGGACCTCCGTGCCGCAGGTAGCCGCGGCTGAGCTCCGGTTAGTGGCTCGCCAGCCAGGAGACGACTGGCTAATGCCGGTCGTCTCTCGGCTGGCTCACGCGCACTGGGTGCAGCGTCTACCAATCGTAACGCAGGAGCTTCCACCAATGATCGCTGATGGGGCACGGTATCCCGGAGCCTGTGTCACGCCCCAGGTAGATAGCAAGGTGTCGAAACAACCCTCCTGTTCCTTATTTACACGCTGATACAGGCTGTAACCATCGCCTTGAAATCAACCTGTTTTAGAGCACTGCTCGGAAACAGGTGCCTCAAGTGACGGGTGGAAACAACCTACTTTACACGCTGCAACCGCGGGTTGATTTGGCGGTGCAAGATACATTTGTCTCATCTACCCGGTTGTATCCACCATCCTGTAGCGGCGTGTAAAGGTACCATTAGACAATTATATAGTAGATAAACTTGTATAATTCATATATAAGGAAAATAAAGAAAAAAGAAAAAAGGAAGCAAAGGAAGCACGTGTCTGTGGTTAGGTGGACTTTGGCTGAAACAGCGTTGTTCAGGGCACGTGTGATGCTGTTGGACACGTGGTTATGCAATGCGGGGACGGCACATCTGGAGAAATAGTGGCGGCTGGGGACCGAGTAACGTGGGACAGCAGCCGGCATCAGGTCGCGGAATGCTTCCGTCTCCACCAGCCGGAAAGGCAACATTTCTAGCACTATGAGTCGCGAAATGTGATAATTCAGGACTGTGGCATGTGGGGCGTTGGCAGCGTATTTGCGCCTGCGTTCAAAGGTTTGCTGAATGGATAATTGAACGCTGCGCTGGGGCAAGGACGTGCTTGATTGTGGGGTTATTTGTGCGTAGGCAACTTCAGGTGCAGGGCCGGAGGCTTGTTCGCGTCAGCATGTACAGGGGATTGGCTCGCACGCAGAACACGCGAAGACGTAGCAGTGACATCAGCAAGCACCGCTCCTCGACTCTGTTGTACTTCCCACAAAGTCGGGTGCTTGGCTGACATGTGCCTGATCATGCTGGTGGTGGTCAGGCTGCTAGTTTTCGTACCCCTGCTGCTGCTGGCATGGCAGGTGTTGCAAATGGCCTTTTTAGAGTCATCTGGAGTCAACTTAAAAAACTGCCAGACTCGGGAAGACCTAACATTTGCACAGGCACCTTGTGTTGTGTTGTTGTTCCGGGGAACGGTTGCCTGCCTTCTGCCTGCGGACCCGACCCTGCTTCTTCCGGCCTGTTGGGATGCTACGCCTCCCTCACACTGTGCACTGCTGTCCTCGCTCTGCATATCCTCCTGCCAGGTTGGGTCAGCTACTGGATCATCCACCACGTCGTCTTCCTCTTCCTTGGCTAATCGCTGGACTGCTCCTCCTTCTCCTCATGTTCCACCATGATGACCGTTAAATAGTTAGGCTGTTGTTTCAGGTATACTCGCTCATCACTAGTTATAACCTGAATGTTCCTCCATTGATATATATAGACAAAATATTCTCCTATGTGCATAATTCTTAATATCACGTTTTACCATTATAAAACTGATGTCATTTTATTGGAATCACAAATAATCAATGCTAATTAATATCTTACATGTAATGTGTATTGTATGTGTATTTTTTCACGTCACACTCATGGCATCCCTACTATTGTTTTTTTTAAGGTGTCTTCACACCTGCCCCTTGGAACTTAAATAAAATGTGTACACTTGCATAGATCCGGACCTTAGTCGTGGTTGTTTTTTGGTTGTTTGTACATGTAAATATGCGATTGTCCTGAATTATTGAGATCCCCATGATGACACATAGATAATTAATTTAGATACATGTATGTAGGATTGAAAGGGTGGAATTCAATACACCCACAATCTGTGTCCACTGTGTTTTTTTCTAATCATGTAGGATGGCAGGGATGGTAAAAAAAAGTTTTGTCTCATTGGAGTTCCCCTTCAAGGGTATGGACACACATCCGAGTGAAAAAACGCTCTGATTCACGGATGTGAGAGTCGGACGAGTGTGGTCCGAGTTTTGCTCAGTGTGGCTTCCGAGTGCAATCCGTGTTTTTTGTCGGACCCATAGACTTGCATTGGTGAGTCTCGTCCGTGACTCGCATAGAATCGCACCATGTTGCGATTGACTTGCAATCCGGGAATCAGATGCGGATAAAGTGTACGAGACTCGGAAACGTGCTCTCGGACATTAGTTAACATTGGTCCGGGAGCAATGCGATTTTTCCGCACAGTAAACTCGGACGAGCTTCACTGATGTGTGTCCGAGCCCTAAGGGTAAAAACTTCAGCACTTTAGTTGCGGCACTGAGGAAGAGATTGCACAAAATGTTTTCGATTCTCAGCGGGAAAATCCACAGAATCGTGCCTGTGTACTGAGCGAGTCATCCGTCATCTCGGTACTTTACTTGCATATGTGAGTAAAGTCCCCAGATATCCATGTAGCTATACACATCATTACTCTAAGCTAATCATCTATTCTCACCTTCATATACATTGCAAGAGAATCAAAGGACGAAAGTGAAAATTACTTTGACAAGGGGAAGTTCCCATCATTTGTGCTGTCACCAGAGTGATTCACCGTAGTTTCATTTTTACTTTTGCCCTAATATAATATAGATCTGTAGGATAAATTATATGTTATATTTTAATATGCACAATCTGTTCTTGTGGGAGTTAAGCTGTAGCGGGAGGATTCTAGAAACCTCTTTTTTTTATCCTCTCTTTACATTGAGGAAAACAATGATTTACAAACATACTCATAGCTCGTCATGATCATCATGTCATACTTGGTGCACTGCCGATGAGGTAAGGTAAAAATGATGAAATACCTTTTATTGGAAGTCCTTAATCACTTACCGGTTTCCTGCTCCAGACCCGGAGTATTACTCAGATGTCTATAAACTGAAAAACAGTTTGTAAAGGAAGTAAAGGACTTCCAATAAAGGTATTCAGATATTCTTGGCATACTTAAAGAGAATATGTCACCTAATGTGAGAGTAGCGTAATATAGGACCAGAGATCCTGATTCCAGCGATGTGTCATTTACAAAATCGGCCAGAGATTATCATTGCAGGACCACTTGACCTGCTGCAAGGAAGTCCAGCATATCCCTGAGTTTTGAATAACCCCACCCCTACACTGATTACAGTTTACACAGAAAGCAGCCAATCAGTGGTGTGGGCGGGGTTACAGTGCTCCACATTCAGATAACTGCTAAATCTGCACCAAACAGTGATTTTATCAAAATAGCAGCAACCAGCTCAGTAAGTGACACATCACTGGAATCAGGATCTCTGTCTCTACATTATGCTGCTCTCAGATGGGATGGCAAAAACCTGCTGACAGATTCCCTTTTACTTTCCTCTTCAGGCAGCACATTGAAGCTCTGCCGCCTCTTAATTTTTCCTTACCTGCTCATATTATGAATGGGCGTAACCTTGGCTCTGTCTCCTGCATTCATAGGTGAAGCGGGTTCTCCACCCTTACCGCCATTCCTCCATCATCAGAGCACCATTGCAACCTCCTCTTATTAATTAGATTAGGCACATTACCCATTATGAAAGAAATGGCTTACCAATTCATCCTGGAGTCTGGGATTCTTCCGAAAACTTGGCACATGTATAATGGATTTTTATCCTCTTAGGATTATTCCAAACAAGCTGTGAGCAGCTTTTTTTTTTTGCGGCCGGAAGTGCTGGATCTGCTGCATTTGGCAAAACCACACATGCCGCAGCGGACCGCAAGCCCCATAGACAATGCATGGGGCTTGCCAGATCCGGGCCACAAGCCGCCCGTTAGACATCCGATTCGGCCACCTGCCGGATCGGCCGCAAAAACCAGCGAAACGCTGATGTGAAAGGGGGCTTATTTGTATTTTTTTATTGTTATGACTATGACACAAGACTGTGTCAAAACGTGTCAACTTACTGTCATGCAGGAGAAAGGGGGGTCCGGCTACTGTGCACAGCAGTGGAGCTCGAACCAATGACGTCCGATGCACTACACAAAAGTAAGGACAGAGAAACACTGCTTGAAATACAGCGTAGGGCCCTGTTCATTGGGAACTTGGAAGAGGTGGCCTCTTGCTCTCACCTGTGGCTATGCCCTGATCTCTCTACCGTCACTATACAGCCCCGATGTTAATTCTTAATAGGGAAATGGCCAGCAGCAGCACTAGTCCCAACTACTGCAATAAACAAGACAAGAGGGAAGGGGAGACAGACAGGGAAACAACAAGGCAACTTCATGCTTTCTGCCATGTTCCTTGGCAGCAGACAGCTTAGCAGTAGTCAGCTCTCCAGAGAACTTCCTTCACCTCAGGAAGCTTGGCCAGGAATGAAGTTCACTTACCAGCAAAGGATGCTGGAACCATGTGACCATATAAAGGGAATGGGAGTGATCACAGAGTAGCCACATCTGGACAAGGAACTAGCTAGCTTGCTAGCAACAGAAACTGACATCAACTCGTCAACTGCCAAAGGAAAGAAACACGTTTAATATGAAGCCTCAATACAGGAAAGAGACTCAAACCTGTCAAAAATCTCCAAAGTGAGACCATCGTGACACCCTATGTTGATGTTCTTTTAAAGTGTTAAAGAGGATGAACATTTGGAACAATTCCGTGGCCTCTTTGGAACTTTTTCTTATTTGGAATACTTTAATAGACCATCTGGCAACTATCTGAGGCATGGATACGGAGTGGCGTGCCTACATTTAGTATGCTGAGTGTGGTCTCAATTTATGTACTTTTGAATGCAAACATTTATTTTACCAAAGGGTGTACTGAAAACCTGAAAGAAAAAAGTGGGGAAAAATTGGGAACTCCTCACCCCCACCCCGTTTTGTAATTCTAACATTTGTTTTTGTGGGAAATTGCTATTATGGTGTACATTGTGTGATACACGTTACCTTGTAATTGGGTTATCCTCCTCCGTATGATTACTACAATACCAAACCTGTTCATTTTTTTATTATTAGTGTAGAAAAAAATTTGGTTTGAAAAAAACATTTTGGGAAGGGCCGGAGTCGAGTGATTGGTTAATTTTTTATTTTTTGTGGGGCGAGGTGACTATTTTATTAACAGCATATTGGGTTGGATATGACGTTTTGATGGCTTTTTACAGCATTTTTTGTGGCATTGCAGTGACCAAAAAAACACATAATTTTGGTATTCCTTAACTTTTTCCCCATTAATTCTATTTATATTTCAATAGAATCTGACTTTTTCAACGTGGCAATACCGTGTGTATTTCTTTTTAGTATCTTTAATAGAGAAGGGACTAATTTGAACTTGTGCTTTTTGACATTTTTCATATTTTAATTTTTTTTGTACTGCACTTATTAGTCCCCTTACCGGACTAGAACATGTGATCATCTGATTGCTTGTAGTGTATATATACTGTAGCAATGCCCCGGTGTTGCACCATATATTGTAAATCACAGTCTTCTTTGTTCAGTCCCGCGCAGGTTTCAAAGTAGCGTTGTAATGACAAGCACAGTGGTCTTCAACCCAACAGCGCCTTACAATCACGTCACAAGCACACCGATTGGCGGATAAAATGGTGCGCCCTCACGCCGGCACACTTAATACCACTGTAATACACAGCCATTACCTTCCATGAGTGATGCGATCTGAACCTGTGATCCATTCCTTACACTTGCTACCGACTAACGCCATGCACGCTGCATGTGTTAAAAAGGTTATATTATTTATTATTCTTTTCTTTAAAAAAAAAAAGAAAAGTCCGATTGCTCAGCTGTCTTGAGCGTGCAATCACTTAAAAAAAAAAGTACAAGTAGTCGTGTCTGTTGGTAAAGTAGCACAGAGCTGCAAAAACTCGAAAAATAGGAGCTATATCAAAAGCCTCTGCACCTGACCCAACCGGTGCCTGACCAGATTAACGTTCCAAGCTGCACAGTCCCTGGTTGCATCTGCACAGATTAGAATAACCCTAAGCGCAAAACTAGGAGGTGACAACTCGGACCTGGCTGACTGAAAGGCCATCAAGGGATCCTTGCCTAAGGAGGCTGTGTGCTCACGGTCCGGACGAGCTGCGTGTTGGAAGCGACTCCTCCGGACCCGAGTGAAGCCACAGGGAGCTGCAGCCACCCTGTACTCACCATGTGCGGCGGCTTATCCCTGCAGTCTCTCTGTGACAGCCGCTTCAGACTGTGCAGCAAGAAATAAACATGCTGCAGAGGAGCGGACTGCTGGCAACCCGCACCGCAGCTCCAAACACGCTGCGGGCAGGTAACGCATAGTGAGGATGGGATTTCTTCAAATCCCATCCACTATGCTTATACTGTAATACGCAGCGTTTTGTACGCAGCGGCAAGACGTTGCGTCCAAAACGCTGCGTATACTGATCGTGTGCACGCACCCTTAGGGACTACAGAATTGCAGAGAACTATAACCCTGAATAAGGTAAGGCATACAGATAGAAGAGATACTAAGTGAGAATATGCAAATTACAAGTACAGCATGGAAAAGGAAACCCTCCTATTAACGAACTCATAAGAAAGGTGAAAGAAAGATAGAATAAGTTTATTAACCTTGCTGACTAGTCTATCTGACTGGCATAAATCCGGAGCTATATGGCAGGACTTCCAAGCAGGATCCACATGGGAATATAGCCAACAGAAAAGACCAGCAAGGGAAAAGTATAACTAGCCACACCCACAATGTGATAGGAAAGACTAAATGATAAATGGAAATACCTGCTGACAGAAAAGAATGAAACAAAAGATTAAAGATAATCAGCACTCAGAGACAGAACCCGCAGTAGCTCAGCAGAGAAGGAAGCCGATTATTATTATTATTAGTATGTATTTATATAGCGCCATTAGGTTCCATGGCGCTTTACATGAGGATAAGGGAGACAAGAACAAGTACACTAAATCTAGGCGATCAGGACGTACAGGTACAGGAGGGGCAGGGACCCTGTCCACGAGGGCTCACAGTCTACGAGGGGCGGGTGGGGATACAGTAGGATGGGGGAATGTCAGGTATGGGGCAGTCGCCTGGGTCTCATGGCAGGTTGTAGGCTAGACGGAATAGGTGAGTCTTCAGGTGACACTTGAAGCTACTCAGGGTAGGAGAGTGTCTGACGTGTTCGGGCAGGGGGTTCCAGAGTAAGGCAGATGCCCGGGAGAAGTCCTGGACTCGGTTGTGCGAAGAGGTGATGAGAGGGGAGCAAAGGAGGAGTTCTTGGGAGGAGCGGAGGTTGCGTGAGGGTAGGTATCGGGAGACCAGGTCGGAGATGTATGGTGGGGCCAGGTTGTGTATGGCTTTGTTAGTGTTTTGAATTGGGATCTCTTGGAGGTGGGGAGCCAGTGAAGGGCTTGGCAGAGGGGGGAGACAGGGGAGTATCGGGAGGACAGGTAGTTTAGTCGGGCAGCGGAATTGAGGATAGACTGGAGAGGTGTGAGGGAGTTAGACGGGAGGCCATTGAGAAGAAGGTTGCAGTAGTCAAGGCGGGAGATGATAAGAGCATGAATGAGTGTTTTAGTGGAGTCGTGGGTGAGAAAGGAGTGGATCCGTGAGATGTTCTTGAGCTGGAGCCGGAGGGATGTGGTGAGGGCCTCGATGTGGGGCTTGAAGGATAGGGAGGAGTCAAGGATTACCCCGAGGCACTTGGTTTGGGGGACTGGGGAGAGGGCGCAGTCGTTGATGCAGATGGAGAGGTTGGGAGGTGGGGTGGAATTTCTTGGGGGGAAGACTATGAATTCAGTTTTGTCCATGTTGAGTTTAAGGAAGCGAGCAGAGAAGGGTGAGATGGCGGAAAGGTATTGTGGGATTTTGGAGAGTAGGGAGGTGATGTCAGGGCCGGACAGGTAGATTTGGGTGTCGTCGGCGTAGAGGTGGTACTGGAGGCCGTGGGACTCAATGAGTTGCCCTAGGCCGAGAGTGTATATGGAGAAAAGTAGGGGTCCCAGGACCGAACCTTGGGGGACTCCGACAAAAAGGGTGTATTGTGAGGAGGAGGTGTGGGAGTGTGAGACGTTGAAGGTCCGGTCTGCTAGGTATGAGGAGATCCAAGAGAGGGCAAGGTGGGTGATGCTGAGGGATTCCAGGATCTGGAGAAGAAGGGAGTGGTCAACCGTGTCGAAGGCAGCAGACAGGTCAAGGAGGAGGAGGATGGAGTAGTGGTGTTTGTTCTTGGCGGTCAGTAGGTCATTGGTGACTTTGGTCAGGGCTGTTTCGGTGGAATGGAGGGGTCGGAAGCCGGACTGTAGGCAGTCGAAGTGGGAGCACGAGGAGAGGTGAGAGGACAGTTGGGAGTGGACGTGCTGTTCTAGTAGCTTAGAGGCGAGTGGGAGAAGAGATATGGGGCGATAGTTAGAGACAGAGGTAGGGTCAAGTGAAGGTTTTTTTAGGATGGGCGTGATTAGGGCGTGTTTGAAGGCCGAGGGGAAGGCACCAGTTCTAAGTGAAAGGTTAAAGAGGTGCGTGAGGGCTGGGGTGAAAATGGAGGTGTGGTTGGGAATGAGGTGGGATGGGAGCGGGTCGTGGGCGCTGGTGGTGAGGTGTGATTTTGACAGGAGGGAGGAGAGTTGGTCTTCAGTTATGGGGGAGAAGTGGCTGATGGAGGAGGAGGGCAGTGTAGGTGGGAGGGGGAGTTGTGGGGATAGTGGAAGGAAGCTGTTTCTGATCTTGTCGATCTTCTCCTTGAAGAAGGTCGCAAAGTCTTCAGCAGAGATGAGGCGAGAAGGGGGAGGAGCAGGCGGGCGAAGTAAGGAGTTGAAAGTTTTGAAGAGCTGTTTGGGGTTGCGGGACAGAGAGGTTATTAGGGATGAGAAGAACACTTGCTTGGCAGTAGCAAGTGCTGTCTTGAAGTCAGTGATGGATTGCTTGAACAGAGCAAAGTGCTCGGGAGTGTGGGACATTTTCCATCTCCTCTCGGCGACCCTGGATGACCGTCTCAGGTTTTTAGTGAGGGTGGTGTGCCAGGGTTGCCTGTTAATGCGTGGAGCATGGAGAGTGAGGGGGGCGGTAAGGTCGAGAGCGTTTGTTATTGTGGTGTTGTATAGGGTGGTGGCAATGTCAATGTCGTCAGCGGAGGGTATGTCGGTGAGAGGGAGGAGGGATTCAGAGAATAAAGGAAGATCAAGATCTTTTAGGTTTCGGCGAGGGTGATCAAGTTTGCGGAGAGGGGGTACTGTGGCAGGGGAGGAGAGGGCGGAGAAGGTCAAGAGATGGTGGTCGGACAGTGTGAGTTCCGAGGTTGTGAGGTTAGAGAGGGAGCAAAGGCGGGTAAAGATGAGGTCAAGCGTGTGGCCTTGCTCGTGGGTGGGAGAGGAGGACCATTGGGAGAGCCCTAGGGAAGAGGTCAAGGAAAGAAGGTTGGAGGCGGCTGGGCGGGGAGTGTCAATGGGGATATTGAAGTCGCCCATGATGATGGTGGGGATGTCAGTGGAGAGGAAGTGAAGTAGCCAGGTGGTGAAGTGGTCAAGGAAGGAGGCGATGGATCCGGGGGGGCGGTAGATGATGGCTAGTTGGAGGTTGCAGGGGGAGAAGATTCGGACCGAGTGGGCTTCGAACGAAGGGACAGTGACGGATGGGGGCGGGGGGATAGGGCTGAAGGTGCAAGAGTGGGACAGCAGTATGCCGACTCCACGGCCATGTTTGCCAGAGGGACCGGGGGGGGGGGGGGGAATGGGACAGGCTGAGGCCGCCGTAGGATAGTGCAGCAGGGGAGGCCGTGTTGGAGGGGGTGAGCCAGGTTTCGGTGAGGCCAAGGAATGACAGTTTCCTGGAGATAAAGAAATCATGGATGTCAGGGAGTTTGTTGCACACTGAGCGGGCATTCCTAAGTGCGCCGGGTAGAGCGGTAGGTGGGGCATGGGTTGGGGAGAATGGGTCTGATGTTGGTGGGGTTGCGAGGGCAGGTGGTGATGAGGTTGCGAGGGTTGGCAGTGGGTCGTGGGATGAAGGTTGTTGTGGGGATGTGGTGGGGGGGGGCCAGGATTGGGGGGAGATGTCACCGGCAAGGAGGAGTAGGCAGAGGGTTAGCAGGTGGGAGCATGAGAGCTTGCAAGGTGGGCGTGCTTGTTTGGTGATTGAGGATTGAAAGTGAATGAAAAGGTCAGTGAAGTGGGTGAGGTGGTTCGGCAGGATGGAGGGTGAGAGCAGTATTTCGTTGCTGGGAGGGGGTATAAGTGGGGGTAGTATGAAGTGGAGAAGGATGGGAGTGAGAGTGAGGAGTAGCGGAAACATTGCATACGGAGGGCAGGGAGTGAGTGTGGCAGCAGGGGTCAGAAGCAGAGTGGGGAAAGTTGTGGTAGTGGGTGAATGGTCATCAGTGGGGAGCGGTCACAGGATGAGGTGATGACCGGGGATGAGATGCAATACAGGGGGGTCAGATGGATGGGCCGGATGGGGCAGTTGTGGGATTGGTTGAGGCAGTCGGGGTTGACAGAGGCGATTGCTGGGTTGGCTGATGGAGCAGCCGTGTGACAGATGAGGCATCCAGGGGTCAGTCCGGGGTGGGATGCCATCAAGGTATGAGCTACAGTCCAGGGGAGATGTGGATGGGGATGAGATCTAGCATTCCTGGACAGGATGGTGGAGGCGAGGACAAGGTGATGCAGCCAGTATGGGGAGAAATAGTAGTCAAGAGGAGGTCAGATGGCTGGGGAGGATGGGTTACTGATGACTAGATTCTTACTTGTGGAAGGGATTTAAGGATTTAATATGAAATGAAGTAGTAAGGGTGGTAGAGATTAAAAGGGAAACATTACACAGCACAGTGTGACCAGGCCAAATCCAGAGGCATTACAAGAGGAGCTGAGTCAATTAATATGTACTTTTATTGGAAAAGATCCAGTATAATTTTTATTTTAATTCTCTAGAGCTCATTATGTCTCCAGATCCAAAAGCAGAATATCTCACTTCGCTCAGCAGGTGTCTAGCACCGTAGGTGTCTGCTGGTTCCATTTTTTTCAACTTAGGTCTACTGCTCTTTGGTCCTTTTGATAATCTCTAGGGCTCATGTGATGTCAGGACATATTTTGCCCCACAACAGGATGTCATGTGAAAGCGCTGACAGGTGAAGGCTGAAAGGAGGACTGTAGATGGAAGTAGGCAGTCAGCAGCAGGCCGGGCAGCCGTGGGACAGCCGAGGGATGAGATAAGAATATACATTTTTACAGCCCTAGGAAGAAACCAGGAGATTCCAAAATGAGGAGGCCATGTATACAGAATTATGCTGCTCAGTGGGGCGTGCTGCAACACTGCAAGGAGGGGAGAATGGATCCTGTCACCTGAGAGAGCGATGTGCTGTAAGTATAAAGTCTTTTTACAAACTCTTTACAAGTTAGATTTAGAACAGAGAGGGATGGTTAGGGAGCACCTAGGAAGGTGTAGGGACAGCTAGTGATAGGTCAGGTGCACAATTCCAGGTGACAGGTTCCTTTAACAAGCCTTTTAATATGACTTTGGGGCTCTGATCTGGCACAAACCCTAACAGCAGACGCTGCGTTTCGGGGTGACTGCCCTCATCAGTGCAGTGTGTGGGAATTCTGACCTGGCTGTATGAGAGGCTGAGACAAGGTCTGGGGAACTAACTATTCTCCTCATGGAGAGGAATTTGTCTGCCGACATAAGGAGACCGATAAGCTGATAAGGAGACTTATAGCCGCAATGCTCCTCTGGGAAATATGCAAATTGTCACTTCATTGAGGAGGTGGATGAACTCTAGCACCACCTATTGAAGGTAACAATCCTAAAAGTCATAATTAACTCTTTAACAAGCCTTTTAATGACTCAGGATTTTTGCCAGATCAGAACCCCAGACTGCAGACGCTGCATTTCGGGGTGACTGCCCCTCATCAGTTTACTATCTTATCACACCGTCTCTTGACTTTTAGTTTTCCAGAAACAGAAAACCTCTTCAAAAGTAAGAATTACACAAAATCAGTATTTTTTTTTACAGATACGAAGTTTCACAATGTTCTGTCTAGGGGCATTTACCAGAAACCTAATACACGTCAATGAATTTCCTCCATGGTATTCCCCATCTCATGTCTCAGGATCCCACATGATGATTAGTATCAGGTCCTGCTGCTTCTGTAGTTTAGTCCAAATTACGAAAGTGCAGAGTATGTAGTAGATGCTGTGATCACGTCTGGGAGGTGACAATTATTTCCAACTCCCTGGGCCCATTAAAGGGAATCCATCACCTGGTCTTTGCACGCACACCAGCTGGTAACGGCAATGATAAGGTCGTAATGCTAAAACAAACATTAACATGTTGCCACAATGGTCTCTCTTACTATGGACACTTTTAACTGGTTCGGGACGTCAATCTCTTTTCTGTATCGAGACATTTTATTAAACAAGTTTCTTTCCTTTGGCACTGTTGGAGTTAGTTTCTGTTGCTAGCAAGCTCCCTAGTTCTTTTTTCAAGTGTGGCTACTTTGTGATCACTCCCATCTCCATTACATGGTCACATGTATCAGCAATTCTTGATGGTGATTGAACTCATTCCTGGCCTGGCTACCTGAGGAGTAGGTAGTACCCTGGAGAGCTGATCGTTACCAAGCCATCTGCTGCCTTGGAGTTTGCTAGCAGGTGTGACGTTGCCTTGTTGTTTCCCCTTCCCCTCTTGTCTTGTTTATTTCAGTGGTCGGGACTAGTGCTCCCATGGCCGTCTTCCTATTAAGGGTTTACATCAGGGCCAGCGAGGGCATACGTATCTTGCTCGGCAACGAGCGTCACTGTCACGCACCTTGTCCTGATGCACATGTGACATAGGTCTCTATCCTGTGATTTCCATCAGTCCATCACTTTTCCTTCTTGGTGGTGCAATTTCACTGTTGAGAAGTGTGAGAGACTGTGTGTGACACATATATACTGATCAAATGTAAATGCAAAACTTTTATTGTTGCTCCCATTTTTCATATGCTGAACTCCTCCGAACACAAAAGGTCTTTTTCTCTTAAATATTGTTCACAAATTTGTCTAAATCTGTTAAGGCCCCGTTACATGGGACAACGTTGAAACGATGTTAGCAACGATCTCGTGGGAGCGCGGTCTTTTCCGACATTGCTGGTGAGATGTCACACGTCTAGATATCGTGGACAACGCACCAACGATGTGGTGAGCAGGTATTGTGCGCACAACCCAGTGAACTATACCTGCTGATTGCTGTGAATGGGCGAAGTCGTCCATGACGTCGTTATCGCGGTGTCACACACAACGACATACCAGGTTGGCTGATCGTGGATCGTCTGATTTGAGAACATGTTCACAAATCTGCGATCACCGATCCAACGATTTACCGTAGTTGAATCTCGGTGTTACACGCAACGACGTCCTAACGATGTTGCTTGAACAACTCCAAACCCGTAACGTTTAAGCGATATCGCTAACGATGTTGTGCCATATAACAGGGCCTTTAGTGGGAACCTCTTAGCCACTCACTTTACAGGTGCAGCATATCATGATGCTGGTTAGACACATGATTATTGCACAGGTGAGCCGCATGCTGGACACAATAATTGAATGCCTGAGTAGATTTGGTATAAAAAGGGGGAGACAGAAGCGCACAATAGGGTCTTATCCAATGGTAAAATCGTTTCACAGATATGGATCCACTCACCTGGTTCAGTTGTGTGGAACACAACAACCATAAGCACAAATGGGTAGGATCCGATGAACTGCAGCAATCAGCCGGTCACTAGAATTGCATATATAGAAAGGAGCAGGAAGTGTACAGCGTGTACACGAAACGCGTAGAGTTTTATAGAATAAAGAAAGATATGATTACTGCTTGGTCCTTGGATTAACTCCTTGTGAACTGGAACAGCGCGATCCTGAAAGCCGGACTTCTCTCCTTTCTATATATGCATGAGTAGATTTGGAGCGGTGTTTTGGATCATTGTCTTGCCCAGCGTAACTTCAACTTTTACAGATTCTTGAACATTATTCTCAAGAATCAGCTGATACTGAGTGAAATCCATGCGACCCTCAACCTTAACAAGATTCCCGGTGCCGTCATTGGCCACACAGATCCAAAGCATGATGGACCCTCCCCAAATTTGACAGTGGGTAGCAAGTGTTTTTCTTGCAATGCTGTGTTTTTGTGGTGCCATGCATAACGCCTTGTTGTATGACCAAACAACTCAATCTTTGTTTCATCAGTCCACAGGACCTTCTTCCAAAATGAAACTGGCTTGTCCAAATGTCCTTTTGCATACCTCAGGCGACTCTGTTTGTGGCGTGCATGCAGAAATGGCTTCCTTCGCATCACTCTCCCATACAGCTTCTCCTTGTGCAGTGCGTGCTGTATTGTTGACCGATGCACAGTGACACCATCTGCAGCAAGATGATGCTGCAGGTCTTTGGAGGTGGTCTGTGGATTGTTCTTTACTGTTCTCACCATTCTTCTTCTCTGACTTTCTGATATTTTTGTTGGCCTGCCACTTCTGGCCTTTACAAGAACTGTCCCTGTGGTCTTCCATTTCCTTACTATGTTCCTCACAGTGGAAACTGACAGGTTAAATCTCACAGACAACTTTTTGTATCCTTCCCCTGAACAACTATGTTGAACAATCTTTTTTTTCAGATCATTTGAGAGCTGTTTTGAGGAGCCCATGATGCCACTCCTCAGAGAAGATGCAACTAGGAGAACAACTTGCAAGTGGACACCTGAAATAGCTTTTCTCGTGATTGGATACACTGGGCTATGAAGTACAAAGCTCAATGAGGTACCAAACCAATTTAGTGTTTCAGTAAGTCAGTAAAAAGTAGTTAGGAGTATTCAAATCATGAAAATCAGAAGGGTGCCCATACTTTTGCACCTGTCAAATTTTGAAATAATGCACATTTCACATTTTTGATTAGTGCAATAAACCTCATTTCAATCCTGAAATATTACTATGTCCATCAGTTATTACATATATCACACTGAAATATTACTGTGTCCATCAGTGATTACATAGATCACACTGAAATATTACTGTGTCCATCAGTTATTACATAGATCACACTGAAATATTACTGTGTCCATCAGTTATTACATAGATCACACTGAAATATTACTGTGTCCATCAGTTATTACATAGATCACACTGAAATATTACTGTGTCCATCAGTTATTACATAGATCACACTGAAATATTACTGTGTCCAGCAGTTATTACATATATCACACTGAAATAGCTGCTGCAAAAAAACAATTTTAAAAGAAAAAAAAAAAAAAAAAGAGTAAGATTAAGAGGGGTGCCCAAACTTGTTCATATGACTGTACATCCTGGTGCGGACGAGACTGTGTGATTTGTGCGCAGGCATCCGCCTGTGAACAAATCACATATTGCAATGAATGGGAGCGCACGGTCTTGCGCAGTCAAGCGCAGCACCGTGCGTTCCAATTATAAACATAAGGGCTTGCGGAGGCTGAGCTCACATTGCGGTTCCCCTCCGCAGAACGCTGCGGAGGGGAACGCCAGTGTGAAACCAGCCTTACATGCCAGCCACTTGGAGCATTGCGTTCCTATCTACAGCACAGACTAAAAGTTTGGACACACATTTTGATTCAAAGTGTTTTCCTCATTTTCATGACTATGAAAATTGTAGATTCACACTGAAGGCATCAAAACTATGAATTAACACGTAGAATTATATACTTAACAAAAAAGTGTGAAACAACTGAAAATATGTCGTATATTCTAGATTCTTCAAAGTAGCCACCTTTTGCTGTAATTACTGCCATGCACACTCTTGGCATTCTCATGATGAGCTTCAAGAGGTAGTCACCAAAAAATGGTCTTCACTTCACAGGTGCGCCCTGTCAGGTTTAATAAGTGAATAGAGTCTGTGGAGCCTCGTTTAGGAGTCTCAACACAGGACTAGCCAGATCTTCCTCTAGTGAAGGACCTAGCCATGATAACCACCATATTAAGTGGCCCTTTGAGTCAATATCCAGCTCTTTACAAGCTTAAAGATATGACAAGGGAATACCAAGGCCAGGTATCCATCCACAGACAGCTGTTTCGGGGTGTTGCCCCTCATCAGTGTGGAGTAGGATTCTGGCTAGGTGGAAGCAAGGCCTAGTAGACCAACATAACCAAGTATTCACTGATCTCAGGGAGACCAGTTCAAGAAAACACTGCGGGCAGCCGGCTAAAGCGCTCAACACAGTGAATTCCTAGGCCCATTGCCCCCTGGGAATTTTGAATATGCAAATAGAGTCTGTGGAGCCTCGTTTAGGAGTCTCAACACAGGACTAGCCAGATCTTCCTCTAGTGAAGGACCTAGCCATGATAACCACAAAATTGGGAAAACTTTGAAAGTGTCCACAAGTACAGGTGCAAAAACCATCAAGCGCTACAAAGAAACTGGCTCACATGAGAGGACCGCCCCAGGAAAGGAAGATCAAGAGTCACCTCTGCTGCGGAGGATAAGGTAATCCGAGTCAGCAGCCTCAGAAATTGCAGGTTAACGGCAGCTCAGATTAGAGACCAGGTCAATGCCACAGAGATCTAGCAGCAGACACATCTCTACAACAACTGTTAAGAGGAGACTTTGTGCAGCAGGCCTTCATGGTAAAATAGCTGCTAGGAAACCACTGCTAAGGACAGGCAACAAGCAGAAGAGACTTGTTTGGGCTAAAGAACACAAGGAATGGACATTAGAGCAGTGGAAATCTGTGCTTTGTCTGATGAGTCCAAATTTGAGATCTTTGGTTCCAACCACCGTGTCTTTGTGTGACGCAGAAAAGGTGAACGGATGGATTCTACATGCCTGATTCCCACCGTGAAGCATGGAGGAGGAGGTGTGATGGTGATGGGGTGCTACGCCAGATGACCTGGCCTCCACATTCACCAGACCTGAACCCAATTGAGATGGTTTGGGGTGAGCTGGAGCGCAGAGTGAAGGCAAAAGGGCCAACAAGTGCTAAGCATCTCTTGGAACTCCTTCAAGACTGTTGGAAGACCATTTCCGGTGACTACCTCTTGAAGCTCATCAAGAGAATGCCAAGAGTGTGCAAAGGAGTAATCACAGTAAAAGGTGGCTACTTTGAAGAACCTAGAATATAAGACATATCTTCAGTTGTTTCACACTTTTTTGTATATAATTCCACATATGATAATTCATAGTTTTGATGCCTTCAGTGTGAATCTACAATTTTCATAGTCATGAAAATAAGGAAAACTCTTAGAATCAGAAGGTGTCCAAACTTTTGGTCTGTACTGTATGTCCAATTGATTTGGCCATTTGGTCGCATCCTATACGTGATTACATGCTAACGATGCTTGGCGATGATACAAGGCTTCTAGGAAAATACATGCCATGACGCTCCTGCTGCTGTTCTTGTACGGACATCATTCATGTAATGGGCTATTAGAGCACTGAAATTAGTGACCTGTTCAGTGGGACAGTAGGAAGTATAATGTCACAACCCAAGCCCTAATAGGAGTAAATATATTATGATGAAAAAGACAAATTTGAAAAAATTAAAGTAATGAGACCCTTCTGCTACATTTCTATCTAATCAAAGCCCCTCCTTTGTGAAAACCATTATATAGAGCCGGCACTCCCCACCTCCATTTGGGCTTAGGGTTGTCTTTTTCAGCTCCACACATAATAGCTATCCCATCACGAGGCGCAGAAAGGAAAAAGGCGAAGAGGAAAACCAGAAACCTATCAAGATTAAGGTGGCAAAAACCTTGGAGGACCCATCTAGGCTCAGAGAAGACCCTGATGGACCAATCTAGACTTGGAGAAGACCCTGGTGGACCTGTCCAGGCTTAGGGAATACCCTGGTGGAATTATCTAGGCTTGGGGAACACCCCGGTGGACCTATCTAGGCTTGGAGAAAACCCTGGTAGAGCTATCTAGGCTTGGAGAAGACCTTAGGGGAACTATATAAGCTTGGAGAAGACACTGGAGGAGGTATCTAGGCTTGGAGCAGACCCTGGTGGACCCATCTGGGCTGCACAAGATCAATCTTCCTACAGAGCATTCATCTATCAAGTCTTTCCTTCCAAAAAGTACAAGACACATTGCAGGGAGAAGTGATAGTGGGTGGCCCCTCATACAAACTATTGCAAGTGGATGGGCAAGGTTTAGCTCTGCAGAAAGGCCTGCTGACTATTATAAAAGTGTGAGGCTCATGGGGTGGTATTAAAATTGTTTTGCAATAAAGATTATATAGATGCACAACAGTGAACTGATAAACAAGCCTGATAAAACGGAAACAAGGTGGTTTCGAGCTGCACCCATGTGTTTCCTGTTATTTACAACACTTTATAATCCGGTTTAGATTAGAATTAAAAAAACAAACGTATCAAAAGAAAACACCAACCATCCACCGGAACAGTTATGGTGCTGTCACACCTGGCGACGTCGCTAGCGACATCGCCGAAAAAGTGACGCATCAGCGATGTCGCTAGCGACGTCGCGCTGTGTAAACGAGCGGCACGACCGCGTTTTATCGCTGGTCGCAGGTTGTCAGGTTTACGGGAAGAACCATAAACCTGTCAACCGGCGATAAGGCTGATCGCGCCGTGTGACATCGCCAGAGCGATGTCGGCGGCGATCCAGCCTATACCGCAGCGTTGCTGCGGATCGCTCGCTGGGCTGAGCCCAGCCCAGCGAGCGATGTCACCGCCCGCATCGCTGCGGTGTCGCCGGCCGCAGCAATGCTGTGTGACAGCTGGCCAGCGATGTCGGAACCGAGCGGGCACCCGCACATCGCTTCTGACATCGCTGGCCAGATCGACAGGTGTGACGGCAACATTACTCTTGATGTGTTGAAAGGAGGAAAATAAGCAAGCAGCAGGATGAGCCATTTCAAAAAGGACAAGTAATGCGGCTGATTGACTATCACAGAATCTCCAAAATGTCAGGTCTTGTCTGTGCGGGCGGGAGATCTTGGTGCACAGATTGTACCTACTCAAAGTGGTCTAAGGAAGGTCAACCGGTGACTATGTAATAGAGTCATGGGAATCCAGGGATCTTTGATGCAACGGAGTGGGTGTGAAGACTAGGCGATCTTATCTCATCCCAGTGAAGAGATAATGTTAGGTTCAGCAATATTCTCTACTTCGGACCAGAGCGGTGGAGTCGGTGAGCCAAACATCTGACTCTAGCTCCTCAATTTTCCCCGACTCCCTCATACACGGCTCATGCTTAGTTGTTGCATTTATGTAGTACAATGTAAGCATCAAGCTTTAATAACTATTATAATATAATGTTGGCTCTACATAAAGATTATTATTATCATTATTACAATAAATATTTAGATAGAACATAATATTCAGCACATTCTGCATTGAACTACTCTACCCCATTTATTATAGATTTTAGTAGTCAAAGTCGGTGCATTTTATACTGTTACAGAGTCCTACACCACAGTCCTGCTGAGGACGTCTTACGGAATCCATGTTTTGAGATATTTATGGGACATTATGAAGACCAACACAATATATACGGTTTTATGGTTATGGCTGATCAGTGGAAGCCCCATGCTATCGCTTTTTATTTCACAGCCATTTTAATAAATGTACACTGGACTATGATGTGCATAATTTATGAAAAGGTGTATTCCTTATTGTGTGCGCTCTTTGCTGTGTGCACCCCTTGTTGTGCGTACCCCTTCATGTGTGCACACCCCTTATTTTATGTGTCCCATTGTTTTGGGTGCGCCCCTTGTTGTTTTTTGTGTGCTCCTTGGTTGTGTGTGTCCTTTTTGTTGGGTGCGCCCCTTGTTGTTTTGTGTGTGCTCTTTGGTTGTGTGTGTCCTTCTTGTTGTGTGTGCTCCTTGGTTGTGTGCGCCACAGGAAATCAAATCTACAACAGTTTGTTCTGCAGAAATTTACACTATAGATTCCACCACTTTCTGCCACAAATTCTAGTAAAATTATTGGGCAGCGAGAGTCTCTGGCCCCAGCCAATAAACATTATAAAAGTGTTAATGGATGAACCAAAATTGCCACCAGAAAACTGCCATAGGGAGATCAATAAATTCCCCCATATGAACCTACTCTTTGGACGGAGTGACCCATTGGTTACATTGCTGACGGTTTCCTCTTGGTGGGATGTGATTCTTCTAGCATTTGCCTCTTCCTCACCATGGAAACAACTAAAACCCTCACTGTGGCCCTGATCCACTCCCGCCTTGATAATTGCAACCCTCTATTAATTGGCCTCCCCTTCACCAGACTCTCCCCTCTCCAGTCCATCCTTAATGCAGCAGCCAGGATCACCCATCTAGCTAATCGTTACTCAGACGCCTCCACTCTGTGCCAGTCACTGCACTGGCTGCCTATACACTATAGGATGCAATTCAAACTGCTTGTTCTCACCCACAAAGCTCTTCACAGTGAGGCACCTCTCTACCCTCATCCCCAGCCGTTCTCTTCGCTCTGGGAGTGACTTTAGATTCACTTCTGCATTAATCCGAACCTCCAATTCCCGACTCCAAGACTTTTCCCGAGCTGCACCAACTCTCTCGAATGCTCTACCCCAATAAATTATGACTACCTAACACTTACTTAGCTTCAGGTGCTCTCTAAAAAACACATCTTTTCAGGGCAGCCTATCATTTTCCCTAATCAGTGTCATTCAGACATATGTTCAGGGAAGTAGTGGATAACCTAACTGTTCAACTCCATCAGACCCAAAAGCTCTACACAGACTGGCTGGTGGCCACTTACTCAGATCTCATTTGTTCCACACTTCGTCAAAACGGCTGGACCATGATTGCAAATAAGCCCCTGTACTTGGTATCACCCCCACCCTATTGTAGAGTGTAAGCTCTTGTGAGCGGGGCTGTCATGTTTTGCTTTTTAATTATTTTGTCTTCCAAAACTGTTTCTTATGACTGTTTATTTTTATATGAGTCTGATTTGTAAAGCGCTGCAGAATATGTTGGCACTATATAAAGATTATTATTATTCAGTGTCTGCTCTCCAAATAGATTTTTATTAATCCTATTTCAGCACTTTGTATGAGAAACGCAACCTTAAGGTGGGGTCACACGTGGCGATGTCGCCAGCGACATCGCCAAAAAGTGACGTAACAGCGATTTCGCGGGCGATATCACAAGTGCGTCGCGCTGTATGACAGCGCGACGCAACTGCAAATTATCGCTGGTTGCAGGTTGACAGGTTTATGAACATGTTCATAAACCTGTCAACCTGTGACCAGCGATTAGGCTGGATCGCGCCGTCTGACACTGTTGGCGGCACGATCCAGCCTATATCGCAGCGTTGCTGAGGATCGCTCGCTGGGCTGAGCCCAGCCCAGTGAGCGATGGCTCCGCCCACATCGCCGCCGCGTCACCAGCAACGTCGTGCCGTGTGACAGCTGGCCTGCGATGTCGGAAGCGAGCGTGCACCTGCACATCGCTTCAGACATCGCCGGCCAGAATCGCCACGTGAGACCCCACCTTTAGACTTCTCTATTGCCATCTGTTCCTATTGATAGACACCTGCTGGTAAGAGAGGCACAGCATGCTGTCCTCAGTTTACATAGCAAAAGGTGCTGAAAGTTTCCCATTAAATACAAAATAAGGCAGTGTTCATACGTCGGGGTCACGCTGTAGCCTTTTTACAGAATAATGTGTGACAAAAATTGCATTGTGTAAACATTGCCAATATTAAGCTATCACTTGTCAATTAAAAGGATTGTCGCATATTAGCATAACCCGGTCTATAAGGTGTATTAGGGCATATTGGTATTCTATTAGGGACCCCCTGGACTTGGTCATCTATCCAATATCCCCTTCACCCTTGGTGTATGCAGTCTTGGTAGCAAGTAAGGTAGAGACAACGAAGAAATTAAGGGATCATCAGACGTGTTCTAACGTTCCAGATCAGGATTCTATTGGTGTAATAAGGCAGCCGCCATAATAATTATATAGTCATTACCTCCAGAGAATTGCGAAGAGGAATAGAGATCACCACATCTCCTGGATGGAGTCATGGTGGGGTTTCCTGCAGCCGATGGGTGCAAACAACTCATATACATATCCAGATAGGTAGACAACTGCAGGTCTGTTGCAATCGGTAAAACCACAATCCATTTTATTGCGATATATTACAATAGGGATTACATTAAAACAGGCTACACGTTTCAGGCATAGAAAGCCCTTTGTGAAGCATGCTTAAAAAAGGGCTTTCTATGCCTGAAACGCGTAGCCTGTTTTAATGTAATCCCTATTGTAATATACACAATAAAATGGATTTTACCTATTGGAACAGTGCAGAAGTTGTCTATCTGATCTGGATATGTATAAGAATTATAGAGTGGTAGAGTTGGAAGAGACCTCCTGGGGCACCTGGCCGGCCCACTGCTCAGGAAAAACAACTTTTATTTAGGAAATCACTGTTATTGAGGAATTTACCTTTCCTTTAATTCTTAAATTTGTTTTCTGGTAAATAAATATAAACCAATCTGGTGTAAAATACTAATAAATAACATACAGTATAGGAGGCATATCTTGTTCCATGTACCAATATATCAGATCTACGCATACTCCAAGAGATAGGAGAAACCAAATCTCGACAAGCAAGATGTGAAAAATAACATTATACTCTTTATATACAACAGTTGGAAAAACAACGTTAAAAAAGGTTTGTACTTTAGAAATAAATAACAAGAGTATAGAGCAAACATATATATATATACATAAAGTTTTTTTTATTTTTAATGGGAGGGAGAACTAGGAGACTTTGTACACAAAGGCGATGACGTCAATTTTTACTGTCTGCTAATTTCAGACTCGTGTGATAGCAGGTGATGAAACTTGCTCCCGAGAGTTGGATCGCTCGTTGGATCGCTCGTTGGCAATGTTAGTCCAGGTTATTGAAACCAACCGGACCGGACACAAGGCCGTAACACATGGGCACATCATGACCACATGTGGAGATCAGAGAGACGAGAAGAGAGAGCCAGTCACCCAACAAACAGGGCAGAACCTCGGCAGATACAGATTTCGCATTCTTTAAACAATAAATAAACTTTTCCATATAATTAGGCTGTTTACAAGCCTGCACAAAAGTGGGGGTCCACTGCCTCCCACCAACAAAATAAAAATAAATAGAACAAAATGAGTGAAACGTTTAGCTGCTCCTTAGCCCGACACACGTTTACAAACCCGTGTAACAGCAGTGTCGCGTTTCATTCTTATGCATGGTAGTGCATGTCATTTTATATCTGAAGATTTACAGTCAAATTCCTTTAATCTGGAACCTTGCAACAATGTGATGCCGATTTACTTTTGTAAAACAGAACGATCCCCCCATGTGTAGACATCGCTCCAGGCCTCCCTGCGATTTTCATGACCCAATCTGATATCATGCGCATCATGTTTCCAGTATCGCCTACAGTAAGACGCTTCCACAGCATTACTGTAGCAGAGGTCACCCCAGCTCAGCAACTGAGCATGTGTGACCCCCGGTACTGGAGGGACGTGAAAGAGACATTCTCAGAGAGAATCACAACAGCAGGAAGCACCAAATCAGGTATCCAGGGGCAATATCTGCACATAGAATTCACAGAATTAGTCCGACTTTTACAAGTGTTTTGCACTAGTCATGCACATATGAAATGGGGCCATTGCCTATAGTTATAGTTGACTGCGTGTCCTATCATAAGGTGTTAGGTATATTATTACCTGACCTTAACACACTTCTGCTGCTCACTAAATGCTGCCACACAGCATGAGCTACACAGTCCCCTCCAGAGAGCAGGTGGCGCATTCTGTTGCCTAGTATGTAACACACAGTCCCTCTTGAGACAGGAGGCACATTCTGCTGACCCGCATGAACCACACAGTCCCTCCTAAGACAGGAGGCATATTCTGCTGACCCGCATGAACCACACAGTCCCTCTTGAGACAGGAGGCACATTCTGCTGACCCGCATGAACCACACAGTCCCTCTTGAGACAGGAGGCACATTCTGCTGACCCGCATGAACCACACAGTCCCTCTTGAGACAGGAGGCACATTCTGCTGACCCGCATGAACCACACAGTCCCTCTTGAGACAGGAGGCACATTCTGCTGACCCGCATGAACCACACAGTCCCTCTTGAGACAGGAGGCACATTCTGCTGACCCGCATGAACCACACAGTCCCTCTTGAGACAGGAGGCACATTCTGCTGACCCGCATGAACCACACAGTCCCTCTTGAGACAGGAGGCACATTCTGCTGACCCGCATGAACCACACAGTCCCTCTTGAGACAGGAGGCACATTCTGCTGACCCTCATGAACCACACTGTCCCTCTTGAGACAGGAGGCACATTCTGCTGACCCGCATGAACCACACAGTCCCTCCTAAGACAGGAGGCATATTCTGCTGACCCGCATGAACCACACAGTCCCTCTTGAGACAGGAGGCACATTCTGCTGACCCGCATGAACCACACAGTCCCTCTTGAGACAGGAGGCACATTCTGCTGACCCGCATGAACCACACAGTCCCTCCAGAGACACGTGGCACATTCTACTGACCCGCATGAACCACACAGTCCCTCCAGAGACAGGTGGCACATTCTGCTGACCCACATGAACCACACAGTCCCTCCAGAGACAGGTGGCACATTCTGCTGACCCGCATGAACCACACAGTCCCTCCAGAGACAGGTGGCACATTCTGCTGACCCGCATGAACCACACAGTTCCTCCAGAGACAGGTGGCACATTCTGCTGACCGGCATGAACCACACAGTCCCTCCAGAGACAGGTGGCACATTCTGCTGACCGGCATGAACCACACAGTCCCTCCAGAGACAGGTGGCACATTCTGCTGACCGGCATGAACCACACAGTCCCTCCAGAGACAGGTGGCACATTCTGCTGACCGGCATGAACCACACAGTTCCTCCAGAGACAGGTGGCACATTCTGCTGACCCGCATGAACCACACAGTCCCTCCAGAGACAGGTGGCACATTCTGCTGACCCGCATGAACCACACAGTCCCTCCAGAGACAGGTGGCACATTCTGCTGACCCGCATGAACCACACAGTTCCTCCAGAGACAGGTGGCACATTCTGCTGACCGGCATGAACCACACAGTCCCTCCAGAGACAGGTGGCACATTCTGCTGACCCGCATGAACCACACAGTTCCTCCAGAGACAGGTGGCACATTCTGCTGACCGGCATGAACCACACAGTCCCTCCAGAGACAGGTGGCACATTCTGCTGACCCGCATGAACCACACAGTCCCTCCAGAGACAGGTGGCACATTCTGCTGACCGGCATGAACCACACAGTCCCTCCAGAGACAGGTGGCACATTCTGCTGACCCGCATGAACCACACAGTCCCTTCAGAGACAGGTGGCACATTCTGCTGACCTGCATGAACCACACAGTCCCTTCAGAGACAGGTGGCACATTCTTCTGCCCAGTTTGTAACACAGAGTCCCTGCAGAGGCAGACAGCACATGTTGTTGACTAGCATGAACCACACAGTCCCCCCTGAATCAGGTAGCACATTCTGCTGCCCAGCATGAACCACACAGTCCCTCTGAAACAGGCGGCACCTTCTGCTGCCAGCATGCACCATACAATTCCTCCAGAGACAGGCGGTACAATCTGCTGCCCAGCACGTAAAACACAGCCCTTCATGAGACAGAGAGCCAGGGCACCGAGGAGATAGGACGTGCAATTCCACATAAGAAAGAAGATTATTAAGTACATAACTCCATCTCATAATTCTAGAGCACTTCAGTATAACTAAGGCATGTCCCATGCCATTCTATGCAACAGCTGCCGGATTAAAGGAATTTGAATGTAATTAAAAGGTGTGTACTGTGTGTGTACTTCAGTGCAGACAGTAAAAACATTGACGATCATCACACGACAATGGAATCGCTCATTCATACCACGGCAGATCCAGAGGTTTATATGCAGAAGCCTTCATGTCTTGTCCCTAGAATATCTCTAGAATAAGAAGATTCTCAGGAGGCTGAAAAATCAGCTATATTCTGATATTTAAATATCAAAATTACTTATGGAATAAGTCCCATAAAAAAATTGAGATATTTTATGAATGGATTGTATAGACTAGCTTATAATGACTGAGCCATTTGCTTGTATTCACAGTTCTTTAGTAGGCACATGGCCACCTACAATACATCCTTGTGAGAGGATTGGACATCCGACCATTATCTCACAGTTTTACCTCCACGGTAAAACTCCATTACTATTCATGGACTGAAACTATGAGTAAATTGGTTTGCAATTGGTTTCCCTTCCACTACCCAATACTGACAATTTGCAGAACACAGCTCCATAGATGAAGATATAACCCCCTCTAAGCTGATCACCTGCGATCGGTCTTCATTGTACACATATTTCATCCTATTGGGACTCATCAGTGCAGCGTAGCCCACCAGCTTCTATGTTCCCCCCTATGGAGAAGGCATGAAGGCATCTGCATATACGTGCACTCGGTCTCATAGCGCCTCCTATTAAAAATGATGATTCTGAGAGTTGGCGTCCGGTTTGTTACAGATCCAGTGTTTATCCGAGTAGCACGAAACGCTGGAGATGCGGCCGCTGTTCACCAGCACACAGTTCGAGAAGCCGACAATCGGGAACCTGGAGGGACGAGAAAAATAAATGTGATTATGATAGAGGTCACAAGTCTCTCCATCTCCTTAAGAGGTGTGCATATGATAGCCCTCTCAGACAGATAGCCTGAAAAACTACTAAAAAGAATGTAAAAATGACATTGCTGTGCAAATGTCCTGACTATTAAGCTTATTTTACTGCTTAAAGGGGAACACTTAGTACAGTCCCTGCCCTCCTACATGATGAAGCAGAGCTGTACACTGCAGTTCTAGGATCTATAGTTCACTTCTAAATCAATAAAATCATACCTGCTTCTCAGCTCTCACCCCTCCCTTATGGGACAGAGAAATTCAGCCTCATGCTGCTGTGGAGATCAGGGCATGGACCCTGGAGGCTCCATGATCATCCTACATACCCGCCCCCTCACACTCCAGTATGGGCAGGTGGTGTGGCCACTGGCCCCATGGTCACACTACAGTCCTACCCCTAATATACCATGCTATGAAATGTGTATGAACAGGAGTGTTCTCCCTTCAAAAAGTACTCATGTCACCAAGCAGATATAAATACACGCTGTGATCTTTTGCTGTACAATGATATGATGGTGCATATTGTGTGCTGCCATATATCAGGCTAGGAGCACAAGCAAAGCACTACACTGATTGATTCAGCACTGCCATGGTATCCCCTCCCCCACATTAGCTTGGTAGCTTCCCATGTCCTGAAACTTTAGCACTATGCATGACTGAATTTCTCTGTCCCCTAAGAGAGGGGTGAGAGCTGAGGAGCAGATATGATTTTATTGATTTATAAAGAGATCTATAGATCCTAGAACTGCAGTGTACATCTCTGAAGAGCCCCGGCTGAACGAAGCATCATGTGGACGATCGATCCAGTGATTCTAGTGGGAGCACCGACCCTGGCAACCTCCGGCGGTCACACCAAGAATGAATGGAGCGACAGATGGACCTCCGCTTTGTTCAGCAGGCAGATCTTCAAGCCCTTCAAAAATCAATGTAATCAATTATTTCTATTTTATACCCACACACTAAACTATATGGGCGAGTATCAGCCGAAAAACAAACAGATATGACTAGTGCAGGCTGTGATTCCCCCACCTACAGATTGTGGGTTTGTATAGAAAAACAAACACTCGTGATCTAACACATAGATTAACAATGAACCATGTGTGGTCTTGCCTTCAACAGAGACAATGCAGGGGCTGAAAATAAGTTTGTGTGAACGAGTTCTGAGTGCAGGAAAAATAAAAACACGGATTTTTGATGCAGAAATTAATTAATTGCTATTGATAAGCGAGCACTACAATGTTCGGTAATCGTAACGAGCAGTCAGATGCTCAGACGGGCACAACGAGGACAGAGTGTAAGAAATGTCAATGGAAAACTAACATTTTTCCCGAAGATCTGGAAACATTCTAGAGTTTTTCGTTGTATCCCATTATACTCCGGTACTTGAGTTGCGCCTATCGGAGCGTCTGACTGCTCGTTACAATTACCAAACAAGGTAGTGCAAAGCAAAACCAACATCAATTCCTGGAAGAGGAAATAGTGGTTTCTTCATTTCCCCCAGAAGCCAGAGCTCCACTATTACACAACACAAACCACTGAAAGTCTTCACTTTAATGTCTTTATTACAAGGTTTATTCCCCTCCTAGAATCCTCCAAAGATCCCTCCGGCCGCTCTGTAGGACTGATGGAGATGGGTGAAATCAGCAGCTAATAACTACAGCCGTCCTGTAGATAGTAAACACATGTGTGACTGTGGCTAAAACAGGGACAATCCCTTTATCTAGAAGGTTTCGGGCTGATCACGTGTGGATTTGCATACTTTGCACATTTTCCCCATTCAGTGGTTAATAGAAGAATTCTGCTGAATATTCAATGTCAGGGAGCAAATCAAGCCATACATGTCACTGAAAGGATCACCAAGCTACGACTTGTCTACACATCATACGAAGAGAGAAATCGCTGGGGAAGGACATCATGGTCAGAAGAAGAGAAGGAACAAGGTGAAGAGGAAGACCAGAAACCCAATGGCTTGATACTATCAAGATACCAGCTGAAAAGACCCTGGTGGACCTATCTAGGCTGCACAAGATTGCTCTTCCTACAAAGCGTTCATCCATCAAATCCCCATGGCTCAAGATAGAGCTGAGGGCCGATAAATAATAAATAATATTAATGTGCAAAAATCCTTGCAGAGTAACAGTTCATTGTTAACGCTCGTTCAGGGTTGTTTTTAAAATTAGTGATGCCTGTCTGACACTAAAGGCACAAAAAGGCTACCTCAGACAGATTAGCCACAAGCCAAGAAATCCCGAGATACCCCGACACCCTTTAACCCCTATACAGGGATCTGGATTTACAATAGGATCTATGATATTGCTGCCTATGGAAGGGCTGAGGCCAGAGAAAGGAGAGTCACCAAGCAGGATCAAAGCAGAGAGGTCAGAAAAAGATCAAAATCAGGATCCGTTCGAGCCGGGTCAAAACAAGATAAGATGTACCAAGGTATAAAATCGGGAGGTAGAAGAAGCGTCCAAAAAGCAGGCAGAGGTAAAGCACCAATAGAAGACAGGACACTAGTCAGGAAGACTTAATACCTTGAGCCTTCTGCTGGAAGCTGCCAGAAATAACTTTTATAGGGTGTGGTGCTTTCCAATAGGCTGAAGGTATTAATAGGATGTGGTGCTTTCCAATAGGCTGAAGGTATATGTAGGGTGTGGTGCTTTCCACTAGGCTGAAGGTGTTAGTAGGGTGTGGTGCTTTCCAATAGGATGAAGGTATTAGTAGAGTGTGGTGCTTTCCAATAGGATGAAGGTATTAGTAGGGTGTGGTGCTTTCCAATAGGATGAAGGTATTAGTAGGGTGTGGTGCTTTCCAATAGGATGAAGGTGTTAGTAGGGTGTGGTGCTTTCCAATAGGATGAAGGTATTAGTAGGGTGTGCTGCTTTCCAATAAGCAGAGGCTAGTTGATAACTTCAGCTGGACAGCACACACCTCCACTTTATCAGACTGTGAAGCACTACAGGTCCCAGCCACTCTACCCTTAGTAAATGAGCGGAGCCTGAACACACCAGAGATTCTGGCTCTGCCTTCTCTATCACCAGCGCCCCCTACAGGGTGAATACAGCAGTGCCTGGTGACAGGAGCAGATGTCGCAGGTGCAGGCTCAGGTGGAGATGTGACAATTAGTATTTAAATGGCTCCTATTATTCCTGTACACTTCTCACACAGATCGATGACAGCAGAAGATCAGGTTATACAGGAGGTTTCCTCTTACAGGAGCCTCTGGGTAATGTGACCGGTATCGTCCGTTCCCAGGGATAGATTACAGTGTACAGAAATCCATCTCATTTCAATGTCACAGACACCGCGCAGGTCGTTCTACTTACATGTTATTATCAAAGATGGAGCCGTTTGTCCAGACCCACGGCTTAGACTCGTTTTCTCTTTTCAGACCGATCCAGTGATCAGAAGAGCCTTTAAATCGGAGAATGAAGTCCTGCAGAATAAAAACCATCAGCCAGAGACTTCTACAAACCCAGAACCACCATCATCATCATCACAACCACCACCACCACCACCATCATCACCGGGGAATTTGTCATCTTTGCGCTTTTATATTTTTCCCCTTCCCTTCTTCCAAGAGCCGTCACTATTTTTCGCAATACAAGGTCTTGTTTTGTTCAGGACGACGTAGCTTTGAATGAAACCATTCATTTTACCCCATAAAGACACTGAAAAATGAGACAATAATTCCAAAGTGGAGGAGCAAAATGTTTTCAAAAAACAAAAATAGCGAACTGATCAATCAGGTACGAATAATCTTCTTGGGAACAGTTAACCGTCCATTTTATTTAGGCACATTGAAAAGCAGAAATGCCGGACAGGAGTCAACCATCGCATGTTTCGAACAACATCTTGGTTCTAAGTCATTGCTCAAAACATGTAATGGTTGACTCCTGTCCGGTATTTCCGCTTTATTTAATTTTTTTATCGGGATCCTGACCTCGCAAAATGTGCCCCCGCCTCTATATACCTGTCCCTGCACCATGTTAAGAGATTTCTAGCCATCCCTTTGTGCTTGTAAATCGATATAGTAAAGTTTAGAAAAGTTGTTTTGATACCCTATAATCTGCGGCTTCTCATTATTTGAGAAGCCGCAAAAGGCGTTCCTTTCTTGCCCTCCCCGCCGCCGGCTTGTTATTTATTCACGCCCCTATGGGCGTGCTACAGAGCAGGGACAGTGCTCGTCATGTAAGGGGTGGTAAAGCCGATATGATGCTAATCGCGTCATATCCCATTACGGTGTACTGCCGACCTCGCGATGCTGAGTGCGCATGCGCGATGGGTGTACTGACATGGTAAAGCTGGATATGACGCTTTAGAGGTTAAGTTTGGCCAGAGCAGATTGAAGGGAAGCATAATATTTTTTTTTTTTTTGCGATAGCCACTATTTTAATAAAGCCCCCCCCCACCTGAATTACCACCTTATGAGTGAACCAAAGTGTGTCATCAGGGGTGTCGCCATTATCATTAAGGGTAAACAACTCCTGAAGCTGACCGCTGATGTCCTCCGCAGTTGTGAGGTTAGTTAGTAAATATTCATTGAGACGCCAGCGAGCTGGAGGTCTCAGCGCCGATGGGTCTGCGATTCGCAACGTAACGGGGGCATGGTCTGACCAAGAGATGATACCCATTTCCTCCGATACACAATGAGGCAAGGCTGTGTCATCCACCAAGATCTAATCGATTCTACTACAAGAATGATGCCTTGGGGACATGTACGTGTAGTCCCTCTCCTCGCAGTCCATATACCGCCAGATGTTGTGGAGGTAATGGAAAGAGACTAGGGAGCCCATTTCACCCCTGGATTGAGAGGGAACCGAGCAGCCCAGCGTCTTAGACATTGGAATATTAAAGTCGCCAGCTATTATCTTATATCCGTAAGTGATCGGTTCCAGAACCTATATCGGGGTAGCAGCCCCACAGAGCCATGGGGGACCCCTTGCCTGAATGCATCAGACATGCTGCATTCAGTGCTGGACTTAGATTCACATCCATGGGGGGAGGGGGGGGGGGGGGGACAGGTCCTCTTTAACCATTCATACCCCCCCTTTGTATGGGTCCCAAACGTTCCCATGTCATTTTGCACTTTTGGGGTGTCGGCCCCCCACCCTACATCCTACAGGTACCTACCAGCTCATGTCTCCAGTCTATAATGGCGAGAGAGGCGTTCTTGGAGGCGCAGAAGTCTTGGCTCTTCTCCCATTCACTGATATTTGTAGAGAAAAAATAACATTTCTTCATGTACCAGATCCAGCCATCATCACAGGGGTCATGGAAGACGGGTATGATTTCAGATTTGGGGGTCTGACATTTACCTGTAAAGAAACATAACATATTCTGACCTTTCCAAAATCCAAGACCGCTCTTCACTGTAATGGTGGACAGTCGTTAAAAAGGCAAAAAAAATGATCTCACAATTACAGATTATGACATATTTTAAATGATCAGATGACCATTAAAAAAAAAAAAAAAAAAAAACATAAAAAAGGTCTATGATATAATGCAAATAATGAAGAATAGACCGGCACTTCAGTAATTTGAAAACGTATAATCATTCCATCGATCCCATGTACGGGAATAAGCGTCAGTGTAATGTTTCCGCTTGACACAAGCTTTTCTAAAACATTTTTGTGCCGAGCCAAAACGCATTACACTGACGCTTATTCCCGTACATGGGATCGATGAAATGATTATACGTTTTCAAATTACTGAAGTGCCGATCTATTCTTCATCTTTTGGGTTGTGGATGCCTTCCCTAGACTCGTGCACCGCCCATATACAAGTGACACATGGAATGCTTTAGACATTGCATGGTATATCTTAGATTAAGGGATCATTCACACTGGGTATTTGTGTTCCATTTTTGATGCATTTTCTGCAGATGAAACGGATCCTCTTTTTTTGCAAAAAAAATCATCATCCATTTGTATTGATTTTTTGCTGGTTTTTTTTTAGTGCTGCGCTTCTGCAAAGCAAAAACGCAGTATTATTCCATAAGGGGAGAGACAGAGACACAGAGACAAAGACACACACGCAGACAGAGACGGACACACACGCACACAGAGACGGACACACACGCACACAGAGACGGACACACACGCACACAGAGACGGACACACACGCACACAGAGACGGACACACACGCAGACAGAGACGGACACACACGCAGACAGAGACGGACACACACGCAGACAGAGACGGACACACACGCAGACAGAGACGGACACACACGCAGACAGAGACGGACACACACGCAGACAGAGACGGACACACACGCAGACAGAGACGGACACACACGCAGACAGAGACGGACACACACGCAGACAGAGACGGACACACACGCAGACAGACACTTTATCACCTTCCCCAATTCCGCGGTGTGCAGCGATGGGTTACTTCCGGGTATCGCAGATCACCTGAGTCACATGACCAGGTCCCAAGTCCTTGCAGGTCCTATTACCGATCCCCGGAATGAACACATCACCAGGGAGGGTAAGTTATCGGATGAGCAAGCTTTTGTGGTGTGGAAAAGTGCAATAAAAAAGCATCACAAATGGATTATGTGAACACCATTCCATTTGTGATAATTTAAAAGAAAAAAAAAAAAAAAACTAAATGAAGTCAATGGAGAAAGTGCAGCAGAAACACTGAGCAATAATTGACACTCATCATTTTCTGCATCACTAATGCAGCAGTCAAAAAACGCAGCATCTGAGCAGCAAATAAAAAATCCCACTCACTTGGCTGTAGACGTTGGTGACTGAGCTGTTTATCGTTTTAAATGAGAAAAAAAAAAAAACGCAGTACTAAAAATGGATCAAAAACCTCCAGTGTGAACATGGCCTTACGCTGGAATACAGGACTGTACGTATAAAATAAGACTTTCCAGTTCTTCCTGCATGGTGACAGTTTGTGGTTCTCACCTCACCCGATTACCAACCATTATAATAAACTCATAAAATGTCCAATCATAGGGGAACAGAGCCGCACCCAGGGCAGTGACAACACAACACCCAGTAATCATTCCTGTCTTCCCCCACCCTGTTTTCAGTGTCACATCAGGTCACCACTTTATCAGGACACACACTCACCTTTATCACGAAAGACCACCAGGCAGGTGGGTACTACAACCACACATAGCAGGCCTGATAGTGCAAGAATCATCGTTATTTTTACTAAAAAAAAAAAAAAGAAAAATATGTATATATAAATTACACAGGAGACTAACAGGGAAAAAAATCATCAATTATGCCATGATTTTTAGGTTTCTCTGTTCACACTATACAATGTTATATTTTTTCATTTTTTACAGTAACAGAGGTACTTAGCCCCCATACACCATAGTTGGGGCGCAGGGAATATTTTTCCTGCCGGGAGACATTGACACTTCTACCATTATTCAGCAGCCAAACAAAATTATCACCTTGATAATGTATTGACCAAATATACCAGGGTCATTAATTAACCCCCCCCCATACAGTGGTGGCCTGCAGTGGCTTCTGTCTCGCAGCTGTGAGGTTTTTGCCCTCGGTCTGGAGCGCACACAATTCTTTGTAAGAAGGTTGGAATAAAGTTTGTAGAGAAATGGTTGCAGCGGTAAGTTGTACTGAACCCAGATGTATATTACACTGCAGGTCTCCTCAAAGTGGGAAATTTATCACTGCTCACGATACATTTATAGAGCATACATCACATAGGAGACACCGACCCTACTGTATATATACACACACACAAACACCTTACTTAGGAGACCCTGAGCCTGCAGGACACACATTACAGACACCGAGCCTGGTGTATATACACACACATCACATAGAAGACACCAAGACTGCTATATACACATCACATAGGAGACACAGAGGCTTCTGTATATACAACAAACAGACACTGAACCTGCTGTATACAATCACATCAGAGACAGCAAGACTGATACAAGATAAAGTCTTATTTTAGGGGAAACAGGGTATATACACAAACATAGGAGACACCTAGCCTGTGTATACATCACAAAGGAGGCACCTAGCCTGCTGTACATACATCACAGAAGCCGCTGAGGCAGGAGAACAAAAATTACAGTAGACAGTATCTTTATCCACATATTGTTGACAAATGTTCAGACTTCCTAAGGTAAACTAATTTGCAAATGGCAGGGAAAACACCACTCCATTATTTTTTATTTAACCCCCTTAAGGAGAGAGTCACTTTGCAGCTTAATGACCAGACCATTTTTTTGCAATTCTGACCAGTGTCCCTTTATAACTCTGGAACGCTTCAACGGATCCTAGCGAATCTGAGATTGTTTTTTCGTGACATAGTGTGCTTCATGTTAGTAGTAAATTTAGGTCAATAATTTTTGTGTATATTTGTGAAAAATCTAAATTACTTACCGGTAATGGTGTTTTTTTCGGAGCCGCGACAGCATCAACAGAGAGGGGACCGCCCATCCAAGACAGGAAACCTCTGAGATAAAAAGGCGGTATCTAATGGAGTTACTGATCTGATTTGAATTTGCCGTTTACATTCTTTCAATAAAAATCATTGAAACCAAAAAAGGTGGCACCTCTTCTGCACCTCAGTTGGGTTACAGAGATCGGAGAGGAGAACCAAAAAACATTAGTACACAACCACCACCATAGAAATCATCAATCATACACCCCACACGTGACACGCACCAAAAGGTAATAAGGGAGGGATGCGGTAGTGCTGTCGTGGCTCCGGAAAAACACATTACCGGTAATTTAGATTTTTCCATCATTGCCACAACAGCACCACCTGAGAGACTTCAGAGAAAAGACTAATTAGGGAGGGACCACCGCTGATCAAGCCTGTAATGCATGAAGAAAGTAGAAGGAGAAGACCAGGGAGCTGCCCTACAGATTAACACTAAGGGGACGTCAGCTTCTCTGCCCGGGATGCCGCCACTGCCCTGGTGAATGTGCAGTGGTACCCTCAGGAATCTGCATCTGGCTAGCACAATAAGCTAGGGCTATAGCTTCCCGCAACCATCTAGCTAGGGTACCCATACACACTGCGGCACCCTTAGAGGCCCTCTGAAAGGACACAAACAGGGTCTGAGCCTTTCTTCAGTCTTTAGATCTGTCCAAGTAGGCAATAAATGCCCTCCTGACATCTAATGTGTGCAGTACTTCCTCCTTCTGATTAGATGGATGGTCACAGAAGGAAGGGAGCACAATCTCCTGCACCCTGTGGCAATGTTTTGCCACCTTGGGGAGATAGGAAGGGTCCAGCCGCAGGATGACCCTATCTTGTAAAATCTGAGTATAAGGCCCTACCACCGATAGGGCCTGCAGGTCACTAAGACGTCTGGTTGACGTCAAAGCCACCAACAGGACCACCTTCAGAGTAAGGACTTTAGGCGAAATAAAAGACAAAGGCTCAAAGGGAGGTTTGATTAAGGCCTCCAAGTCCAAATTAAGATCCCAAGGAAACATCTTCGAACAGGGTATCGGAGTGGCCCGCTTGCAGGACTGGATAAATCGTGATACCCAAGAGGACCCTGCAAGGTTACAATGGTACAAGGCTCCCAGGGCCGAAACCTGGCGTTTCAGGGTATTGACAGAGAGACCCAGCTCCCACCCCTTCTGCAGGAACTCCAATATTGCCATTACCGGAGCCTCCCCCTCCGGACTTGCCCCAGAAGAGGACAGAAATTTCTTCCACACATTACCGTAAATGGTGGTAACCAGCTTTCGACTAGACATCAGTGTGCGAATCAGGCTATCGGGAGAACCCTCTACGCAACATGAGCCACTGTTCAAGTTCCATGCCGTCAGCTGGAGACCCGAGACCTGTGGATGATGGACCAGCCCCTGAGACAGGAGAGCGTGAGAGTCCAGGGAGCAGTCAGCGACATTCGACTGAGCCAAAAGAACCAAGCCCTCGTGGGCCAGAAGGGCGCTATCACTATGACCCTGGCTCTGTCATTCCTGATCTTCCGAAGTACTGTAGGAATTATAACTAAGGGGTGTGGTGAAGTGACCCATGGCCGGGTGCATCACACAGGTTATCAGCACAGGTCTCTGTTAACATTAGCTGGTTTTACTGTGTGTGAGTGCTGTAAACCTGTCCAGTACACAGTGGGTTAACATCTAGAAGGGGTAGATGAGCGGCTGTGTGAGAGCTGTGTGCTGATTACTTGCAGCCCAGGTGAGTGTGTTAGCCACAATAAGAACCTGCCAGGTGTCCGAGTGAGAGAGGACGATGGGAATCAGAGCAGTCCAGACCACTGACATGTGAGGACGTGTGAGCTGATCAATCCCCGGTGGGTGATGTGAAGGGAGCCTGCCAGCTTCATGCCGGGGCACCTGACAGAGTGCATATGTACTATGCCATGCAGTGTGTGAGATCCCGGTCAGGCTGGAGCCTGTACTATGCCAGGTGGTCTGATGTGTGGTATGAGGAAAAATTAATAAACCCGCTGTTTATGTTCCATTACAAATTGTAGCTGGTGTTATTTATGAGGCCACGCAGGTTCCCCAGGGGTGCTACCTTACAGGGGGAAAAGGCATACAGGAAGCCCGAGGACTAGGGAATCTGCAGAGCGTCTACCGCAAAGGGCCTGTCTCCAGGATACAGAGAACAGAACCTCTGTACCTGCCTGTTCTCGAGTGGCAAACAGATCCATCTCTGGCAGGCCCCATCTGTCCACAATCTGAGCAAACAACCCAGGATCCAGGGCCCATTGCCCCTGCTTCAGCTGCACCCTACTGAGATAATTCGCCTTCCCCCATATGTGAAGTGCAGAAAGGGAAATTTGGTGTTCTTGTAACCGCTGACAAATGTCCTTCGTGACGCGCACCAGAGCCCAAGACCGAGTGCCTTCCCTGATGGTTCAAGTATGTCACAGACACACTGTTTTCGGAGAGAATCCGGAGATGGCGCCCTCGAAGGGAAGGAAAGCAGAAACCGCCTCCCTTACTGCCCGGAGCTCCCGCATATTTGAGGACATCCGAGAGAGGCACGAGTCCCCTGTGCCGACTGATCCCGAAGTTGGGCCCCCCACCCCCAGGAGATGGTGTGGCGCCCCGCAACGAGTGCGTCACAGGAGGGTATTGCAGCCACAAATGCAGCCGCAATATCCTCTGATTCAGCAATGATCCGGTTAACATAGAGATCCAACCCAACATACAACACCTAGAACAGGGGACCAATCATAGGTCCTGGGGGGTGGAGTGTTAGGGTAGTGTAGTAGAACACAATAATCTAGACTAGGAGAATAGTCTGAAACTCGGAGAAGAAGGGTCTAAGACTAGAACTTGGAGAGGAGCGGGGGCTCCGCACCCCGTGCGGGCCCCTGGGCCGTCACCGGTCGGGTGTCAGCACCTGAGGCCTTAACCACCGGGATTGGGCATTTCTACACGGGTTCCCAAAAGACTCCCGTGCCCACAACTCACAGCCGGTTCACTGGTACCGAAGCTGGCAGCAGTTCACCTCTGCTACGCGAACCAGAAGAGTGGAGGATCAGCTTAACAGGAGCACCCCACCACCAGCCAGTCTCCAGTCGTCTAACCAGCGGTGTACCCACTGAGGGATCCAAGGCTCCCCAAAGCATCCAGAACGTACATCATGGATAGGGCATTGAAGCAGCCTCCCCGTACCCGACCTGGTATTCCTGGGCGACGCTGGCAAGAAACTAAGTAGGTAGAATGGAGGAACACTGCGGATATCTAAGGGACACCATCACTGCTGAGTCCACCCGGTCTACTACTCAACCACTGTATGCCATGTACTGCCTGCTGGTTACAGTAAAGACCCGTTATAGAGACTTTCTGTGTCTGTGCCTCCTTATGAACTGTCCGTCCGCACAACAAGGTAACCGCAGCTGCCGCACAACATCTTGAGCAGCTCCAGCCCCTGGGGATCACCGCTCAGCCTGTGGGGAGCGTAAACATCTTGCTGCTATCCATCCCCCGGGGGCTCCACAGCGTCGGTAGTCCTTACCGAATCTTCTCATAGGTGGCGTCACGAATAAATTAAAAACCCCTTTAATCTGTTCCACCAAGACGTCTTCACTTTTGATCTGCACTACACCGGGCCCCACTACCGGCAGGCGCGGTCCACCCGTGACAAGGAGGAAGGAAGCATCGCCTGTATCAACCGGAGTCAGCCGGCCGCGGTGAGTCAGAATTTGGCGTCACGAACAGGATACGAGCAGGCCCGTTATCCAACGGGTATATTGTGCTTAAACTGGACTTTATTGTCTACAATTTGGACTTTGTTCGTCCCTAAAAGAACTTTCCCGCCTTTACACCATTGGGTCAAGATGGCGCCCAAGATGGCGTTCCCGCCACAAGAAGCCGGCACGTGAAAGCCCAGGAGTGAGTCAACCCCCCCTCATCGTGGGTGGGCTAAAGACAAAAAAGGCGCCAAACTCTTTGTCCGCCCTGATTGCTCGAATCAACCATGGGGGCGGACCCCAAAGACTTTTCCCACCATTGGACTACAAAAGCCCAGAGGAAATGGGAGTGTCAGACACAGAGAGACTTCTTCACCAGCTCTACCAGAACGTCTTACCGGTTGAAACGGGTGTGGTTTCCCTCCAAGAAGAAAATGGCCAGCATGAGACTCCAAGACCTAATGCAGGAGGTCGAGGCCGAGGCCAGAGCAGCCATAGGCCAACCGGGTCCGGATCCTGCCCTTACCATAGACGGCAGCCCCGACTTCTGGCTAGAGGCTCTACAAGACCTCCGGGTGCGGTTACTAGAGACTGTGGAATGGACGATTCGCAGCTGGAGCGCGACCCTAGGCAGACGACTACACCATGCGATGCAGCAGAGCCGACCGGGTACAGCTTCTCCAAGCCCAGACGACGTCACCAGCTTCTCAACTGCCTCACCGTCGCCTACCACCTACCCAGCTTCGTCACCGGAGCCCATAGACTGTGTCATTCCCGTGAGGACTACAGCCCGACCCGTTCCAGCGACTAATATCGCAACCGATCCCGTTCTTGAGCCGGAGCTCATACCACGCTCCATCGAAGAACTCGATCTTTACCAGGTTCCCGCCGAGGAACCCGTGACGTGTTTCACCACTGCAGAGACAGTCGCTTGTTTCGTCCCCGTACCGGAGGCTTCCCTTGCTATTGCCGAGGCCTACCTGGTAACCGGGATTGAAACACCTTTACCTGCGGAAACAGATGAAGAAGCAGGCAGCCTGGAAGCCCTGCAGGACGTCCCTACGGAAGGATCCGCAGCACCACCGCCCTGTTGTACAACGGAACTAGCTTCAACATCTCTCACCAACGAGCAGCCTGATGTGGTCATCGAGGAAGAGGTCGGAGAGAATGACGACGAGACCCACAGCACCACTGAGGATTTCGACACCGGGTTCGCTTGGGGAGACAACAAGGAATTTCCTACCGGGCATACAGCTCGGGTACACTGGTCGGGTGCCATGCCGACACCTTCCCCTGTGCCGTTCCACCGGGTTCCGATACAGACAGCCCGCCAAGTTCAAGCTTCCAAACCACCAGCTCCACTACTCATTTCTACACCCCGAGCCGTAACGACGGAGATATACGCTAGAGACGACGAGAGGAGTGGCAAGCCCGCGAACGCGCCAACATGGAGGCCCGTGCCGAGGCTCGCCGCCAGCCGCCGCTGCCTGATGAACTCTGCCGTGAAGGTAGAATTTCCACCTTTAATTTACATACCGGGTGGGGGTTCGCTTGGGAGGTGGGATTGAATGAGGAGGTGTTTGTGGGGCGCCGGGACGTTGAATCAAACTTGCCAAGAGGACATCCCGATCGCGACCTATACCGGGGCGATATTATCACCTACAAGCGCTACGCTTGTGCAGATGGGTGGTTTGCTATCCGGGTGCGCCATCGTGCTCCGTGCCAGTGATTCAAAAGACTTGAACTCCCTCAATGACTCTGTTCCCGTTAACCACTGACTGTGAGATCTTGCGGCTACAGCCTGGACTATAGCTAAAGTACAGCCGACCGCCCGCCGGGTCCGCACAAAGTGATTACCTGTTTCTTTGCTTATGTCACCAAAGCATATCTTTACCTGTTTTTCATTTTAATAAAAGTGTGTCATATATGTTATAAAAATACAAAAATCTCTGTAATGTGAGTAGTGTGACGCTTGGGGACAAGCGTATTCAACCAAGGGGGAGTGTGGCGCCCCGCAACGAGTGCGTCACAGGAGGGTATTGCAGCCACAAATGCAGCCGCAATATCCTCTGATTCAGCAATGATCCGGTTAACATAGAGATCCAACCCAACATACAACACCTAGAACAGGGGACCAATCATAGGTCCTGGGGGGTGGAGTGTTAGGGTAGTGTAGTAGAACACAATAATCTAGACTAGGAGAATAGTCTGAAACTCGGAGAAGAAGGGTCTAAGACTAGAACTTGGAGAGGAGCGGGGGCTCCGCACCCCGTGCGGGCCCCTGGGCCGTCACCGGTCGGGTGTCAGCACCTGAGGCCTTAACCACCGGGATTGGGCATTTCTACACGGGTTCCCAAAAGACTCCCGTGCCCACAACTTACAGCCGGTTCACTGGTACCGAAGCTGGCAGCAGTTCACCTCTGCTACGCGAACCAGAAGAGTGGAGGATCAGCTTTACAGGAGTACCCCACCACCAGCCAGTCTCCAGTCGTCTAACCAGCGGTGTACCCACTGAGGGATCCAAGGCTCCCCAAAGCATCCAGAACGTACATCATGGATAGGGCATTGAAGCAGCCTCCCCGTACCCGACCTGGTATTCCTGGGCGACGCTGGCAAGAAACTAAGTAGGTAGAATGGAGGAACACTGCGGATCTCTAAGGGACACCATCACTGCTGAGTCCACCCGGTCTACTACTCAACCACTGTATGCCATGTACTGCCTGCTGGTTACAGTAAAGACCCGTTATAGAGACTTTCTGTGTCTGTGCCTCCTTATGAACTGTCCGTCCGCACAACAAGGTAACCGCAGCTGCCGCACAACATCTTGAGCAGCTCCAGCCCCTGGGATCACCGCTCAGCCTGTGGGGAGCGTAAACATCTTGCTGCTATCCATCCCCCGGGGGCTCCGCAGCGTCGGTAGTCCTTACCGAATCTTCTCATAGGTGGCGTCACGAATAAATTAAAAACCCCTTTAATCTGTTCCACCAAGACGTCTTCACTTTTGATCTGCACTACACCGGGCCCCACTACCGGCAGGCGCGGTCCACCCGTGACAAGGAGGAAGGAAGCATCGCCTGTATCAACCGGAGTCAGCCGGCCGCGGTGAGTCAATGGCATCCGGGGTGATCATGTCAGAGACTGGAAGAACCCACGGGACTCCCAGTGAGAGGTTCCCACGAACTAGCCACCACCCCAGTGAATCGAACATCTGAGCTGAGAGAACAATCTTGGAGTCCAACGCCGACCCCAGTGCAAGCTGGTGCCCGAGTACCTCCCATTGAAGGACCCGAGTGTGCAACCGTGCCCAAGGGACTGCAGGGATACAGGACGTGAGGGAGCCCAGGAGAGACATAGCCCTCCGCAAAGTCAGTTGAGGACAGTCCTGTACTGCTGCAATTGATGCCAGAAGGCTCAGTTGCTTGTTCTCTGGAAGGAGACAAGGCTGAGACTGTGAATCCAGAATCATCCCCAGAAACGACCGTCGCATGGCAGGAACAGGTCTGGATTTTTCTAGGTTGATGATCCAACCGAGATCTTGCAGGGTGGACCGCACAACCTGTAGGTGACTGAGGCACTGATCTCTGGAGTCCCTCACAATCAGAAGATTGTCCAGGTATGGAATAATCAAAATGTGTTGGCGACACAGGTAAGCCATGACCTCTGCCAACAGCTTTGTAAAAATCTGCGGAGCAATTGCCAGCCCGAAGGGGAGAACCCGGTATTGATAATGGCAGAGAGAGCCCCCGAAGTACAGCGCAAATCACAGGAACTGTTGGTGGTGCCGGTGGATCGGGACATGGTAGTACGCATCCTTCAGATCCAGCACCAACATAAAACAAAATCGGGAAACAGCAATTTGATCGCTGACATCAAAGTCTCCATCTTGAATGTTCGCTGGACCAGAAGGTAGTTCAGGCATTCCAGGTTTATAATTGTCCTGAACGAGCTGTCCGGTTTGGGGACTAGAAACAGAGCGGAATAGAACCCCCTGCCCCATTCAGCTATCGGAACTGACGATATGACCCCCTTTTTTTTTTCCAGGGACAGGATCTCGGCTATCAGATACCTGAATTTGTTGGGGTTGCTGACAGACATAATCACCAGGGATCCCACAAGCGCTGAAGCGAATTCCAGCCATAACCCATCTCTGAGAAGACTTTGAGCCCAACTGCAAGCATCTATCCGGGACCAGGCTGGGACAAAGCAGGAGAGTCTTCCTCCCACCTGGAGCGAGTGGTCACTTAGCTGGTCGCTTCTGGTCAAAGGCAGCACCCTGAACAAGAAGCCAGACGTCTTCTCTTTTTTGTTGTACCAAGATTCACGGGTCTGTCTAGAGGACCTCAGTCTGGTAAACCTTGGCCTACAAAAGGAGCGACTACGGAAAGTGGAAGCAGGAAAGGAGGAGGGGAAAATCTTCTTTTTATCACTAGCATGTTCTAAAATTTCATCCAGCGGCTCGCCAAATAGAAACTCCCCTGTACAAGGCAGAGAGCATAATTTAGCTTTGGATTTAGCGTCCCCCGGCCAAGACTTCAACCATAAGGCGCGCCGTGCTGCATTAGAAAAAGAAGTAGCCTTCGCTGTCAAATTTCAGAGAGTCAGCAGATGTGTCCGCCAAAAAGGCCGCCGCAGAGTGAACCAAAGGAAAGGAAGACAAGATCTCCTCCTTAGGAGCCTCGTCCCTGACCTGGGATTCTAACTGCCGCAACCATATAATGAGGGAGCGTGCAACAGACGTGCCAGAAATTGAAGGCCGAAAGATACTAGCAGTGGGCTCTCAGGAATTTCGTAGGTAGCCCTCCGGTCCAGCTGATCTTCAGAGTCCCTAAATCCTCAAAATGGAAGGGAGGACCGCTTAGACACCCGGGCCACAGCCACGTCAATTTTAGGGGTCTTATCCCATGAAGTGGTCGCCTCCTCCTTTTTGCCATATAAGGAAGAGAACCCTTCTTATCCGGCTTCTTCCAATAGTCCATAATAAAAGCCTGAACTTTCTGGTTTAAAGGGGAAGCTGCGTCTCTTTTTGTGAGACCACCAAACATCAAATCCTCAACTGAAGTCGGGTCACGGGAGTACACCAACCCCATGGTAGAGCGGACAGCTTTAACCAAAAAGTCAGTGTCCTTCCGGGGAAAACATGGCTTCCCATCCCCAGTGTCGTCTGAGGGGGAAGCAGGGCTGTGGAGTTGGTAAATCAAACCTCCGACTCCAACTCCGACTCCTTCAATCATGGCTCGTTTTTAAATGATAAAATTATTGTAGGTCAATGGTAACATTATTCTATAATCATCATAATGACATAATAATCAAGATATTTAGATAGAACAAAATAATAATTCATGATGATATTCAGCACATTCTGCATTGAACGACTGGACCCAATTTACTATATATTTTAGGAGTCGGAACATTTTCTACCGACTCAGACTCCACCAAAATGGGCAGTGACTCCGACTCCACAGCCCTGGCGTGGAAGACTCTGAGGAGGAAGACGAGGCAGAGGAAGAACTAGACCTGTGTCTTCCCTTGCGGGATTTACGTGCGGCATGGGCAGAGGCAGAGGAAGAACCACTTGACCTCTTCCTCTTACGTCCCCTATACTTCCCGGATTTCTGCAAGCACCTAAATTCCTCCCTCACTAAATCCTTAAGGTTAGAGGCCAAACTGGGAACATCCCCCCATACAGTGCCCTCAATGCAAGGGGCACACAATTCCTTCATATATTCCTCAGGGAGAGGAACCTTGCAAATAGCACACTCCTTATGCTTCAGTTTGTAAGACGACTTCTTGCTGTCCTAAGGGAACAAGCAAGAAGGATAGTGTAAAAGACAGTGCACAGCCTGAGGGAACTCACCCAGAATGATGGCTTCTGGGGCAGCTTTGGGTCCACATCCACCTTGGACCCCTTCTGTGACGCCTTGAGGCTGTCCCCTGACTGCTGTGACTCCACTGCCTAGTCAGCCATCACAGCTGAGAGTCTTGCTCCATGGTGCAGCTGGGTGTCAGGCAGCCCTCCGCACCGCCCGGAACCGCCCTGCGTCCACCGGCTTCCGGACACTGGGCACCGCCATCTTGGCCCAAACTGCACATGCGCGGGACCGCTTAACTTCCGGTTACGCCGTGGGAAATTTTAAACAGCCGCTGTCAGAGTCGCTCCTGAGCGTTCCTAAGACAGGGAACACCGACCCAGGCTGCTGTATTGCCATCCATGATCCAGCTTCACCCAGGGCACAGCGTGACAGGGCAGAGCCGTGCACGCGTGTCCCCTGGGCGGCGCTGGGGCCAAGAACAAGCCGCTGGTGGCCCTCTACCAGACCCCACGCCCTCCACCACAGCAAGTGATTATCCCGTGGAGGAACCTCTGCACCCAAGTCCGGAGCCACGACCTAGGTAAGAACAGTCTCTTCCAGCTACCGGGTCAGGCCAAGACTGCTTGAGACTCAGAGGTCTCCCACCTCCAAGACAGGAAACCTAAACTGAGGTGCAGGAGAGGTACCGCCTTTTTTATCTCAGAGGTTTCCTGTCTTGGATGGGCGGTCCTCTCTCAGGTGGTGCTGTCGTGGCGATGATGGAAAAAAAAAAAATCATAAATTTGGCAAATATTTTGAAAATTTCTTAAACCAGAGAATTACTTAGCACAAAAGTTAAGAAACAAAATTTTTTTTTGGGTAGGAAGTTAAGGGTTTAAAGTCCATGGGCAATTTCTCTTTTTTTTTTAGTGAGCACATCACATCTGAAGTCTCTTTGAGGGGTGTACATGACAGAAAACACCCAAAAGTGACACCATTCCAAAAACTGCACCCCTCAAGCTACTCAAAACTACATTCAAGAAGATCATTAACCCTTCAGGTGCTTCACAGGAACTAAAGCAACGTGGAAGGAAAATACGAACATTTTACTTTTTCAAACAAAAATGTTGCTTTACCCTCAATTTTTTCATTTTCACATGGGCAACAGGATAAAATGGATCCTAAAATTTGTTGGGCAATTTCCCCTGAGTACACCGATGCCTCATATGTGGTCATAAACCACTGTTTGGGCGCACGGCAGGGCTCAGAAGGGACGGAGCGCCAGTTGACGCTCCAAGGTGGAAAATTAGCTGAAATCGTTAGTGAACACCATGTCACATTTGGAGCTCCCCCACAAGTGAGATTTTACACTGATGATTCGGGGCTCTGCTGTATTTTTGATCACCAGCACAGGCACAACAGGCAGGTACAGGCTGCCACCCACCCCCAGCTACCTAGTTTTACCTGGCTGGTAATCAAAATACAGCGGAGCCCTTTTTTCTTTTTTAATTCTTGAAATGTTTTTTAAAAATAAAAATATGGCGAGACCCATGTTAAGTTTCCAGTCAGGTACAACTAGGCAGCTAAGGGCTGCCACCCACCCCCAGCTGTCACGTTTTACCTGGCTGGTAACCAAAATATAGCAAAGCCCCTTTATTTCTTGAAATAATAATAATTTTAAAAAAAAAAAAAACACGTGGGTTTCGCTGTATTTTTAGCTTTCAGCCAGGTACAACTAAGCAGCTGGGAGCTGGAATTCACAGCATAGAGAGGCCCAAGTGTTCTGGGCCCCCCCCCCTTCCCCAATGCTGCAAATTGCAGCCTGCAGCTGCTCTGGGAAATGGCGCATTCATTAGAAAATCCATTTCCTGGCGCTGTACCCAGACTCTTCCAGATGCCCTGGTGCCAGTGGGAAACTGGGTAATAACGGGGGTTAACGCCAGCTTTGTATTGGCAGCTGGCACTAAGCCCGTGGTTCATAATGTTGGGCCAATGTTAAACCCAGCGATTAGGAACCTCTAAGTCAATGGTAAATAAAAGAAAACACACCGTGAAAAAAATTTTATTATTACAAAAAACAAACATATTTGGACTCCATCTTTATCACCCCCACATGCCCTTTGACGTAGTCCACAATGATGGTTCCACGACGGTCAGTCGCCTCCAAAGACTGCAGCAAAGCATCAAGTGTCCCTTAGATGCAGTCTCTGGGAGGGTCACATTGATGTTGCACTGTATGGCAATGATCTGCTATACAGTGCAGCTGTTAGTGCTGCAAACCCAAGTCCCAGAGATCACATGATCTCCGAGGCTTGGGTCAGGTTACCAGATGTTGCCATGGCAATCTCGTTACCATGGTGATCTGTCCATCACAATTACATTATGATGGACCGATCAACATGGGGAAAGGGGCGTGACCCTGCAAGTCGTAAGATCACAGCACTTAGGGGGCGACACAGCCAGAGACAGCGACCACATAGTGATCGCTGCCCCTCGCTGTCAGATCCCTCCTCTCAGCCGGAGGAGAGCAGCGGGGACTGGAGAGCAGCGGGGACTGGAGAGCAGCGGGGACTGGAGAGCAGCGGGGACTGGAGAGCAGCGGGGACTGGAGAGCAGCGGGGACTGGAGAGCAGCGGGGACTGGAGAGCAGCGGGGACTGGAGAGCAGCGGGGACAATTGCAGGAGTCAGACACTGCTGACGCCCGGCTCCCGCAGAGATCATGTCGGGAAGTGCTCATATTCAGCACTTTCCTGCGCAATCATGATGTGATTGGTTAGTCAGATTAACTGACCGATCCCATCGTTCTGATGGTACCGTTACACGGGGAAACATCTCCAGCAACATCGCCGGCAACTCACGGGAGCACGCACTTTTTGGGCATTTGGCCAAGATTGCTATGGAGATGTTACACATATAGACATTGCCGGCAACGCAGCAGCGATGTTGAAAGCAACTTTCGCTGCCAGGGTTAAACTCAACCCAGCGAGCGATCCTTAACATTGCAGTGAATGGGGGAAGTTGCTGTCAACATTGCTGTTGTGTTATCACACAGAGCGATGATAGCAGATCGCCTGAGCAACATCGCCTGGTTTTCCAACATGTTCATAAACCTGGCAACTCCACTCAAGCAACTTATCGCCATTGAAATCACCCTGTTACACGTAGCAACGCACTAGCGATATTGCTGCAACCTCACCACACCTCTGAGTTGCCAGCGATGTTTCCCTGTGTAACGGTACCATAAATGTGAGGACTACTAAAAAGGGTCCCCATACCTCTGCCCCTGCCCTTAGCGGTCACTGACAGTTGTTAGAATTGAACTGTCACTGTCTACAGCCAGGCACATCCATTACACAGTACATAGCAGGGACACATATATAAGATTATCTCAGCACAGGAGATGTGGTATGATCAGATCATGTGCCTGTATGGTCAGACACATCCATTACACAGTACATAGCAGGGACACATATATAAGATTATCTCAGCACAGGAGATGTGGTATGATCAGATCATGTGCCTGTATGGTCAGACACATCCATTACACAGTACATAGCAGGGACACATATTTAAGATTATCTCAGCAAAGGGACATTTTACATAAACATCCAAATGTGGAAATTATTATTATTCCAAGATCTATTGAATAAAAAATACATTTTATGGAAAAAACTCCTATAAGGGGAATCGGTCAGCAGGTTTTTGCTATGTAAACTGACCACAGCGGGATATAGGGCAGATACCCTGATTCATGCAATGTGTTAATGTACTGAGTGCTGCAGCTTTGATCGATTCAGTTTTCTCTGCTGCAGATCTAGCAGACGTCTGAATGCTGAGCTGTGTGTAATCCAGTCCACACCACTGATTGTCAATATACAATACTAGATGGCAGCCCGATTCTAAAGAATCGGGTAGTCTAGAATCCATATATAGTTTATTTAGTAATAGTTAGGGTAGTGCGGTGAAATTAATTGTGTGTATAGAGGTGGCTCAGTGGTTAGCACTGCGCGGTGGCTCAGTGGTTAGTACTGCGTGCGGTGGCTCAGTGGTTAGCAGTGAGTGCGCTTGCTCAGTGGTTAGCAGTGAGGGCGCTGGCTCAGTGGTTAGCAGTGAGTGCGGTGGCGCAGTGGTTAGCAGTGAGTGCGGTGGCGCAGTGGTTAGCAGTGAGTGCGGTGGCGCAGTGGTTAGCAGTGAGTGCGGTGGCTCAGTGGGTAGCAGTGAGTGCAGTGGCTCAGTGGGTAGCAGTGAGTGTAGTGGCTCAGTGGGTAGCAGTGAGTGCAGTGGCTCAGTGGTTAGCAGTGAGTGGGGTGGCTCAGTGGTTAGCAGTGAGTGCGGTGAGATTGGTCAGCGCAGCGGCGTGGGCAGAGTGGTCAGCGCAGCGGCGTGGGCAGAGTGGTCAGCGCAGTGCCGTGGGCAGAGTGGTCAGTGCAGCGCCGTGGGCAGAGTGGTCAGCGCAGCGCCATGGGCAGAGTGGTAAGCAGACACATACACTCCGCTATACTTACCACCGACCCTGCGTCTTCCCCGCCGCCTGGATCCTGAGTCGACATGTCGCCGCCCCCGGACGACTGGATCGAATATGTTGTCCGGGTAGTTTTGCGAGACATCTTGGACGCTATATGGGATCCAGTAGTTTGGGGGCAGCGACATGTCGACTGAGGATCCAGGCAGCGGACGCAGGGCCGGTGGTAAGTATAGCGGACTGTGTGTGTGTGTGTGTATGTGTGTGTGTGTACAAAGTTGAGGGAAGTGTAGACAAAGTGACGGAAGTGCGTACATACACACATATACCACATACTGTACATTGCATATGGGAGGGGTGAGGCAGAGGGAGGACGGTGAGGCTAGGAGGGGAGAGGACGAGGACAGGGAGAGGTAGAGGCGAGTGAGAGGAGAGGACAGGGAGAGGAGACGGAGGCTGGAGGCAGAGGGACAGGGAGTAGGAGAGGGAGGCTGGAGGCGTGGAGGAGAGAGGAGAGCGAGGCTGGAGGAAGGACAGAGAGGAGAGAGGAGTGGAGGCGAGGACAGGGGAGAGGGAAGCTGGAGGCTGAGGGGCAGAGGAGAGAGGAGCAGAGAGAGGAGGCTGGAGGCAGAGGACAGGAGAGGAGAGCTGGAGGCTGGAGGGCAGAGGAGAGCAGGAGGCTGAGGGCAGAGGAGAGCGAGGCTGGGGAGGACGAGAGGAGAGGAGCTGGAGGCAGAGACAGGGATGGAGGAGAGCGGAGGTGGAGGGCTGGGGAGGGGAGAGGAGGCGGAGGAGGAAGGAAGGGAGGGAGGGAGGCAAGGAGAGGACAGAGCGGAGGCTGGAGGGCAGAGGACAGAGAGGAGAGGAGGCGGAGGCGAGCAGGGAGGAGAGAGGAGGCTGGAGGGCAGAGGACAGGAGGAGGAGAGGGAGGCTGGAGGGCAGAGAGGAGGAGGAGGAGGCAGGAGAGAGAGCTGGAGGCTAGGAGGGACAGAGGAAAGGAGAGAGCGGAGGCTGGAGGGCAAGGGAAGGACAGAGGAGGAGAGCGGAGGCGGAGGCAGAGGACAGGGAGAGGAGAGCGGAGCGAGAGGACAGGAGAGGGAGCGGAGGCTGGAGGCAGAGGACAGGGAGAGGAGAGGGAGGCTGGAGGGCAGAGGAGAGGAGGAGGCTGGAGGGCAGAGGACAGGGAGAGAGAGCGGAGGCTGGAGGGCAGAGGAAGGGAGAGGAGAGGGAGGCTGGAGGCAGAGGACAGGAGAGAGGAGAGCGGAGGCTGGAGGGCAGAGGACAGGGAGAGGAGAGCGGAGGCTGGAGGGCAGAGGACGGGAGAGGAGAGCGGAGGCTGGAGGGCAGAGGACAGGGAGAGTGAGAGAGCGAAGGCTGGAGGGCAGAGGACAGGGAGAGGAGGGAGGCTGGAGGGCAGAGGCAGGGAGAGAGGAGAGCGAGCTGGAGGGCAGAGACAGGAGAGAGAGGAGGCTGGAGGGCAGAGGACAGGGAGAGAGGAGGCTGGAGGGCAGAGGACAGGGAGAGAGAGGGAGGCTGAGGGCAAGGAGGAGGAGGAGGCAGGAGGCGAGGGCAGAGGACAGGGAGTGGAGGCTGGAGGCAGAGGACAGGAAGGAGGAGGAGGCTGGAGGCAGAGGACAGGGGAGGAGAGAGGAGGCTGGAGGGCAGAGAGGAGCAGAGGAGGGGCTGGAGGGCAGAGGACAGGAGAGGAGAGGAGGCTGGAGGGCAGAGGCCAGGGCAGAGGAGAGCTGGAGGCAGAGCAGGAGAGGAGGCTGAGGCAGAGGCAGGAGCAGAGGAGGCTGGAGGGCAGAGCAGGGCGAGGAGCTGGAGGGAGAGGCTGGAGGCAGAGGACAGGAGGAGAGGAGGCTGGAGGCAGAGGCAGGAGAGAGGAGGCTGGAGGGCAGAGGACAGGGAGAGAGAGCGAGGCTGGAGGCAGAGGCAGAGGCTGAGAGAGGCTGGGAGGGCGAGAGGCGGAGGCAGAGGGCAGAGGACTGGAGGAGAGCGGGAGAGAGGCAGAGGCCAGGGCAGAGGAGGCGAGTGGAGGCAGAGGACCAGGGCAGAGGAGGCTGGAGGGCAGAGGCAGGGAGAGGAGGCTGGAGGGCAGAGGCAGGCAGAGGAGGCTGGAGGGCAGAGGCCAGGGCAGAGAGCTGAGGAGGCCAGGCAGGCTAGGGCAGAGGAGGGCAGAGGAGGCTGGAGCAGAGCCAGGGCAGAGGAGGCTGGAGGGCAGAGGCCAGGGCAGAGAGAGGCTGGAGGGCAGAGGCCAGGGCAGAGGAGGCTGGAGGGCAGGAGCGGAGGCCAGAGGGCAGCAGAGGCGAGAGGGCAGAGAGGCAGGCAGAGCGAGGCTGGAGGGCAGAGGCCAGGGCAGAGGAGGCTGGAGGGCAGGCAGAGGCCAGGGCAAGAGGCTGAGGCAGAGGCCAGGGCAGAGGAGGCAGGGCTAGAGGCAGAGGCAGAGGCAGAGAGCTGGAGGGCAGAGGCCAGGGCAGAGGAGGCTGGAGGGCAGAGGCCAGGGCAGAGGGGCGGGCAGAGGAGGCTGGAGGGCAGAGGCAGGAGGGCAGAGGCTGGAGGGCAGAGGCCAGGGCAGAGGAGGCTGGAGGGCAGAGGCAGAGAGAGGCGAGGCTGGAGGCAGAGGCAGGGCAGAGGAGGCTGGAGGGCAGAGGCCAGGGCAGAGGAGGCTGGAGGGCAGAGGCCAGGGCAGAGGAGGCTAGGAAGGCAGGGCAGAGGAGGCTGGAGGGCAGAGGCCAGGGCAGAGGAGGCTGGAGGGCAGAGGGCCAGGGCAGAGGAGGCTGGAGGGCAGAGGCCAGGGCAGAGGAGCTGGAGGCAGAGGCAGGGCAAGGGCCGGGCAGGAGGCGCCAGGCAAGGAGGCTGGAGGCAGAGGCCAGGGCAGAGGAGGCTGGAGGGCAGAGGCCAGGGCAGAGGAGGCTGGAGGGCAGAGGCAGCAGGGCAGAGGAGGCTGAGGAGAGGCAGGCAGAGGAGGCTGGAGGGCAGAGGCAGGGCAGAGGAGGCTGGAGGGCAGAGGCCAGGGCAGAGGAGGCTGGTGCAGAGGCAGGGCAGGGGAGCAGGCAGAGGCAGGCAGAGGAGGCTGGAGGGCAGAGGCCAGGGCAGAGGAGGCTGGAGGGCAGAGGCCAGGGCAGAGGAGGCTGGAGGCAGAGGCCAGAGGCAGGCAGAGGCAGGGCAAGGAGGGAGGGCCAGGGCAGAGGAGAGCTGGAGGGCAGAGGCCAGGGCAGAGGAGGCTGGAGGGCAGAGGCCAGGCAAGGAGGCGAGGCAGAAGGGAGGAGGCTGAGGGCAGAGGCCAGGGCAGAGGAGGCTGGAGGGCAGAGGCCAGGGCAGAGGCTGAGGCAGAGCAGGCAAGGAGGCTGGAGGGCAGAGGCCAGGGCAGAGGAGGCTGGTGGCAGAGGCCAGGCAGGCCAGGGCAGAGGAGGCTGGAGGGCAGAGGCCAGGGCAGAGGAGGCTGGAGGGCAGAGGCCAGGGCAGAGGAGGCTGGAGGGCAGAGGCCAGGGCAGAGGAGGCTGGAGGGCAGAGGCCAGGGCAGAGGAGGCTGGAGGGCAGAGGCCAGGGCAGAGGGCAGGGCAGAGGAGGCTGGAGGGCAGAGGCCAGGGCAGAGGAGGCTGGAGGGCAGAGGCCAGGGCAGAGGGGAGGGCAGAGGAGGCTGGAGGGCAGAGGAGGCTGGAGGGCAGAGGCAGCTGGAGCCGGTAGGGCAGAGGCTGCTGGAGCCGGCAGGGCAGACTCACCGCGGGCCGGCCATCAGGTGTACTGTAGCAGGAGAGGAGGGGCGGGCAGAGCTGCAGGAGAGGAAGTCCCGCCCTCCCTCCTCTCCAGGCACGGGCAGGAAGCACGGGCAGGAAGCACGGGCAGGAAGCACGGGCAGGAAGCACGGGCAGGAAGCACGGGCAGGAAGCACGGGCAGGAAGCACGGGCACTCCCAGGGCTTGTGTGGCCCCCCGAGGTGGCGGGCAATGGGCCCCCCCTACCCCCCTCGGTATGTAGGCATGTGTCTGGAGGGCAGAGGGTGGAGGGGAGTGGATGGAGGGCACACGGAACTTCCGAGGTCGGAACGTTCCGTGTGCCGGTGCCTGTAGCAGGGGGGCAGCCCTGCTACAGTGCACTGCATGAGCCTGGGCGACGTCCATCACGGAAGTGGGCGTGGCCTGTTCCGGAAGTGGCCTTCGGGTTTTATATATAAGATAACTGCTAATCAGTGGTTGGGGTGGACCAGGACACACGAGGCAGCTAGTCATAGGCCAGGTATAAAAAATAAAAATTGCTCAGATTCATCCAGAAAACTTGGACAGTCTTTTTTTGTGCTTATTTTAATACATTAATTATTAATACATTTACCCATACACAGTTTCCTATTTTACAAAATTACAATGTATCCATAAACAAATGCTGTACTGTGGCTCCATACGGCAACCCAATTTGTTTTCATAGATTGCATTGGAGATTTGTCTGTTTCCTGAACAAACTAGCGCACACTGCACAGCTCAGTAAGTGACACATTGCTGGAATTAGAGTCTCTGCCTCTACATTATGCTGCTCTCAGATTACAGAGCATCTGCTGATACGTTTTTATTCCTTGTCATAATTTTAGGGGTTTTCTAGGTCATGATGATTAATGTGTTATTATGGGTGACGATGTACCTGTTCAATATTTATATAATAAATACAGGCTTATCTATAATTATGCCTCATAAATAGTAATCACCTGTATTAATAGTAAATAGAATATATATTTATTATAATTGCTTGAATTCCCCTTCCTACATAGCTGGTGGTTCTTCATTCTGTTCCTTTATTAGAAGTCGCCAGGTTTCGCCTACAGAAGCCGGCATCCCATAATGTCAGCTCACTGATCACCACACTGCTGCCACTCAGGTTTAAAGGGAACCTGTCACCAGATTTTTGTGTTTTAAAGTAAACCCCACCTTCAGCAGGACCTATGCTGCATTATAAGAAGGGGCTATTATCCCCTGACTGCCCCTGCACACAGAACAAATAAGATTTAAAAACTTCACACCTTGTGTTATAATGGCCTGTTTCTGGTCTGAATCACTCACCTATACAGAGGCCTCTCGGGATCACACAGATCCACTGTGCACTGGCGCAGATACCGTAGTGCTTCACACATGCGCAAAACAGCTTTAGGCTTTGCCCGCAGTAGGGCAGAGCACAGTGAGTCTGTGTGATCCTGAGAAGCCTCTGCTCAGACCAGTAATTTGGATGTCGGGGCAGACAGACGGCGAGGAGAGTCGGGGGCGGGCAGGCGGCGAGGAGAGTCGAGGCGGGCAGGGGGCGAGGAGAGTCGGGGCGGGCAGGGGGCGAGGAGAGTCGGGCGGGCAGGCGGCGAGGAGAGTCGGGGCGGGCAGGCGGCGAGGAGAGTCGGGGCGGGCAGGCGGCGAGGAGAGTCGGGGCGGGCAGGCGGCGAGGAAGTGGCGGGGGAGCGGGGCAGGCGGCGAGGAGAGTCGGGGCGGGCAGGCGGCGAGGAGAGTCGGGGCGGGCAGGCGGCGAGGAGAGTCGGGGCGGGCAGGCGGCGAGGAGAGTCGGGGGCGGGCAGGCGGCGAGGAGAGTCGGGGCGGGCAGGCGGCGAGGAGAGTCGGGGCGGGCAGGCGGCGAGGAGAGTCGGGGCGGGCAGGCGGCGAGGAGAGTCGGGGCGGGCAGGCGGCGAGGAGAGTCGGGGCGGGCAGGCGGCGAGGAGAGTCGGGGGCGGGCAGCGGCGAGAAGTCGGGGCGGACTGAGCTACAATCAAGCCCATCGGATTGTAAACATGTAATTCTACGGTAATACTGGGCGAGAAGTATTTAAAACCTATTTATTCTCTATATAGGGGCAGTCAGGGCATAATAGCCGCCTTCTTAGGCTATGCTCAGACACAGCATTTGTGCTCCATTTTTATTGATCAATTTTGGGGCAGTTTCTGCACCAAAAATGGATCCACTTTTTGCAAAAAATCATGACAAACGAATCATCTAATTGTGTTGCTTTTTTTTGCCCAGTTTTCAAGGAACACACAGGACACCTTCTTACCCTCCCCAGGGATCCCACGGTGAGCCCCAGTGATGTCCTCATCCCAGGCAGCGGCAGGACCTGCCCATGTGACCGACTCACATGGTGCCAGGTCCTAGAAGCTCACAACTTATACACGGGTCCTGCTGACACCCAGGAGGAGGACATCACTGTGGGATCAATGGGGAGGTAGGTAATTGGATGTTAATGGTGCAGAAAGTGGTACAGAAAAACAGCAGTAATCGATGCTCATTACTGTCTGGATCCACTTTCTGCAAAGCAGCCAAAAAATGCAGCGTCTGAACAGCAAAGAGAAAATCCCAGTCACTTCACTGGAAGAGGTTTTGACTGATCTGTTTTTGGTGCAGGTTTTCAAAAAAAATGAGGCACTAAAAATGGATCAGAAACATCCAGTGTGAACATGGCCTTAGAGTGCAGCACAGGCGCTGCTGAAGGTGGTGCTTGTATGGCCCAAATCAAGTTCACTTCAAAGTAAACCGGTGAGGTTTTTTTGCATATAAGCTGCAGTCACCACCAGTAAGGCCTTATATATGACATTCCCGAATTATGTATACAAGTCATCAGGACGAACTGTACAACGTAAAAAAAAACACAAAAACTTTTATTATACTCACCTGGGGGCGGTCCGATGGATGTCGGAAATCTTGGTCCGGCGCCTCCTTTCTTCTTACGATCGCCATCCCCTTCTCTACTTTATGTGGATGTCGCATCCCAAGTCATTCACACACAGTCTCCTCCTAGTGCTGTAATGTGCAGACGTGGAGAAGGGCGATAGATTGCCCGCGCATGCGCACTACACCGGCATTATTTGATCTTTCTACACGCCTGGGCATCACAGCACTTTGCACGTGCGCAATGGATGACACTGTGCAGGTGACTTAAAACGCGTCACCCACATGAAGCAGAGGAGTATGGCGATCGCAAGAAGAAAGGAGGTGCCGGACCAAGAACAGCGACACCGATCGGACCGGACTGCAGGTGAGTATAATAAAAGCTGTCTTGTTACATTACACAGATCGGCCTGGTGACTTATATACAGTATTCTATAATGTGTATATAAGGTCTTAGGGATGGTGGCCGCAGCTTATATGGGAATAAAATGGTGACAGGTTCACTTTAACAAGTTCCTCTTTTGTTACAATCGATTTCACATCCTTTTTCCTCTTCCTGTTTTAACAGGATTATAATGAACTTGGAACATACATGTTTTCTGTTTTGCGTAATGACATGTTTATGGCGAAAACAAAAATCTCCCCCCAGGTGTGTCCTGTCCAGATCTTCAAGGTCACGAACCAAATCGCCAATGCAGTGTATACTGACACTCATCTACTGCTGCTTTGTGTAGGTGCAGTAACAATATTCTACATGCATTATATTAGTATTCTCTTCTGTTGTGGAGCATAGAGGGATTATTATAGGGGTTTTGCAAGACTAATTGTCTTTAAGAAACGCTTTGAATAGATCATAGGTAAAGTGTGTCGCTGGAGTCCCTTGTGTAGCAATATCCACATGCCCGGATGACCTGAACCGTAATGTCTACAGTTGCCGTACAGGATGCTGCAGGCGTAAGCGCTGCCTTCTCCATTACTTAGAGGTAACGGCCTTTACCAGCGCTATGACATCTCACTCCCCATCTTCTTCATCCACATTATACCTTTACACATTGGACTTCTTGAGTTGAGAAGGAAAAATTAATTAAAAAACAATTTCAATGAAAATAAACAATGCAATAGAGCTCCGCTGTGTAAAGACCACGGCGAGATCCGCAGAACAAACTGACACCAAGCAGCAGAGTTAAAGGGGTTTCCCACGAACAAAGTTGATTGTAATCAATAGATCTTGAAATAATAATAATCTCCACATTTGGATTTGTCTATATAAAATGTTCCAGTGCGGAGATAACCTTATATATGTGTCCCTGCTATGTACTGTGTAATGGATGTGTCTGACCGTACAGGGACATGGTCTGATCATACCACATCTCCTGTGCTGAGATAATCCTATATATGTGTCCCTGCTATGTACTGTGTAATGGATGTGTCTGGCCATACAGGGTCATGGTCTGATCATACAACATCTCCATCTCCTGTGCCGAGATAATCTTATATATATGCCCCTACTATGTACTGCTCATCTCCCAGCTGCTCGCAGCGGAAGTGCCCCAACCGCCATATTGGAACACCCAAGTTTTGATATGGCGGCCGGGATTCAAATTCCTCGCCAAAGCACCTCACGCGCCAACAGTGCTGACTGGTTGCCGCGGTTGGAGGTGACCAATCAGCTGAGCGGTATTGGCAAGCAGGTTTAAATCTCCCGCCAATACTGCGCTGCTCAGGTGATTGGTCGAGAGGCGGTCAGCGTGCGACCAATCACTGGAGCAGCGCAGTATTGGCAGGAGATTTAAAGCTGGCTCAGCTAAGTGTTTAGGTGGCCCAGTCGTTAGCACTGTATACAGTAGCTCAGTGGTGAGCATTGTATGGTAGCTCAGTGATGGGAGACAGCGCACACAGGGAGAGACAGCGCACACAGGGAGAGACAGCGCACACAGGGAGAGACAGCGCACACAGGGAGAGACAGCGCACACAGGGAGAGACAGCGCACACAGGGAGAGACAGCGCACACAGGGAGAGACAGCGCACACAGGGAGAGACAGCGCACACAGGGAGAGACAGCGCACACAGGGAGAGACAGCGCACACAGGGAGAGACAGCGCACACAGGGAGAGACAGCGCACACAGGGAGAGACAGCGCACACAGGGAGAGACAGCGCACACAGGGAGAGACAGCGCACACAGGGAGAGACAGCGCACACAGGGAGAGACAGCGCACACAGGGAGAGACAGCGCACACAGGGAGAGACAGCGCACACAGAGCGGAGAGAAAGGCACAAGTAAGACAGAGCGCACAGGGGAAGAGACAGCACAGAGAGGAGAGACTGCACAAGGGGGACACAGGCACAGAGACTGTCCTCCCGATGCAATAGCATTGGGCCTATATCTAGTACAAATAATAAAATGACATTTACCGTACTTTGTTTGGTCTTGTAGTCCACGTCGCCTCCCTTCAGCATTGTAGCTCCTGCATCATACTGAAAACAAGACAAAAGATATGAAAATCACATGACATCTGCTGTAAACGCACCTGCAGGCAATAAAGGGAAATCATCATCAAAAACCACCTAAACATTAACTCACATTTATGTGTTACATGTACGGTTTTTTTTTCACATTAAGTTTTTGTATAAAAAAATAAAAATTACTGCAGTATTCCTGCAGTTTTCATACTGGCTATTTTAGACTCATTTCAATTTTGTCTTTTCAGGAAGACTTTTCACAGGTTTCATTATCAGCAGATAGGAAAAAAAATAAAAAATAAAAAAAGGTAGAGATACTTAGCATTATGGAAAAGGCAAAATCAATAATCCACCCAGTTGCCACACTGAGGCGATCTCTGTTAACTGGGCCCTAACACTACTGTAATGGCCACTTTACACGTCCCAACATTGTTTCGATATTGGATACAACGGCGCGGGAGCGTGCACTTTTTTGGCTGAAATCCAAGATCGCAAAGTAGATGTTATACAGGGAGATATCGGTAGGCAACACAACTACGCTGTGTACGCACCCTTGTACGAGTGACCCAGGAACGACCATTTAACATGGGAGAGAATAGGGTAAGTTGTACTCCGCATCATTGTTGGGCTGTCACACAGCACGATCCTGCCAGATCGTCCATCCAATATCGGGCAGTTGGAGAGCAGGCTCATTTCTCCCCCGATATCGGTTTGACATCGTTCTTGCATCGCATTGCACATTTACACCACACGACGCATGAACCATATCGGGGCCAACGCACGAACCACGTGACTTTTTATCGTTGTTGGACAACGATATCGGGACGTGTAAAGCGGCCATAAGTGCCTTGTGTCTTTCTGGGCTTTTCCTCATCGGCTGATACCAGAGAATAATAGAATTGCAGTCTAATAACTAAAGACAAGTGCTTTGAAAATGTAATCAGTGCCTTGGGAAGAGAGGTTAACCCTCTGGTATCAGTCTCTAGCACACCAAAGGGGTTAACCTCTTTTCCCAATGCACTGATTACATATTCAAAGCACCTGTCTTTAGTTATAAGACTGCAATTCTATTATTCTCTGGTATCAGCTGATGAGGAAAAGCCCAGAAAGACACAGGCAGTTACAGTAGCGTTAGGACCCAGTTAACAGATCGCCTCAGCGTGGCAACTGGGTGGATTATTATTATTGATTTGGCCATTTCCATAATGCCAAGTATCTCTTTTTCATTTTTAATTTTTTTTTCCTATTTACAATTAAGCCTTTATCGAGTGCAACTATTGATATTTGAAATAGAATTGTGTTTAGTTAGTACCTTCATTGACAGGACTGAGTGCAGCATAATATTTGTATATATCTCATTAACATCAGAGGCAGGATTATATACACAGGATCCACCATTCACAATAGGTGATATCACAGCTCACCTCCTCCTGTACAATGACTGATAACACCTCTATATACAGTAGATAACACAGGATCCACCATTCACAATAGGTGATATCACAGCTCACCTCCTCCTCCTGTACAATGACTGATAACACCTCTATATACAGTAGATAACACAGGATCCACCATTCACAATAGGTGATATCACAGCTCACCTCCTCCTGTACAATGACTGATAACACCTCTATATACAGCAGATAACACAGGATCCACCATTCACAATAGATGATATCACAGCTCACCTCCTCCTCCTGTACAATGACTGATAACACCTCTATATACAGCAGATAACACAGGATCCACCATTCACAATAGATGATATCACAGCTCACCTCCTCCTCCTGTACAATGACTGATAACACCTCTATATACAGTAGATAACACAGGATCCACCATTCACAATAGGTGATATCACAGCTCACCTCCTCCTGTACAATGACTGATAACACCTCTATATACAGTAGATAACACAGGATCCACCATTCACAATAGGTGATATCACAGCTCACCTCCTCCTCCTGTACAATGACTGATAACACCTCTATATACAGTAGATAACACAGGATCCACCATTCACAATAGGTGATATCACAGCTCACCTCCTCCTCCTGTACAATGACTGATAACACCTCTATATACAGTAGATAACACAGGATCCACCATTCACAATAGGTGATATCACAGCTCACCTCCTCCTCCTGTACAATGACTGATAACACCTCTATATACAGTAGATAACACAGGATCCACCATTCACAATAGATGATATCACAGCTCACCTCCTCCTGTACAATGACTGATAACACCTCTATATACAGTAGATAACACAGGATCCACCATTCACAATAGGTGATATCACAGCTCACCTTCTCCTCCTCCTGTACAATGACTGATAACACCTCTATATACAGTAGATAACACAGGATCCACCATTCACAATAGGTGATATCACAGCTCACCTCCTCCTCCTGTACAATGACTGATAACACCTCTATATACAGTAGATAACACAGGATCCACCATTCACAATAGGTGATATCACAGCTCACCTCCTCCTCCTGTACAATGACTGATAACACCTCTATATACAGTAGATAACACAGGATCCACCATTCACAATAGGTGATATCACAGCTCACCTTCTCCTCCTCCTGTACAATGACTGATAACACCTCTATATACAGTAGATAACACAGGATCCACCATTCACAATAGGTGATATCACAGCTCACCTCCTCCTCCTGTACAATGACTGATAACACCTCTATATACAATTCAAAGTTCGAACTGCACGCCAATTTGCAGCCCGGCAACAGGCGCTAACGCGCCACTGTTGCCAGGATACACCGAACCCGCCGGCCCCACCTCGCCTCTCCCCCCACCTCGCCTCCCGCTGTTCTCACCCGTCTGTACACAGGGTGGGCTGTGTGATGTCACATCAGCCCGCCCTGTGTACAGACGGGTGAGAACTACGCGATGCGAGGGGGATACTGCCCCCCCGCCCCCCACCCCACCCATACTGTCCCTACGCCCCCCACCCCACCCATACTGCCCCCCGCCTCCCACCCCACCCGCATCCATACTGCCCCCTCTCGCCTCCCACTGTTATTTTCACCCGTCTTCTCCATCACTGCGGTCATGTGACAGGGCGGGCTGATGTGACATCACACAGCCCGCCCTGTCACATGACGACCACTACAGAAGTCGGGTGAGAACAGAGGAGGGGAATCCTGCCCGCCGCCTCCATCGTGCCCCTCCTGCATCCATCACCCCCCTTCCCCCTTCCGACTCCATCCTGCCTCGCTTGCTCCATCCTCCCCCCCCCCCCCCCCCCCCGACTCAGCTGATCGGTTTCCCAAGCACGAACAGGTCCTAAAGGCCTGTAGGACCTAGAAGACGGAGGTGAAGTGAGCCGGCAGACAGGTGAGTATCTTCACTGAGGATTTTTTTAACTTTTACTGTGGAGGAGCGGGGCACCGCGGGGAGCGGAGTATCGCCATATACCATAGTGCTGCTATACATGTACTGTAATGTACCGCCATATACTATAGTGCTGCTATACATGTGCGGTAATGTACCGCCATATACTATAACGCTGCTATACATGTACTGTAATGTACCGCCATATACTATAGTGCTGCTATACATGTGCTATAATGTACCGTCATATACTATAGTGCTGCTATACATGTACTGTAATGTACCGCCATATACCATAGTGCTGCTATACATGTGCTATAATGTACCGTCATATACTATAGTGCTGCTATGCATGTGCTGTAATGTACCGCCATACACCATAGCGCTGCTATACTAATTATGTATATATAGTTCACTCACGTTGACTAAACAAGTTCTGTCAGTCACAGCATGTCAACTACATACACATTCTAGAATACCCGGGCCACCATCTAGTAGCCTTATAAAATTTCAATTAAAAAAAAAATTAGTATAAAATGCAAGGGTACTATCACAAGTGTGTTTGTCTCACCCTAGGGGGACCGTTTGCAAGTCTGGAAACAGAACCTCAACGTAATATTGACTGCAGGTCTTCGTCTTCAGCTGCTGTTTAAATGTATTTGCCATTGTTTGGTGCTTCAGAGGTTAAGGTCTCTTTTCTTGCAGCCTTAATCCTGAGGTGTAGAATTTTGTGACCACTTCCCTCTGCTACAAGTAGTAACATGTCTGATCATCTGATGCCAGCTACATCCATTGGATTTCTATGCTGACCACTCTGGAAGGAGTTGAGGATTATGTTTAATGCAGGTCTGAAGTTTAGCTGCATTGGGGGAGTTGTAGAGCTTTTTTTTGTTTGTGTCCATTCCCCTTCGTCTAGTTCCCTTTCCTTTGTGTTGTATTAATTGCAGAGGTCAGTCTAGTGAACTCACTAACAAGAGAGTGAGCTCAAGGTAAGTGAGGGCCTAGGCATGTGACAGCAATAAAGGGGAAAGACCCGTATAGGGATGTTAGGAATGTAGGGCACAGACTCAGGTGAGTATCAGGAGGCGTCTCATTTCTCCTCTTCCTATTGTATTCCATCCATGCCTTCCCCTCTGTGTTGCGCCGCACAAAGTTGTCCTTACACCCTGATGTGACAATAGCATACAGTATACAGAATACAAGATAAGATGGTGTGCTGCAAAAAAATACTTACAACATGATCAGTCAAAATACATAATAGTGCATGATGTTATATATCTGCTACTCTTTTCTGTACAATGAGCCACCACAATGTTACAGAATTAGCACCTGGAAGCTGCACGGATCATGGAAAAAAATAAGCTAAAAAGGAAATTGATTTTTGTTGATGACCTAAAAAAAGATAAAGCAGTGACACCGACATGTGAGGAGAGGAAGAAAGAAAAAAAACAAACACAACACACAAACACTGCCTACATGTGAAGTGTTTACTTAACAAAAATAGCCTAAACAGGAGATACATAAAAGAAGCCACACAATGGGGTTTTTTGGGTTTAGACATAAAAGTCACAGGTGACATCCACAATAGTTATACACTTCTCTCCTGGTACATCGATCCTCCACCATATGGCAGATGAGCTTTTCCACGAATTGGTCAAAGAACACCAGCTATTGTGTTTGTTTAAATAAAAAATGAATGAGGCAAACTGTCTCCAGCTTAATCTCGGAGTCATGGAGACTTGATGGATGAACGCACTCTGTAGGAAGATCGATCTTGTGCCGCCTTGATGGGCCCCCAGGGTCTGCTCCAAGCCTAGAGGGGCCCCCCAGGGTCTGCTCCAAGCCTAGAGAGGCCCCCCAGGGTCTGCTCCAAGCCTAGAGGGGCCCCCCAGGGTCTGCTCCAAGCCTAGAGGGGCCCCCCAGGGTCTGCTCCAAGCCTAGAGGGGCCCCCCAGGGTCTGCTCCAAGCCTAGAGGGGCCCCCCAGGGTCTGCTCCAAGCCTAGAGGGGCCCCAGAGGGTCTGCTCCAAGCCTAGAGGGGCCCCCCAGGGTCTGCTCCAAGCCTAGAGAGGCCCCCCAGGGTCTGCTCCAAGCCTAGAGGGGCCCCCCAGGGTCTGCTCCAAGCCTAGAGGGGCCCCAGAGGGTCTGCTCCAAGCCTAGAGGGGCCCCCCAGGGTCTGCTCCAAGCCTAGAGGGGCCCCCCAGGGTCTGCTCCAAGCCTAGAGGGGCCCAGAGGGTCTACTCCAAGCCTAGATAAATCCACCAGGGTCTGTTCCGCAGTTATCTTGATAGTATGAAGCCATCAGGTTCCTGGTCTTCCTCTTCACCTTGTTCCTTCTATTCCTCTACCATGATGTCTTCTCCAGTGATTGCTCTCTTCCTATGATGTATAGACAAGTCATATCTTGGTGATCCTTCCTTCCAGTGACATGTCTGACTTGATTTGTTACAGAATTGATGTGTTTGCTCTTCTTGTCATCCATGGTATTGATATCAATATTGATTCTTTTTCATTAAAGGTACTGAAAAAATTGGAGAAACCTGTCTAAATTGTCCTTTGGCTGTATATCTGTAGTGTACGAACAGCAATATTGTCCAGTCACATGAGCCAATAATTGAGGAATGCACGCCAGAAGGACAAGCAAAGTGTCTTCCTTAAATCATTCTCATCATCAAATCACCCTGCAAGTTACGAGCACAGAATGATCAGACATATCGGGTTTGTTCGTTGGTTGATGTCAATGTACATCAGCCGGATGTAAATCAAAGAGGCAGACGACCGTCCCATCACCCAATGCTCAGCACTACGTTGGCTCCAGACTTGGGGCCGCTTCACACTACGGCGTTATCCGGTCCGGTTCAGTCGGGGAGGACCCAGACAGCTGCGGACTGGATCATCACACAGGACTGGAGGGCTATTATGCCCTCCGGTGATCATCATTGATACTGATGCAGGAGCATAAATTTGCATCTGGTTGTAAATAATACGTGGGTGTTCACAGTTTTGACACGGACACAGAAATACATTTTTGGTCTCCGTGCAAAAACCGGTGACACTTGGATCAGGGGGATCAGGGGGACCATGCAGAACTGGATGCACCCACAAGTGCCTACAGCCCCACCGAAAGTCAATGGGGGCCAATAACAGATGCGGGTGCACCCAGTTTAGACCCCTTTCACACTAGCAGTTTTGTCAAATTGAGGCAGGTTTACAGCATCTGCCGCCTAACAGCCGCACTTGCAGCAAGTCCTATGCATTGTCTATGGGGCTTGCGGCAGGTGCGGTATAGCCACGATCTGGCACTTGCAGCAGTGAAAAAAACAAAAGAAAAACGCTGCTGACCGCGGATTTTTATTACATCCGCAACTGTCGGAACCGCAGCTATACTGCACCTGCTGCAAGCCCCGTAGACAATGCATAGGACTCTCCGCAAGTGTGGCCGTTAGGCGACACATGAAGCAGATGCGGTTTTTTTTTTTGTCCGGACAAAAACGTTAGTGTGAAAGGGGCTTAAAGCTGGTTTCACACATCCGTGCAACACACGCACATGTTTTTGGGGGGCCGTGTGTCAGGCATTGTATACTTTCCTCCCTCCAGCGCTGCTGTCCCGCTCTCTTCCGCGGCTGCAGCTCTAAAGGTCGGTTTACACGTTGCGATATCGGCGTCCAATTTCAATGAAAAGTCACGTGGTTCGATCGTTGGACCAGACATCGTTCCTGTGTTGTATGGTGTGAACGTCCAATACGATGTCAATGCGATATCGGGGATTGAATGAGCGTGCTATTCAATGCCCCGATATTGCATAGCGATTGGAGCCGGATCGTGCTGTGTAAACGCCCAACTATGATGCGATTTGAAACGTCACCCATTCACTCCCATGTTAAATGGTCGTTCCTGGGTTGGGGGGCGTAGACATCGCACGGTCGTTGGATCCAGAAATCGCAGCGTGTAAACCTCCGATGCGATGCGGGAGAAGCGTGCACTAATTGCGCACTCCCGCGCCATTGAGTTGTGATATCGCAACGATATTGAAACGTGTAAACCCACCTTGAGAGCAGTGAATATTCATGAGACTAATGAGGCCCAGAAGTGAGAGGAGCAGGCAGCGATGGAGGCAGGAGAGTATAAAATGTAATATGTTTCAGCTAAACTCTCTTGGCTCCGGTCCGTGCACACAAATACACATGTGACATCTATGTGCGGGAGGTTTTTGGCACGGACCCATTGACTTGAATGAGTCCATGCTGCTGTCCAAAAATGGACACGTCTCCACGTGGAGGCCCCACACGGACACATGGACTGTGCTGGTTCACGGACGTGTGACACTGCCCATCGAGGGATATGTACATACACATGATCATGCCTCTGGCATGTGTCTGCATGGTAAGCATATGTGCCTGGGGCATGAACATGTGCTGGAGGCCTAAGGGAGCAAAGTGCAGCTGTCACCTGGGCAGCAGATAATGAGGCGGAAGATAAATATATCTGTATCCTAGAGTGTGTGTACACAGACACATAGATACACACACACAGTGGCGTAACTTCAGGCCTCAGGGATCCGATGCGAAAGCTCCAACGGGGCCCCCCATTACTGCAAATCTTTAATAGTATTAGTCTCTTTCTATGGGCCAAAGGGACTTCTGGGGCCCCCCTATGCTGCAGGGCCCGGGTGCGATCGCAACCTCTGCAACCGTGGTAGTTACGCCCCTGCACACACATATGACGCTGTTACCATAGCAACAAACACCAAAGAGGCAGGCGTCCAGGCTACGGGTGGCCGGTAGGTCCCCGCTCTCCATATACACCGCACAGTCCAGCATAGTCCCCGACACCGGCCGCCGTGTCTCCTCCATGCACAGTGGATCATTACCTGCCGATGACTGCCCATAGCCGCGGCCGCCGTCCTCCACTACTCCAGATCGATACACTGCCGTGAAAACGCTGGGTAGATTGCTGGGGAATACAATGAATACAGGCTGTTTGCAGGTGTGACGTCACTAAAAGAGGCGGGGTCTCCTCATTACAGGGGCGTGTCCTGCTTTTCCCTCGTGCTGCAGTCACTTGTTCGTCGAAAGAACTTGGTGAGAAAAAACAGGAAGGAACGGAGGGAAAACAGTAAACGATGTGAAGGTGCTTTGTTTTTTAAAAGGCGCAAATAAAAAAAAAAAAACTATTACAAAAAAGGGGCGGGGCAAGGGAAGTAACACCTGTCTCCTTACCGGCGCTGGGGCATGAACGGTCAGAGGTGACGTCATTGGGCAGTTAGAAAGCGCGCGTAAATGGAACACCACAGCCTCCATGATGATCGGCGTCTCTGATGATTTTTGCTTCATTTCTATTTTTTGCTTTCTGGCTTTTTAGCACAAAAAGTCTCCTGAAAGGTGCAGAAGTCACGCCATGTTTACCAACTTTTATAAATGTTACCCAATTTACAGAAAATGTTCAAATTATTAATCAGAAAGATATTTTACACAAAATCTACTAGATAAAAGCTCTGTTGTCTGTAAATTTGGCTTGAAAACAGCGCCACCTATAGGAAAGTGTAAATGACAGTTAAAGTGGTATGTGAAGAAGCCATTAGTTTGGTTGATCAGTCAAACAAAACAGCGCCACCTACAGGACATTCATGGCGGGGGCACATGCCATCCGGACACTGGCCACAGTGCAGACATTCATTACTGCCTGGGTCTGCTCCATCATACCCTTGAGGCGGACTCATATACCGCTGCTGCAGCTCCTCTGCATACAGGGGGAAGGGCACACCACATGGGGTGAGTGAGACAGCAAACAACTGGGGGACAGAGAACACAGGGAAGGGATAGTACAAGGGGAGAGAGCACACAGGGGGAAGACACAGTACAAAGGCAGAGCACACATGGGGGGAGAGAGCACATGGGGAGACAGCGCACAGGGCGAGAGCGCACAGAAGAGTGAGACAGCACAAGGGAAGAGAGCACACAGAGGGAGAGACAGCGTACAGAGTAGAGACAGTACAAGGGGAGAGACTACACTACTGGGGGAGAGAGAGCACACAGCGGGGAGACAGCACAAGAAGAGAAAGCGCACAGGAGTAAGAGAGCACACGGGTAAGAGAGAGTGCACCGGGGGAAGCACAGCACAAGGGGAGAGAGCGCACAACTGGGGGACAGAGCACACAGGGGGGGAGAGTGCACAGGGTATAGAGGCAGCACAAGGGAAGAGAGTCCACAGGGGTAAGAGAGAGCACACGGGGAAACAGCACAAGGGAAGAGAGCACACAGGTAGAGAGCTCAAGGGGAGAGAGAGCGCATGGGGAAGACAGCACAAGGAGAGAGAGAGTACAGGAGTAAGAGAGAGTGCACAGGGGAGTGAGACAACACACAACCAGGAGACAGCACACGGGGAGAGACAGCACAGGTGGAAGAGAGAACACACAGGGGGGAGTGAGACAGCACACAGCGGGGAGTGACAGCACTAGGGGAGAGAGCACACGGAGTGAGACAGCACAAGAGAGCAATAACACGGGGAAAGACAGCACAAGAGGAAAGAGAGTGCACACCCAGGGGAAAGAGAGTGCATAGCGGAAGAGACGGCACAATAAGAGAGAGTGCACAACCGGGGAAAGAGAGCTCACAAGGGAGAGACAGCACAAGGAGGGAGAGAGCACACAGGAGGAGAGATAGCACAAGGGGAAAGAGAGCACAGTGGGAGATAGCACACGGGGAGAGACGGCACAAGGGGAGAGAGTGCACTGGGGGAAGAGACAGCACAAAGGGGAGAGAGTGCACTGGGGGAAGAGACAGCACAAAGGGGAGAGAGAGTGCACTGGGGGAAGAGACAGCACACAGGGAAGAGAGCACCCATGTGGGGGAGAGAGAGCGCACAGGTGAAGAGGGGGGACAGAGGGTACCAGCGAAGACCGAGCGCATGGGGAAAAGAGCGCACAGAGAGGAGAGACAGAACTAGGGGAAACAGCACACACGACGGGGGCACAGAGAGCACATAGGGGGAGAGAGTATACAGGGAGATAACATAGTAACATAGTTTTTAAGGTTGAAGGAAGACTTTAAGTCCATCTAGTTCAACCCATAGCCTAACATGTTGATCCAGAGGAAGGCAAAAAAAACCCCATGTGGCAACACTAAGCTCCACATTGGGGGAAAAAATTCCTTCCTGACTCCAGATACGGCAATCAGACTAATTCCCTGGATCAACGCCCTATCAAAGGATCTAGTATATATAACTGGTAATATTATAGTTTTCAAGATTGGCATCCAGGCCCTTCTTAAATGTTAGTAGTGACTCCCTCATTACAACATCATGTGGCAGAGAGTTCCATAGTCTCACTGCTCTTACAGTAAAGAATCCGCGTCTGTGATTATGATTAAACCTTCTTCCCTCCAGACGTAGAGGATGCCCCCTTGTCCCAGTCTCAGGCCTAAGAGTAAAGAGATCATTAGAAAGGTCTCTGTACTGCCCCCTCATATATTTATACATTATTATAAGATCACCCCTAAGCCTTCGTTTTTCCAAGCTAAATAACCCCAAGTTTAATAACCTGTCTTGGTATTGCAGACCCCTTAGTCCTCTAATAACCTGTCTTGGTATTGCAGACCCTTAGTCCTCTAATAACTTTTGTCGCTCTTCTCTGGACCCGCTCTAGTTCAGCTATGTCTTTCTTATACACCGGAGACCAGAATTGTACACAGTATTCTAAGTGTGGTCGCACTAGTGACTTGTATAGAGGTATAATTATGTTCTCCTTATGAGCATCTATGCCTCTTTTAATACATCCCATTATTTTATTTGCCTTTGCAGCAGCTGCCTGACACTGGCCACTAAATGTGAGTTTGTCATCTACCCATACACCCAGGTCTTTTTCAGTGATAGTTTTGCCCAGTGTTTTATAATGAAGCACCTAATTATACCCTTTGTTTCCTCTGCCCAAGTGCATGACTTTACATTTATCCCCATTAAAGCGCATTTGCCATTTAGCAGCCCAAGCTTCTAGTTTACATAAATCCTCCTGTAATATAAAATTGTCCTCCTCTGTATTGATTACCCTGCAGAGTTTAGTGTCATCTGCAAATATTGAGATTCTCCTCTGTATGCCCCCTACAAGGTCATTAATAAATATATTAAATAGAAGCGGGCCCAACACTGACCCCTGTGGTACCCCACTGTTAACTGTGACCCATTCTGAGTGTGTTCCATTAATAACCACCCTTTGTTTCCTATCACTAAGCCAGTTCTTAACCCACTTACACATATTTTCCCCTATCCCCATTGCCCTCATTTTATGTATCAACCTTTTGTGTGGCACCGTATCAAAAGCTTTTGAAAAGTCCATATACACCACATCCACTGCATTTCCTTGGTCCAGTCCAGAACTTACTTCTTCATAGAAGCTTATTAGATTAGTTTGACAGGAACGGTCCCTCGTAAAACCATGTTGATAATGGGTCATGAGGTTATTTTTGTTCAGATACTCCAGTATAGCATCTCTTAGAAAACCCTCTAGGATTTTACCCACAGTAGAGGTTAAGCTTACTGGCCTATAATTTCCAAGTTCAGTTTTTGTCCCCTTTTTGAATATTGGCACCACATTTGCTATACGCCAGTCCTGTGGTACAGACCCTGATATTATGGAATCTTTAAATATTAAAAATAATGGTCTATCTATGACAGTACTTAATTCCTGCAGCACTCTGGGGTGTATCCCATCTGGGCCCGGGGATTTGTCAATTTTAGTGATTTTTAGACGATGCCGTACTTCCTCTTGGGTTAAGCAGGTGACGTTTAATTGAGAATTTTTGTTATCACTGATCATATTGTCTGTCATGGGATTTTCTTGTGTAAATACTGTTGAAAAAAAGTCATTTAGCATATTTGCTTTTTCCTCATCCTCATCCACCATTTCACCCAGACTATTTTTAAAGGGGCCAACACCATCATTTTTTAGTTTCTTACTATTTATGTAGTTAAAAAATATTTTGGGATTCTTTTTACTTTCTCTGGCAATGAGTCTCTCTGTCTCAATCTTTGCTGCCTTGATTTGCTTTTTACAAATGTTATTTAATTTTCTGTATTTATTTAATGCTTCATCACTACCTACTTGCTTTAATTCCCTAAATGCTTTCTTTTTGTCACATATTGCACTTCTTACCGCTTTATTTAGCCATAGTGGTTTCCTCCTATTTCTAGCATGCTTATTCCCATAGGGTATATATTGTGCACAGGTCCTATTCAGGATGCTAATAAACATCTCCCATTTGTGTTGTGTACTTTTATGTCTCAGGACATCGTCCCAGTTTATTGCACTAAGATCATCTCTCAACCGTTGGAAATTTGCCTTCCTGAAGTTTAGTGTCCTTGTGGCCCCTCTACTACACGTCTTAGTAAAGGATACTTGAAAGCTTATTAAGTTATGATCACTATTACCCAAGTGACCTCCAACCCGTATATTTGATATGCGGTCTGGCCTGTTGGTTAATATTAGGTCCAGCAGTGCCCCCCTTCTTGTTGGGTCCTGAACCAGTTGTGAAAGGTAATTGTCTCTTATAGTTTTCAAAAACTTATTACCTTTGCTAGAACTGCAGGTTTCTGATCCCCAATGTATTTCAGGGTAGTTGAAGCAGCAGTAGCATCTGCCAAGCCACATCATCCTCATCATCCTTGGCGCTGTTATTAGCAGTGAGATTAGTTAGACTAATATATAATCGTACACATTCTAGAATCGCCCGATGCAATAGAATCAGCCCCAGTCTAGTAGTTAATAGATAGATTAAAGCCTCTCCCACCTCCTACTTGCCAGTGTCTTTCCTGTCCCTCTTGGGGCTTAGAGATGTTAAGGATGCTGCGTGGCCGGCTTCTGCAGTTTTCTGTTACTTATCTGCCGGGCAGCGGTGGTCGTAGGCTTTGCCCTCCTCCTCTGTGCTGCTCCCATCTTTTTTTTTTAACTCTGGACCCCCCTGCCCTACCTGCACTCTTCACACACAGAGAGAAATCCTTTATTGCATACAAAATACACAGAGACACCTCGTTCTTCACTTCATTAGCTCCCACTAATTACTCTCCAATGTAATCCACAACAGTCCCACGATGTGTGAAGTCCAGGCATCGGTAGAACAGATCAGCTGACCAGTGAGCAGATCATCTACTTTTGTCAGCTGATCTGTTCTGCTGATGACCCCTGCGCTCAGTTGACTAAATCAGTTGACCTGTTAACTGGTCAGCGAATTTGTTCTGCTGGTGCCCGGACTTGACACTTTATGGGACTGTCATGGATAACGGAAGGGTAATTGGTGGGAGCTAATAAAGTGGATAACGAGGTGTCTCTGTGTATTTTGTGTACAATAAAGGATTTCTGTGTGTATTTTTGTAACTCTTTACTGAATATATTGCTAATGGCCAGCAGTCATACTGACTGCTGACATTAGCAATAGAGCTTGATGTCAGCTGCCAAAAAAAGCTGACATCAACCCCTTTATTACCCAGTCTGCCACGGCCACCAGGGCAGCTGGAAGAGCGAGGTAACCACCAGATTTGGTGTCTCTCATGGTGGCGCCAGTTCTGGTGCGGCTGCTGGCTGCAATCTTTAGTGTGGGGTCACAGAATGAATGGGCCTCACCACGCTGAGAATTCCAGCCACAAGCCTGGGTAACCTTGGCTAGCAATAGAAAATATGGTGAAGCCGACGCCAATTTTTATTAATTAGTTAAATAATTAAAAAAAGACTTCCCTGTATTTTTCATTGGCAGCAAAGGTAACACCAGTCAGCGAGGGGTTTGCCGCCAGTAGATGGGTGGGTTACCTTGGCTGGGAATCAAAAATATGGCGAAGCCCTACACATTTTTTTTTAAATTATTTAGTTAAATAATGTAAAAAAAGACTTCCCTGAATTTTTATTGCCAATGTAACTCGGGCAGTGGGGGATTTGCAGCCAGTAGCTGCCTGAGTTACATGCGTTGCCAATTGCAAATACAGTGAAGCCCTACACATTTTTTCTCTACATACAAATAAAAACAACACAATTTTCTTCCAACTGTAGCGGCTCATCCTGTTTTGACTAATTGACTTTGCTGGGCACCTGTCACACTGGGTGCAGGGAGCGTCCAGAAACAGTACATGACAGGGACGCACAGAGTAACAACGTCCGCTGCACTACACCAACCGACAGATTGGGAGACACCGGTGAGGGGAATTACAGCCAAGGACCCTGTTCATAGGTAACAGGGAAGAGATGACCTGCACTCACCTGCGGCTGTGCCCTGATCTCCCGATTGTCCCTATACAGGTCCTTTCAACCCGTCGCCGAGCAGGATACCTAGTCCCTCGTTGGATCTGATGTTATCCCTCAATAGTGAATGGCCGGCAGGAGCATTAGTCTTAACCACTGCAATAAACAAGACATGAGGGAAGGGGAGGCAGACAGGGAAAACAACAAGGCAACTTCATGCCTGCTGCCACGCTCCTTGACAGAAGATAGCTTGGTAGTAGTCAGCTCTTCAGAGAACCTCCTTCACCTCAGGGAGCTTGTCCAGGACTGAGTTGAATCACCAGCAATGGATCCTGGAACTATGTGATCATATAAAGGGGATGGAAGTGATCACAGAGTAGCCACACCTGGTAAGGAAACTAAGTAGTCTGCTAGCAGCAGAACTGACACTAACTCCTGAACTGCCAAAGGAAAGAAGCAAGTTTAAAATGAAGTCTCAATACTGGAATGAAACCGAGGTCCCAAAACTGTCACAAGTCTCCAAAGTAAGAGAGACCATCGTGACAGCATCACAGGAAGTGATCCGTTTTTCATGCAAAGAGGGATCAAAAACGTACTGTGTGAACAAGGCTTTAATGTCATCATTGGTGATTCTGCAGGAAAACTGATAACAGAAGCCACAACCCTGCTCTCTCATGTAACATCTAAATACTTACAGTACTTTCCAACTTACCCGTAACATCTTGATGGCTCCTAGAAATAGAGGAGACTTACTGCACTGCTGCAAGAATTGGAATCTCCCTGGTGTGAAAGAGAGGGAGTCTTTGGTGTTATATATATATATATATATAGCATATATAAAGTCATGTGCAGAACTGTAAAATGTGACTATCTCCTTACGTGTCCTATAACTATTCCTTTACAGATCTATAGATAAACTCCATATCTGTAGGTTAATAGCTTTTTGTCATGTGACAGGTTCCCTTTAACACCTTCACGACCAAGGACTTACACTGTTTCCCTAAAAATAAGACAGTGTCTTATATTAATTTTTTCTCCCAAAGATGCATTAAGTCTTATTTTTAGGGGATGTCTTATTTTTTTATGATCCCCATCATCCCCTTGCAGCCTCCAAATCCCCATCATCCTGTTGCAGCCCCCATCATTCCCTTGCAACCCCCATCATCCCCATGCAGCCCCCCATTATCCCCATCAACCCCTTGCAGCCCCATCATCGCCATGCAGCCCCCATCATCCCCATGCAGCCCCCATCATCCCCATGCAGCCCCTATCATCCTCTTGCAGGCCCCAATATCCCCATCAACTCCTTGCAGCCCCCATCATCCCATTGCAGCCCCCAATATCCCCATCATTTCCATGCAGCCCCCATCATCCTCTTGTGTGGGAGGACTGCTGTTAACCCCTTAGATTGCACTGTCAAACACTGGCAACCAAGGCCGGACTGGGACCAAAAAGCAGCCCTGGAAAACAAGCCCCACCAGCCCACATACTATATCACCCATCAGCCCCGATCAATGAAATTTGTTTTTATGTTGTCATGGCCTCATCACTTTCTCAAAGAAGTTTTCTGAAGAGCCACATGTGAATGGCGGGGCACAGGGAATAATCACCCACAGCTCTATTTACATGGTGCTCTACAAAGCCACATTTCTCAGGATTGTGGGGTCCCAGCGGTCAAATCCAGAGCGAAGGACAATTCATCACCTATACAGAAGAGAAGTGATGACTTCCATATTGGGGATAATTAATATAAACAACAGTTAAATGCTGAAAATCAAAGTCCAATACCACCTCTCTGACAACAGGACAGGAGAAATGGTACTGGCAATGTATACAGTGTTGGCCAAAAGTATTGACACCCCTGCAATTCTGTCAGATAATACTCAGTTTCTTCCTGAAAATGATTGCAATCACAAATTCTTTGGTATTATTATCTTCATTTAATTTGTCTTCAATGAAAAAACACAAAAAGAATTGTCCTAAAGCCAAATTGGATCTAATTCCACCAAACATAAAAAAGGGGGTGGACAAAAGTATTGTCACTGTTAGAAAAATCATGTGATGCTTCTCTAATTTGTGTAATTAACAGCACCTGTAACTTACCTGTGGCACCTAACAGGTGTTGGCAATAACTAAATCACACTTGCAGCCAGTTGACATGGATTAAAGTTGACTCAACCTCTGTCCTGTGTCCTTGTGTGTACCACATTGAGCATGGAGAAAAGAAATAAGACCAAACAACTGTCTGAGGACTTGAGAAACCAAATTGTGAGGAAGCATGAGCAATCTCAAGGCTACAAGTCCATCTCCAAAGACCTGAATGTTCCTGTGTCTACCGTGCGCAGTGTCATCAAGAAGTGTAAAGCCCATGGCACTGTGGCTAACCTCCCTAGATGTGGACGGAAAAGAAAAATTGACGAGAGATTTCAACGCAAGATTGTGCGGATGGTGGATAAAGAACCTCGACTAACATCCAAACAAGTTCAAGCTGCCCTGCAGTCCGAGGGTACAACAGTGTCAACCCGTACTAACCGTCAGCGTCTGAATGAAAAGGGACTGTAAGGTAGGAGACCCAGGAAGACCCCACTTCTTACCCCGAGACATAAAAAAGCCAGGCTGGAGTTTGCCAAAACTTACCTGAGAAAGCCTACAACGTTTTGGAAGAATGTTCTCTGGTCAGATGAGACAAAAGTAGAGCTTTATGGGCAAAGGCATCAACATTGAGTTTACAGGAGAAAAAAAGAGGCATTCAAAGAAAAGAACACGGTCCCTACAGTCAAACATGGCGGAGGTTCCCAGAAGTTTTGGGGTTGCTTTGCTGCCTCTGGCACTGGACTGCTTGACTGTGTGCATGGCATTATGAAGTCTGAAGACTACCAACAAATTTTGCAGCATAATGTAGGGCCCAGTGTGAGAAAGCTGGGTCTCCCTCAGAGGTCATGGGTCTTCCAGCAGGACAATGACCCAAAACACACTTCAGAAAGCACTAGAAAATGGTTTGAGAGAAAGCACTGGAGACTTCTAAGGTGGCCAGCAATGAGTCCAGACCTGAATCCCATAGAACACCTGTGGAGAGATCTAAAAATGGCAGTTTGGAGAAGGCACCCTTCAAATATCAGGGACCTGGAGCAGTTTGCCAAAGAAGAATGGTCTAAAATTCCAGCAGAGCATTGTAAGAAACTCATTGATGGTTACCGGAAGCGGTTGATCGCAGTTATTTTGGCTAAAGGTTGTGCAACCAAGTATTAGGCTGAGGGTGCCAATACTTTTGTCTGGCCCATTTTTGGAGTTTTGTGTGAAATAATTAATGTTTTGCTTTTTGCTTCATTCTCTTTTGTGTTTTTTCATTGAAGACAAATTAAATGAAGATAATAATACCAAAGAATTTGTGATTGCAATCATTTTCAGGAAGAAACTGAGTATTATCTGACAGAATTGCAGGGGTGTCAATACTTTTAGCCACAACTGTAAATACCGACTCTCTGCTAGCACACTGGGTTAAGTGCTAAACTTTTAAAACTACACATATTAAATATTCACATAAACCGCATATTACTTTCTAGCAAAAGTATAAAAGTCTTCAAAAAGGCACAGTACCGTATATACTCGTGTATAAGCCGAGGGTGGACCCCAGCACAGGTATACAGCCCCCAGCAGTGTGGTATACAGCAGCCCCAGAGGTATATACAGCAGCCCCAGTGGTAGTATACAGCAGCAGCCCCAGTGGTATATACAGCAGCAGCCCCAGAAGTATATACAGCAGCCCCAGTGGTAGTATACGGCAGCCCCAGAGGTATATACAGCCCCAGTGGTAGTATACAGCAGCCCCAGAGGTGTATACAGCAGCCCCAGTGGTAGTATACAGCAGCCCCAGTGGTAGTATACAGCAGCCCCAGAGGTATATACAGCCCCAGTGGTAGTATACAGCAGCCCCAGTGGTAGTATACAGCAGCAGCCCCAGTGGTATATACAGCAGCAGTCCCAGTGGTATATACAGCAGCAGCCCCAGTGGTAATATACAGCAGCAGCCCCAGTGGTATATACAGCCCCAGTGGTAGTATACAGCAGCCCCAGAGGTATATACAGCCCCAGTGGTAGTATACAGCAGCCCCAGAGGTAGTATACAGCAGCCCCAGTGGTAGTATACAGCAGCAGCCCAGTGGTAGTATACAGCAGCAGCCCCAGTGGTATATACAGCAGCAGCCCCAGTAGTAGTATACAGCAGCCCCAGTGGTAGTATACAGCAGCCCCAGAGGTATATACAGCCCCAGTGGTAGTATACAGCAGCCCCAGAGGTATATACAGCCCCAGTGGTAGTATACAACAGCCCCAGAGGTATATACAGCTCCAGTGGTAGTATACAGCAGCCCCCAGGGTGTATATAGCAGCCCCCAAATGCTGGCACTCGCCCCCCTTGTAAGGGGCCCCCCCCCCGCTGCTTATCTCACCATCCCGGTCTTCTGCACAGCGCCGCTCCTCGGTGCTCCGTTCTCCATGCTCCGTCCTCGCTGCATCCGGGATCCCCGGCCGTCGCACGATGACGTCATATACCTGCGACGGCCGGGATCCCGGATGTAGCAGGACGGGAGCATGAAGAACGGAGCACCGAGGAGCGGCACTGTGCAGAAGACCGGGATGGTAAGATACGCAGTGGGGGAGGCCCTTACAAGGGGAGAGAGTGCCAGCATTTGGGGGCATATATGCACTGCTTCCCCCTGCCGCTGATTGACAGGGGGAAGCAGTGCATATATAATGAGCGGCCCCACGTGACGGGGCCGCTCATACTGCAGCCTCCACCCGCCTCCCCAGCCCCGGACACAGCCCGTGTATAAGCCGAGGGGGAGACTTTTCAGCCCAAATTTTGGGCTGAAAAACTCGGCTTATACACGAGTATATACGGTACTTTTCTTCAAAAAGTATTAAAACAAGCAAAAGGCACAGGTGCTTCATAAATTGTTCAAAAGCACTCTGCAAGTTCAAGTTCTACGTACCCAGTCTCACTGTGCTCCTTGGTCTTAAAACCAATGGGGAGCACATCGGGTGCTCAACTATATACAAGGAAAGTTTTTATTATATCATCGTATATGATATCAATTGTCTTTGCAAACATAAAAGACAAACAGGGGAAAAGGCTATTCATTCATTCAGGTATGGGATGGGGTCAATAAGGGTCACATCGCATTCACACTTACAGTTTCTTGCTTGTAGCAGGATCCGGGTTCTTCTATTCTTTCTCCTTCTTCATCTTCCATGGTAAGACCTCCGGAATCCTCCTTCTTGGAAATAGCTGTAACAATTCCAATGCTTGGACCAACAAGTAGCTGCTAGGAGTCTGTGTAGTCGCATCCACCATGACTGTTACAGGAACCTCTTCTGCGACGGTTACTTCCACATCTATACTGCTCTCTGGTTCTGGGTAGAATCCTGGTTATCTGCTTCTGGAGACTCTACATCTTGCTGCAATCTTAGGGCTAGTCGTCACACTCTCATGCCATATGGGCCTCTTTCTCCTTGCACCCCAATGTAGGACACCCATTTGCCAACCTGCACTTCCCTATCCGGGTGCTTTTCAGGAAGGTACTCTTCCACATCCCTCCTATTTATGAACACATCACAATCTGCTCCAGGTTCTCGAGCAAATGCGTACCCGTCTTTAGGTTTAATTTTCACTATCTTTCCCTCAAGGCGTTGGGATTTGTTGAGGTTTACATCTCGCCAGGCTACTGTTTTTAAATACTGTGTGCGGGCGATCAGTTCTTGTTTTTAAACTAGTCTCTCTACAACTTTCTCGCATTTGCAGATACACCTTCTGATATATTCATCCCGGGTGATTATCTCTACGGGACCTTTATCACTTGCAGGATCCCCAGGAAAGCCCATCAAGTTTTCCTCTCTGCTATCCCGCTCCCACCAACAGCGGAGCTGCTCACCTCTTACTTCAGCCGATGCAGGTGCTGGTATCAAGGGCTCTGGTAACTGTAGAGATCTTCCTTCTAGAGCTTCGAGTGGGTCGACCACTTGACTGGTTGTTCGGGACACTATTTCAGGGATCGTCACATCCTCGAGATCCACTAGTAACTGCTGTTCCCTGCTCCGGGTAACATTGAGGTTATTAGGGACACAAGCCCAGCCGGGTCATATGGACAGGGATTGCTGACTTTGGTGAACATCAATCTGATTCCGGGTTCTCTGCTCAGCTTGAACCCGGGTCATCTGCCGGGGCAATAGTCGCAGCACACCCCACTCGGTGTCTCCGACCTCCGGACCTCTCCTGCCGCCTTCCACCATGCTGCCTCGGTCACTAAAGTTCTTTCCCTGGCTGGGTTCCTCCACTATCACTTTCTGTGGGCCCTCTGGGATCACTTTGGGTCTTCCTGCAGCCCTTAGCTCAGCGTCCTCTTCTTCCGTCCGGGTGTCCAGCAATGGTGACTCCTCACCAACCGGCTTCCTGCCCCGCCTTCTTTGGGTGTCTACTTCCTCCTCAGCTCCAGCCATCTTCGCATTAGTAGCTACACTTGAGGGCGGAGGCTCCTCCTTAGGATTGATGGCTGGCTCCCGCAGAGTTAAGGGGAGCCAGGGCGGGCCTTTCTCTTCCCGCTCTGGACCGGGTCAGCCCACGATGGGATGTCTTGGCACGCCTCCTCTGCACATGGCCTCAGGCTCCTATGGCCGCCATCATGCACAGTCTTTGGTAGAACAGTCCAACTCACGTTTTCTTGGCACAGGGGGTCCGGTTCTGTTGGATCGGGTCCATCCTGTTTGTGACGCCAAGTTTTGGAGCCCACTGGGACGGGGTACTCGGTACCAGACCGGGGTACTGCTGGGGATATCACGGCGGCCTTGGTCTGGACCGTGTCCCGGGTTCCACAAGTAAAAGGGGGAGTATTTACAGGGGATTGTTTGTCGTGACGCCACCCACGGGTTGTGGTCAATGAGGGGACACCACTGCAGCGTAGCTCTGTCAGGAAGATGGATGGATGGGGCTGCAGCTAGATGGATGAGCCCACCGCGGGTCGAGGCTGCTCCTGACAGGGTGTAAAGGTGCAATACAGTTCTGTATACCTGGAATCATACACGGAAGACTGAAGCAGGGTTCACCGGGTTTTACTTGCACGCTCTTCAATTCAAACAGTACCAACAGTTCAGTTCTTAACACAGTCACTTTACACAGGTTACTCCGGACACTTTGAACCCACTGCAGCCAGGTTGTCTTCCTGAGACCCTTAACTCTCTCTGCAACCTTTCAGGCTTTCCTCTCCTCTACTCTTCCCGGTGGGTTGTATGGCGGCAGCTCGGTCCCTTGTCTGACTTCCCCCTATGTGTGTGGGTGGCAAGCCGGGTCCTATACGCTGCTGTACCTCCAATCCGTGTTGTAGGAACTCCAACCTGGAATTAGGGTTCCCCGTCGGTTTGTCTGGGGAGCCAGCGTGTAGCAGCAGTCCCCTTCAGAGCCGAACCCCCATTGTCCTCCTATATTATATTGCGCATTGCATAGTCTCCCATCACTGTACTCACTGATTAAAAAAGAAAGTAAATACTCACCTCTCTTCTCGCTGCTCTGGTCTCCTCAGCATCTGCTCTGCCGCTCTGCACGTCTCAGCACAGTGGGGCTCAGTGATGACATTATTGTACCCCGCCGTGCTGAGCTGCAGAGGACGGACAGCGGCGTCCGGGACTCGGGAGAAGAATGCTGCTGGCAGAGGCGGCCGGGGTTATAGGAGTGGGAGCGGCATCCGCGGGGTGGCCACCACTGGTACACACACCTTGTACGCACATTAGTCCACATGGCCCGTACATATATGTCTCCACTCCATACACCTAGTACACTCTCGGCCCCGCTCCGTACACCTCATACACTCTTGGCTCTGCTCCATACACCTAGTACACACTCTGCTCTGCTCCGTACACCTAGTACAAACGGCTCCGTACACCTCATACATTCTCTGCTCTGCTCCGTACACCTTGTACACGCTCAGCTCCGCTCCATACACCTAGTACACATGCAGCTGTGCTCCGTACACCTCGTACATTCTCGACTCCGCACTGTACACCTCGTGCACACTCGGCTCCACTCCGTACACCTCATGCACACTCGGCTCCACTCCGTACACCTCGTACACACTCGGCTCCACTCCGTACACACTCGGCTCCACTCCGTACACCTCGTACACACTTGGCTTCACTCCGTACACCTCGTACACACTTGGCTTCACTCCGTACACCTCGCACACAATCGGCACCGCTCTGTATACCTCGTTCACACTCGGCTCCACTCCGTACACCTCACACACAATCGGCTCCGCTCCATACACTTTGTACACACACGGTACTAGCAAGGGCAGACACTTCATGTCGCCTCATGGATGATGCACCCCTGCCTGTGCTGTATAAACTGTCATGTAATTATGCACTACCTTTCAGCAGCTCTCCCCTCTCTCTTAGCAGCTGCCTCCTCCATCCTCCCTTTGCTAACAGTGCAGTGTCAGGTTTCACTTACAGGAGGTCTTTTCTGTTGATATCACCACAGAGGGAGAGAGCTAATACAGATCTGCCTTATCTAGACTCTGTTTCTATAAGCAGATATCCTGTCTTGTGACAGTTTCTGTTTTGCATTTGACCTCTTGTGATGTTGCAAACACAAAAAGCAGAGAGGAGAATACTGCCCCCCCCTCCCCCAGTGATCTCCAGTAATGTGAATATGTGACATGCATATTCATGTATAGGGAGTGGACAGCAGAGAAGTAAGTAGATCATTCACTGTGAATTACAGATGGAATCAATCTCTTTATTTGAAATTTACAGAACATAGGAGGGAAATACAGTTAGGGCCAGAAATATTTGGACAGTGACACAATTTTCGCGAGTTGGGCTCTGCATTCCACCACATTGGATTTAAAATGAAACCTCTACAACAGAATTCAAGTGCAGATTGTAACGTTTAATTTGAAGGGTTGAACAAAAATATCTGATAGAAAATGTAGGAATTGTACACATTTCTTTACAAACACTCCACATTTTAGGAGGTCAAAAGTAATTGGACAAATAAACATAACCCAAACAAAATATTTTTATTTTCAATATTTTGTTGCGAATCCTTTGGAGGCAATCACTGCCTTAAGTCTGGAACCCATGGACATCACCAAACGCTGGGTTTCCTCCTTCTTAATGCTTTGCCAGGCCTTTACAGCCGCAGCCTTCAGGTCTTTCTTGTTTGTGGGTCTTTCCGTCTTAAGTCTGGATTTGAGCAAGTGAAATGCATGCTCAATTGGGTTAAGATCTGGTGATTGACTTGGCCATTGCAGAATGTTCCACTTTTTTGCACTCATGAACTCCTGGGTAGCTTTGGCTGTATGCTTGGGGGTCATTGTCCATCTGTACTATGAAGCGCCGTCCAATCAACTTTGCAGCATTTGGCTGAATCTGGGCTGAAAGTATATCCCGGTACACTTCAGAATTCATCCGGCTACTCTTGTCTGCTGTTATGTCATCAATAAACACAAGTGACCCAGTGCCATTGAAAGCCATGCATGCCCATGCCATCACGTTGCCTCCACCATGTTTTACAGAGGATGTGGTGTGCCTTGGATCATGTGCCGTTCCCTTTCTTCACCAAACCTTTTTCTTCCAATCATTCTGGTACAGGTTGATCTTTGTCTCATCTGTCCATAGAATACTTTTCCAGAACTGAGCTGGCTTCTTGAGGTGTTTTTCAGCAAACTTAACTCTGGCCTGTCTATTTTTGGAATTGATGAATGGTTTGCATCTAGATGTGAACCCTTTGTATTTACTGTCATGGAGTCTTCTCTTTACTGTTGACTTAGAGACAGATACACCTACTTCCCTGAGAGTGTTCTGGACTTCAGTTGATGTTGTGAACGGGTTCTTCTTCACCAAATAAAGTATGCGGCGATCATCCACCACTGTTGTCATCCGTGGACGCCCAGGCCTTTTACAGTTCCCAAGCTCACCAGTCAATTCCTTTTTTCTCAGAATGTACCCAACTGTTGATTTTGCTACTCCAAGCATGTCTGCTATCTCTCTGATGGATTTTTTCTTTTTTCTCAGCCTCAGGTTGTTCTGCTTCACCTCAATTGAGAGTTCCTTTGACCGCATGTTGTCTGGTCACAGCAACAGCTTCCAAATGCAAAACCACACACCTGGAATCCACCCCTGACCTTTTAACTACTTAATTGATTACAGGTTAACGAGGGAGACGCCTTCAGAGTTAATTGCAGCCCTTAGAGTCCATTGTCCAATTACTTTTGGTCCCTTGAAAAAGAGGAGGCTATGCATTACAGAGCTATGATTCCTAAACCCTTTCTCCGATTTGGATGTGGAAACTCTCATATTGCAGCTGGGAGTGTGCACTTTCAGCCCATATTATATATATAATTGTATTTCTGAACATGTTTTTGTAAACAGCTAAAATAACAAAACTTGTGTCACTGTCCAAATATTTCTGGCCCTAACTGTATACGTAATAGAAATACATAGAGTTTAGAGAAAGGAATTAGAAAATTATAGTAGTTAACAAATGGATTTTTGACCTGACAGTTTTCCAATAAAGAGCGCAGAAAAATGTGATAAAATCAATCACAAAGCATTATTTTAGCTGCTATGTGAGCCATCATTAACAACCAGTCCAATATTGTTTTTTTTTTTCAATGAAATGACAATAAGGGTACCGTCACACCTGGAGATATCGCCGGCGATTCCACAGGCTACGCACGTGCGCGTGCACGTATTTGCGTGTCACCCAAGGTCGCCGACGCCCATTTACACGGGGCGCCAACTTAGGCGACGCTCGGGCGACGACCCGACCGGAAATTGCCCAAGGCCCAGAGGCGATCCAGTCGCCGCTTCCTTGTCACACACAGCCACCACATTAGCGATGTGGGCGTAATTTTTAGCCGCATCTCGGAGCTAGGCGTTAACATAATGTTGTGTGACGCCTTGAAGACGTGTGATTGGTCATTATTTAATGTGTCCTTGTTTGCCGCGCCACATAGTTACATGTAAATGCATGTGCATATTGGCTCGGTGCTTTATAGACAACTCTCGTGTGATGTGTCGCTGATTATTGCTATACGCATTGGCGTTGCCAGGAAGGCAAAACACGACGCTCGCGTGACATTTTATTGTACAGTAAATATGTACAGCGCTTTTGTAAAGTGTGTTGTGCTACTGCGTTGTCTAATAAAATCACTCTTGCTTTCTTGGTCTGGATAATATTGCAGCCTTGAAAGTATGTGTGTGCACAGATATTTTTGTGTTTGCAGTTATGGGATGTTTAGATCACCTATCATTTCCTTCTCCATGGGTGTGCAGAATATGTGTAATGAAATACATGTATATGGGGGATAACACACACATGCACCATACAGTGTCACCACAAAGGCCTGTCCCTGGGTCCCGTACATATGTCCCCAGTGCTTATGTACCCCTATAAATCTGACATTATGGCACCATACGTTCGTGGTACACCAAACTGGGACATGCATCTCTTTCCTTGGACAACTAAACCTTTTTGAGGACACAAATATGTACTTGTTTTATTGTGTCACCCTTTTTTACGTATAATGGTATGGGGTAAAACCCCGTTACAGGGGTATCAAGTAATAAACATATATATATATCTATGCACCCAAAAAATTGACAAACGTTCATAGTTATAACAACATATTTTTTATTAAAACTTATGACCAACATGGTCAATAAAAACATACAGATAAAATCCCGTAAAACATTTGAAAATTTTTGTTAAAAATATTAAGATTCAGGAACAGGCTGGGCTTCTTCAGGGGCAGAGGTCGGATTGGCCCCTTTATACAGCTCTATTAAATTGGACAATTGTCCGAGTTTTTCTGCCGCATCGTCGCAGGCCGCCTCCAGCTCCTGCAGGGATGGGCCACCTACAGAGGATACAGAACATCAACATCAGCAACATGTTTAGGACACATAGCAGGTGTGTTGTCATAGAAGTGTTTGCACTTACCAGGGGGCTGGGGAGCCACCATTTGGGGGGGTGGGGATGGAGAGGGGCTTACTGCCCAGTCCACCTCTTCGCTGGGAGGATTATCTGTAACTAGCTGTGAGCCCGATGCAAATGCATCGGGTGTCTAGAATATTTTTAATTTTTTTTTTAGATGGAACCTGCAAAACCGCACTTGCCGCACCTGCCGCAAGTCCCCCTATACTTTCTATGGGGATTACCGCAACCGCGCTGCAAGTGTAGCGACTCGCAATGGCCTCGCGGCCATTGCTCGCGCTACACAGCGACTCGCAATAGATCCCCATTGAAAGTATAGGGGGACTTGCGGCAGGTGCGGCGGCTGAGGTAGCGACTCGCAATGGCCTCGCGGCCATTGCTCGCGCTACCTCAGCGGGAAATCGCTAGCTTTGTGGCCGAGCCTCTGGTTCTATTTTCGGCCAGCGACTCGCAATGGCCGCTTCGCGGCCATTGCTCGCACAAAGCTAGCGACTCGCAATGGCCTCGCGGCCATTGCTCGCGCAGCTAACGACTCGCATTGGCCGCTACGCGGCCAATGCTTCGCCGTGGTGACGTCAGAGTGTGACATATCCACGACGTGCTGGGGTCCGACACAAAACGTGCTACGGCAATTATATAGTAGATACACACACACATATACAGTATACACATATATACAGTATACACACACATATACAGTATACACACACACACATATACAGTATACACACACACACATACAGTATACACATATATACAGCATACACACACATATATAGTATACACACATATACAGTATACAGACACACACATATACAGTATAACACACACATACAGTATACACACACATACAGTATACACACACATATACAGCATACACACACACATATACAGTATACACACACATACAGTATACACACACATATACAGCATACACACACACATATACAGTATACACACACATATACAGCATACACACACATATATACAGTATACACACACACACGTATACAGTATACACACACACACACATATAATCTCACTCTTCAGTGCAGACTTTGTATGAAGAAGGCGCAGATCTCCTCTATCTCTGTGATTAGAGCTGTCTCCTCAGCTTTGCAGCATTTTCGGTCCCCTGAGGACTACATCTCCCATCATGCACTGCGGCTCCTCCCCTGTGATGCTGTGATCCTGGAAGCGGTGAGGAATCTAAGGGGGAGGTGGCATCCAGCCTATCATTGTGTGATTGGGGTGGTCCCCTTGGGCTTGTTCGGGCCACCCCTGGGCTCAGCACATAATGGATGCGGCTGGGGCCGGGTGTGTGGTACGGACACGCCCCTTAGTTACCCGACCGCGGCCTTGGTTACCAAGCTCTCCGGGGAGAGTGGAGGGAGACCGGGGAGCGTGGAGCGTGGAGGGGAGAGCGGGGAGCGTGGAGGGGAGACAGGGGAGCGTGGAGGGGAGAGCGGGGAGCGTGGAGGGGAGCGGCGATGACAGCGGCGAGGGATGCGGGATGACAGCGAGGGGAGCGGGATGACATCGGCGAGGGGTCGCAATGCCCGCTACGCGGGCAATGCCTCGCACGGCGTGGTGACGTCACAGTGTGACATATCCACGACGTGCCGGGGTCCGACACAAAACGTGCTACGGCAATTATATAGTAGATGAGATCAGCATATGTGTATTTGTTAGCCCATAACAAAGGTCCCTACATACAAATTAAGGGGAAAAAAAAAGAAAGTCAGATATAGTGCACAGTATATATGAGTACTATTGACATTACACACACCTTCTTGGCCGCCTGTGAGGTCCTGAGGGGACACATCTGGCGGTGTTCCTGCCGGCGGTGTGCCTGGTAACCCGGATGGTGGATGTTCAGGGCTTCTTTCGCCACCTGTTGAGGGAACAACATATTTTGTCACAATAATAACACGGCCAGATATGTGGGGACTGAATACACAGTGCTGTTTGTAGTTCATTAGGTCAGGATGAGTGAGATTGAAAGAATGGCAGGATATGCCAACATTATGTCAGATGTGGGTAGGGTCAACATATGACAATATGTGGCTAGGTAAATTAGACATATAGGTTACAGAGGACTATAGGGTGTATGTGGATGATGCAGGTAGATAATCCTGCAGCTGCAGAGTCATGATGAAGCTCTCACATACATTGGCCATATATATGTTGGGGTGTACAGTGGCATGTGCTGGCCTTCATATGTCTTTCGTTACACAGAAGGGTATGTGTATTTTGTCATGCTACTCACCCCTCATCCGGGCAATCCTGGCACGCAGTCTGGGGATGCGCCCGGGAGTTTTGAACTTCAGATCTGCAATCTTTTTGCAGATCTGCTTGGTGGAACGCTGAATGCCCAAACGACTTTCCAGACGCCTCTTCACCCTCCGCAGGACATCCTGCTTGTGGAGGCGCAGATGGATGTGGTGCTGGTGACACCAATAATCCTTCTGGTCACAAGTGGCAATCAGCAGAATGAGCTCAGGCTCTCCCCAAACTGCAGCTCTCCTGGGTGCCGCCATTTTAATTATTCTGCAGGGGAAGGGGAGGGCGGCGCCAAAAGATTGACAACGCTCGGGCGAATTTGTGGCAGGCACATCTCTGGACTTTAGCACACAGCCGCAAACACAGAGGCGACATCAATGTACAGTATGTACGCTCCTGGGTAAGACACCTTTGGACATCATCAAATATGGTGCCGAGGAACAACACAACCAATCGGAACGCTCGAGCTGCCACCAATCCACGCAGACCGCCAGAGCTAGTAAATACGCCCTGAAACGCCTACCGGAATGGTTTAGGCGCTCGTGAGATGTTACACAGGGCGATCAGCACACATCGCCCAAGAATGGTCGCCTGGTTTCAGAGCTCTGATGTGAAACCAGGCGACCACTGAGACATGTCGCCGTCGCCCGTTTACATTAGGCGACGCATTGGCGATGTCGCCGGCAACAGGCCACGCCTCGGCGTCGCCCGTGGAATCGCCGGCGATATCTCCAGGTGTGACGGTACCCTTAAGGCCACTTTACACACACCAACTCCTCTGTCCAACTTCTGAACAACTTATTGGTTGCAGTGAAATCTTGGACACATTGCTCCATTTTGTGGCTGTGTACAAATGTAACAATGTGTCCATGATTTCACTGCAACCAGTAAGTTGTTCAGAAGTTGGACAGATAAGTTGGTGTGTGTAAAGTGGCCCTTACACTTTAACTGCCAACAAAAGTTCACTATATACAAGAGTATTACCACATGGGACTGAAGAGATAATGGAGCGACAAGCATTTATTTGTGTTTCCTCATTTTTAGATGACGTTCAGGAACTTTTGTGTTGTTCCTTGTACTTTTACCACTGATTTAATAACTATATTTATAGCTGCTGGTATTTCCCTAAACATATATTCTCCTATATAGGTATGTAGTTGGGTGAGGTGAACTTTAGAAAAACTTCCTGTTCATAGCCAGGGTCAGGGGCACAACATAGTAACATAGTAACATAGTTTTTAAGGTTGAAGGAAGACTTTAAGTCCATCTAGGTCAACCCATAGCCTAACATGTTGATCCAGAGGAAGGCAAAAAAAACCCCATGTGGCAACACTAAGCTCCACATTGGGGGGAAAAATTCCTTCCTGACTCCAGATATGGCAATCAGACTAGTTCCCTGGATCAACGCCCTATCAAAGAATCTAGTATATATAACTGGTAATATTATAGTTTTCAAGAAAGGCATCCAGGCCCTTCTTAAATGTTAGTAGTGACTCACTCATTACACCATCATGTGGCAGAGAGTTCCATAGTCTCACTGCTCTTACAGTAAAGAATCCGCGTCTGTGATTATGATTAAACCTTCTTTCCTCCAGACGTAGAGGATGCCCCCTTGTCCCCGTCTCTGTAGAGGATGCCCCCTTGTCCTCAGGCCTAAGAGTAAAGAGATCATTAGAAAGGTCTCTGTACTGCCCCCTCATATATTTATACATTATTATAAGATCACCCCTAAGCCTTCGTTTTTCCAAGCTAAATAACCCCAAGTTTAATAACCTGTCTTGGTATTGCAGACCCCTCAGTCCTCTAATAACCTGTCTTGGTATTGCAGACCCCCCAGTCCTCTAATAACCTGTCTTGGTATTGCAGACCCCTCAGTCCTCTAATAACCTGTCTTGGTATTGCAGACCCCTTAGTCCTCTAATGACTTTTGTCGCTCTTCTCTGGACCCGCTCTAGTTCAGCTATGTCTTTCTTATACACCGGAGACCAGAATTGTACACAGTATTCTAAGTGTGGTCGCACTAGTGACTTGTATAGAGGTAAAATTATGTTCTCCTCATGAGCATCTATGCCTCTTTTAATACATCCCATTATTTTATTTGCCTTTGCAACAGCTGCCTGACACTGGCCACTAAATGTGAGTTTGTCATCTACCCATACACCCAGGTCTTTTTCAGTGACAGTTTTGCCCAGTGTTTTACAATTAAGCACATAATTATACCTTTTGTTTCCTCTGCCCAAGTGCATAACTTTACATTTATCCCCATTAAAGCGCATTTGCCATTTAGCAGCCCAAGCTTCTAGTTTACATAAATCCTCCTGTAATATAAAATTGTCCTCCTCTGTATTGATTACCCTGCAGAGTTTAGTGTTATCTGCAAATATTGAGATTCTACTCTGTATGCCCCCTACAAGGTCATTAATAAATATATTAAATAGAAGCGGGCCCAACACTGACCCCTGTGGTACCCCACTGTTAACTGTGACCCATTCTGAGTGTGTTCCATTAATAACCACCCTTTGTTTCCTATCACTAAGCCAGTTCTTAACCCACTTACACATATTTTCCCCTATCCCCATTGCCCTCATTTTATGTATCAACCTTTTGTGTGGCACCGTATCAAAAGCTTTTGAAAAGTCCATATACACCACAAGTACGGAGTCACAGGCAGGACAGGTTTAGAGTCACAGGCCGGGTTCAGAATCACATTATGGGTTCAGGATCACAGGAGTACGTGTTCAAGAACACAGCAATATGTGTTCAGGTACAAAGGAGTACAGGTTCAGGATCACAGGGACCAGACAACGTTACCAGCAGTCAAAGAAACTAGGAAGTAAAGTTGCTCAGGCACCTCCCTACAGAGAAGGGTGCCTTAAAAGGAATCTGTCAGTGGGAATTTGCTAAGTAAGCTGAGGACAGCATGCTTAAAAAAAAAAAAAAGAGTTTAAAAAATTAAAAGCAACTGTGCCTCTCCTAGGCCCTTCACATCAGCGTTTTTCACTGATTACGGCAGATACGGCAGATTTACCGCATCTGCCACCTAATGGCCGCACTTGCCGCACTCCTGCGGCAAGCCCCATGCATTGACTATGGGGCTTGTGGCAAGTGCAGTATTGCTCCGAACCGGCACTTGCAGCTGTGGTTATTTTGCGCAGCCGCAACTGCCGGATCGCGGCAATACCACACTTGCCACAAGCCCCATAGTCAATGCATGGGGAGTGCCGCAAGTTCGGCCATTAGGCGGCAGATGCGATAAATCTGCCGTATCTGCCGCAATCAGTGAAACACGCTGATGTGAAAGGGGCCTTATCTGTGTGTGAAATATTGTTTACCAGAAGAGTTTCTCACCCTGTGATTACCATTACAGGACTACAATGTCACAGCACAGTAGTCTGACACATCCCCACTGTGATTGACACACAGGTCAATGCACAATCCCTATTGAGAGCATTGGGGTGGGGATAGCTCTCCCAGCTCTGCTACATGCCTGAAATGAAATTCTTTGATTATGTGAGAACGGCTGCAGCCAGTAATCTATGATACATCATTGGATTCAGAATTTTCTTGTCCACATTATGTTGATGTCTAATGAGGTAGCAAATTCTGCTGACAGATTCCCCCATAGGCTATAGGCTGGGGACATTTGGGCACGTGCTGCCCCTTCAAGAGGGGAGCACGCATGTGTGGCGCCCCTGCGGCTGGGCGCCACAGGGAGGTATTACAGTATGACAACCAAATGTGATATCTCTGTAAGGTGCTAGTTCAGGGTTAAACCTGTGGAGTCTGTACGTGCACACACCGAGGATTAGGCCACTAGAGTAGGGGAAACCGGTAATTTAGTAGGTCACAAAAGGGGGTGGAGCCTAGGGGTAGATGTAGAAGAGAGTGACAGTTTTTAGTTAGTTAGTGCTGGGAAGGCAGTCAGGAAGGTCAGGCCTGACAGCACGGCCAACAGGAGGGAGCCCCATCTTCAAGTGGGGGCCCAGGACAGCAGGCAACGGGTCAGGACTGGTTGGAGCCAGCTGGTCGTGTTGAGGGAACACCGGCAACGCAGGAAGCCGAGGCAGATAGAAGTTCAGCTCTATCTGCAGACTGACAAGTGCAGGCCCCTAGGAACCGGGTTGCTGACAGCACCACAAGGTACCTCTCCCCTCAGGACCACAAATAGATTCTAGACCACAGGAGTAACGGCCCGAGTACCGGTGGCGGGAGAAGCAACAGGCCCCATAGGAACCGGTAAAGGAGAACCGTGCCCCATCGTGTGATATCAGGGGACTGGCGGGGGAGCTTTGCGAGGGTGGTAGGACTAGAAACTGGAAAGTAACCCTGAAAGACAAAGGATACAAACATCTAGAGACTCCATAAGGGGAATCCTGAGCTGGCAACATCCACTCTGTAAACCAAGCTGTACCGTGTTACGTTTTACCATCTGCCGGTACCTAATAAAGTGGAGTTAAACTTGAACTGGTTTCCGTTGTTCTTCCCGCCGGTGCCCGGAGGGCTCAGCACCACCAGCAGCTCAGCAGAGGGGTAAGAACTGCCACACCAACCATCACCACTACTACCCTCCCTCACCATATTCCTTCACCGCTGCCCTGAGGAAATAGCTCCACCTGTAGGGAGCTGGACTACTCTCTGCTGCACCCACCATCACCTCAGTGGCTGGCTTGCAGCGCCGGTACCTATATTACCAAGAACTACATGTGGCGTCACGATCCCCTGTAAATACCCTCTCCTCCCCCACCATCTACCCAAATGATAACCAGGGCACGGAACCGGGTTCCCGTCCACCCGTGACTCCCTATTCAAGTCATCAGCCTCAGTGTCCGAGTACCCCTAGCCCTGGCCTCATCACATTCGTCCTAAGCATGTTGCCAGGAGACCTGTGTGATGTGCGCAGTCCTTTGGAACTAGGGACTGCAGCAGAAGCCTGGACAGGAAGAACATATGGACGTCTTCAATGGTAAATGTGTCAGCATCACTGCCAGGGGGAGGAACCGGGACAGAGCAGGGACGCTGGTGTTACATGTTCCCTTACTCCACCTCTTCTCTACTTTTTTATTCTCAATATACTATTAATGGGGATGACCATATTGTTATGCCTCCTCCATTCCTTAGGCTATGTTCATATGACACCGCGCAAGCCCACTCCAGGGACGTGGGGTACTCCTTACTGGGCCAGTTCTTACGACTCTTTTGGGGGATGTCAGGTGGCCACCTGGCTTCGTGACCCTGGCGGTGTCAATTAAAAGTTCACTCTCTGAGAACAGGGTGGCAATAAAAGAAAAGTGGTATTTATGACGCTACCTGCGATGTACGACTATGTCTGGCCGCCGCTGCTTCAGAACCTCTGGGGACAGAGACCGGCAGCTCAGATAGTTTCGCTCCCCACAGGTGGAGCGGTTCCCCAGGGCAGGGAGTAGAGCAGTCAGTTCTTTCCTTGGCCGGTGTTCATCGGGTCATCAGCACATCAGGGTGTCATGTGGCCTCTGCAGCTGATGGTCACCGCTAATAAAAGTCTCACACACTTACATAGTAACATAGTATTTAAGGTTGAAGGAAGACTTTAAGTCCATCTAGTTCAACCCATAGCCTAACATGTTGATCCAGAGGAAGGCAAAAAAAACCCATGTGGCAACACTAAGCTCCACATTGGGGAAAAAATTCCTTCCTGACTCCAGATACGGCAATCAGACTAGTTCCCTGGATCAACGCCCTATCAAAGGATCTAGTATATATAACTGGTAATATTATAGTTTTCAAGAAAGGCATCCAGGCCCTTCTTAAATGTTAGTAGTGACTCCCTCATTACAACAGCATGTGGCAGAGAGTTCCATAGTCTCACTGCTCTTACAGTAAAGAATCCGCGTCTGTGATTATGATTAAACCTTCTTTCCTCCAGACGTAGAGGATGCCCCCTTGTCCCAGTCTCAGGCCTAAGAGTAAAGAGATCATTAGAAAGGTCTCTGTACTGCCCCCTCATATATTTATACATTATTATAAGATCACCCCTAAGCCTTCGTTTTTCCAAGCAAAATAACCCCAAGTTTAATAACCTGTCTTGGTATTGCAGACCCCTTAGTCCTCTAATAACCTGTCTTGGTATTGTAGACCCCTCAGTCCTCTAATAACCTGTTTTGGTATTGCAGACCCCTCAGTCCTCTAATAACCTGTCTTGGTATTGTAGACCCCTCAGTCCTCTAATAACCTGTCTTGGTATTGCAGACCCCTCAGTCCTCTAATAACCTGTCTTGGTATTGCAGACCCCTCAGTCCTCTAATAACCTGTCTTGGTATTGCAGACCCCTCAGTCCTCTAATAACCTGTCTTGGTATTGCAGACCCCCAGTCCTCTAATAACCTGTCTTGGTATTGCAGACCCCCAGTCCTCTAATAACCTGTCTTGGTATTGCAGACCCCTCAGTCCTCTAATAACCTGTCTTGGTATTGCAGTCCCCTCAGTCCTCTAATAACCTGTCTTGGTATTGCAGACCCCTCAGTCCTCTAATAACCTGTCTTGGTATTGCAGACCCCTCAGTCCTCTAATAACCTGTCTTGGTATTGCAGACCCCTCAGTCCTCTAATACTGTCTTGGTATTGCAGACCCCTCAGTCCTCTAATAACCTGTCTTGGTATTGTAGACCCCCCAGTCCTCTAATAACCTGTCTTGGTATTGCAGACCCCTCAGTCCTCTAATAACCTGTCTTGGTATTGCAGACCCCTCAGTCCTCTAATAACCTGTCTTGGTATTGCAGACCCCTTAGTCCTCTAATGACTTTTGTCGCTCTTCTCTGGACCCGCTCTAGTTCAGCTATGTCTTTCTTATACACCGGAGACCAGAATTGTACACAGTATTCTAAGTGTGGTCGCACTAGTGACTTGTATAGAGGTAAAATTATGTTCTCCTCATGAGCATCTATGCCTCTTTTAATGCATCCCATTATTTTATTTGCCTTTGCAGCAGCTGCCTGACACTGGCCACTAAATGTGAGTTTGTCATCTACCCATACACCCAGGTCTTTTTCAGTGACAGTTTTGCCCAGTGTTTTACAATTAAGCACATAATTATACCTTTTGTTTCCTCTGCCCAAGTGCATGACTTTACATTTATCCCCATTAAAGCGCATTTGCCATTTAGCAGCCCAAGCTTCTAGTTTACATAAATCCTCCTGTAATATAAAATTGTCCTCCTCTGTATTGATTACCCTGCAGAGTTTAGTGTCATCTGCAAATATTGAGATTCTACTCTGTATGCCCTCTACAAGGTCATTAATAAATATATTAAATAGAAGCGGGCCCAACACTGACCCTGTTGTACCCCACTGTTAACTGTGACCCATTCTGAGTGTGTTCCATTAATGACCACCCTTTGTTTCCTATCACTAAGCCAGTTCTTAACCCACTTACACATATTTTCCCCTATCCCCATTGCCCTCATTTTATGTATCAACCTTTTGTGTGGCACCGTATCAAAAGCTTTGAAAAGTCCATATACACCACATCCACTGCATTTCTTTGGTCCAGTCCAGAACTTACCTCTTCTTAGAAGCTTATTAGATTAGTTTGACAGGAATGGTCCCTCGTAAACCCGTTGATATTGGGTCATGAGGTTATTTTTATTCAGATACTCCAGTATAGCATCTGTTAGAAAACCCTCTAGGACTTTACCCACAGTAGAGGTTAAGCTTACTGGCCTATAATTTCCAAGTTCAGTTTTTGTCCCCTTTTTGAATATTGGCACCACATTTGCTATACGCCAGTCCTGTGGTACAGACCTTGTTATTATGGAATCTTTTAATATTAAAAATAATGGTCTATCTATCACAGTACTTACCGTATATACTCGTGTATAAGCCGACCCGTGTATAAGCCGACCCCACTACTTTTGCCCCCAAAACCTGGGAAAACCTACTGACTCATGTATAAGCCGAGGGTGGACCCCAGCACAGGTATATAGCCCCCAGCAGTGTGGTATACAGCAGCCCCAGAGGTATATACAGCAGCCCCAGTGGTAGTATACAGCAGCAGCCCCAGTGGTATATACAGCAGCAGCCCCAGTAGTTAGTATAAAGCAGCCCCAGAGGTATATACAGCAGCCCCGAGGTGTATACAGCAGCCCCAGTGGTAGTATACAGCAGCCCCAGTGGTATATACAACCCCAGAGGTAGTATACAGCAGCCCCAGAGGTAGTATACAGCAGCCCCAGAGGTATATACAGTCCCAGTGGTAGTATACAGCAGCCCCAGAGGTATATACAGTCCCAGTGGTAGTATACAGCAGCCCCAGAGGTATATACAGCCCCAGTGGTAGTATACAGCAGCCCCAGAGGTATATACAGCCCCAGTGGTAGTATACAGCAGCCCCAGTGGTATATACAGCCCCAGTGGTAGTATACAGCAGACCCAGAGGTATATACAGCCCCAGTGGTAGTATACAGCAGCCCCAGAGGTATATACAGCCCCAGAGGTATCTACAGCCCCTGTGGTAGTATACAGCAGCCCCAGAGGTATATACAGCCCCAGTGGTAGTATACAGCAGCCCCAGAGGTATATACAGCCCCAGTGGTAGTATACAGCAGCCCCAGTGGTATATACAGCCCCAGTGGTAGTATACAGCAGCCCCAGAGTTATATACAGCCCCAGTGGTATATATAGCCCCAGTGGTAGTATACAGCAGCCCCAGAGGTATATACAGCCCCAGTAGTAGTATACAGCAGCTCCAGAGGTATATACAGCCCCAGTGGTAGTATACAGCAGCCCCAGTGGCATATACAGCCCCAGTGGTAGTATACAGCAGCCCCAGAGGTATATACAGCCCCAGTGGTAGTATACAGCAGCCCCAGAGGTATATACAGCCCCAGTGGTAGTATACAGCAGCCCCCAAATGCTGGCACTCGCCCCCCTTGTAAGGGCCCCCCCCCGCTGCTTATCTTACCATCCCGGTCTTCTGCTCAGCGCCGCTCCTCGGTGCTCCGTTCTCCATGCTCCGTCCTCACTGCATCCGGGATCCCCGGCCGTCGCGCAATAACGTCATATGCCTGCGATGGCCGGAGATCCCGGATGTTGCAGGACGGGAGAATGAAGAACGGAGCACCGAGGAGCAGCGCTGTGCAGAAGACCGGAATGGTAAGATACGCAGCGGGGGGACGGGGCCCTTACAAGGGGGGAGAGTGCCAGCATTTGGGGGCATATATGCACTGCTTCCCCTGCCGCTGATTGACAGGGGGAAGCAGTCCATATATAATGAGTGGCCCCGACTACCGCATTGACCCGTGTATAAGCCGAGGGGGAGACTTTTCAGCCCAAATTTTGGGCTGAAAAACTCGGCTTATACTCGAGTATATACGGTAATTCCTGCAGCACTCTGGGGTGTATCCCATCTGGGCCTGGAGATTTGTCAATTTTAGTGATTTTTAGACGATGCCGTACTTCCTCTTGGGTTAAGCAAGTGACATTTAATTGAGACTTTTTGTTATCACTGATCATATTGTCTGTGATGGGATTTTCTTGTGTAAATACTGTTGAAAAAAAGTCATTTAGCATATTGGCTCTTTCCTCATCCTCGTCCACCATTTGGTGTAATTTTATGACGACTGCATGAAGGTCCTTTGTCCTATTAAAGTTTATATTTACGTACCAGCATGTTTAACAGATTCTCTCCCACCTGTGGTACGTGCCTCATATCTTCTAACTTTAGATTTTATGCCATTTGTTGCTATAAAACCACATTGTTATGTTGGAGAAGGTAATGATCTGAGGAGGCTGAAATTCCAATATCTGAACCTCTTGGTTTCCAAAGAAAAATCACCAGCAGAAGAGCCTGGAGGAGGATAGAGGAGCCTGGAGGAGGATAGAGGAGCCTGGAGGAGGATAGAGGAGCCTGGAGGAGGATAGAGGAGCCTGGAGGAAGATAGAGGAGTCTGGAGGAGGATAGAGGAGTCTAGAGGAGGACAGAGGAGTATGGAGAAGGATGAAGAAGTCTGGAGGAGGACAGAGGAGTCTGGAGGAGGACAGAGGAGCCTGGAGGAGGATAGAGGAGCCTGGAGGAGGACAGAGGAGCCTGGAGGAGGACAGAGGAGTCTGGAGGAGGATAGAGGAGCCTGGAGGAGGATAGAGGAGCCTGGAGGAAGATAGAGGAGTCTGGAGGAAGATAGAGGAGTCTGGAGGAAGATAGAGGGGTCTGGAGGAAGATAGAGGGGTCTGGAGGAAGATAGAGGAGTCTGGAGGAGGATAGAGGAGTCTGGAGGAGGACAGAGGAGTATGGAGAAGGATGAAGAAGTCTGGAGGAGGACAGAGGAGTCTGGAGGAGGACAGAGGAGCCTGGAGGAGGATAGAGGAGCCTGGAGGAGGATAGAGGAGCCTGGAGGAGGATAGAGGAGCCTGGAGGAGGATAGAGGAGCCTGGAGGAAGATAGAGGAGCCTGGAGGAAGATAGAGGAGTCTGGAGGAAGATAGAGGAGTCTGGAGGAAGATAGAGGGGTCTGGAGGAAGATAGAGGAGTCTGGAGGAGGATAGAGGAGTCTGGAGGAGGATAGAGGAGTCTGGAGGAGGACAGAGGAGTATGGAGAAGGATGAAGAAGTCTGGAGGAGGACAGAGGAGTCTGGAGGAGGATGAAGAAGTCTGGAGGAGGATAGAGTTGTCTGGAGGAGGACAGAGGAGTATGGATGATGATGGTGGAGTCTGGGGGAGGATGGAGGAGTCTGGAGGAAGACAGAGGAGTCTGGAGGAGAACAGAGGAGTCTGGAGGAGAACAGAGAAGTCTGGAGGAGAACAGAGGAGTCTGGAGGAGAACAGAGGAGTCTGGAGGAGAACAGAGGAGTCTGGAGGAGAACAGAGGAGTCTGGAGGAGAACAGAGGAGTCTGGAGGAGAACAGAGGAGTCTGGAGGAGAACAGAGGAGTCTGGAGGAGGACGTTAGACAGTAGTCAGCTACTAATGTGGATGGAGAGGGTGCCAAGTTTGTCAGCGGTTGCCCTTTTTATGACAGTTTGAATAAAACATCAAATTAACAAATAGAATAAGAAAAATAAATTTCCATTTACTAGGGCAGAATTTTACATAAGTCACAGACAAACGTTCTATGATCTGTTTCGCCCTTTCAGGTGTCTTCAGTCCTCACACAAGGAATAGAGAGAAGATCCTTTTAGGGAATCCTTTTCCATTTCATGAAACATCTTGATGTCATATTTCATTATTTTCTTCCTTTTTCTTGAGTAAAAACAAGGAGATGTAACAACTCTATGAAATGCTTCCTTCACACCAATTACGCTCTTCACATATCCTTCATGATCATAAATTCCCATGGTCCACATAGTGTCCATAATCTGCAATCCGAATACATTTGAGGTAAGGAGTTGTAGACATAACACGCTCCTGCAGATATCGCTGGTGTCAGAGAGCGTCACTGAGTGATCGCATTACAGTCCGTGTGTCCGGCTTATTACAGATCCAGTATTTGTCTGAGTAACACGATGCGCTGGAGACGCGTCCGCTGTTCAGGAACACACACTGCGACACTCCATGAATGCGGAACCTGCAGAGTGGTCAGAGAATGGAAACTGTTACAATATTCACTTTACTGATGGAGCAGCTGCAGGGAATATTACTTCCCCGCAACTGCCCAGGTTTTGGTTTTCTCTTCTATCGGTATTCCTACTACCTCTTGCACAAGAATTTGACATTAGATTACAAAGAAAATTAGTGATGGTGAATATTGTTTTTCCTGGACTATGATATCATTGACATATTTTGGTCAATCAGCATCAGATGAGATTGACACCAGGCGCCAGTCAGCTGATACCTGGAACTAAAGCACCAAAGCTTTAAGCGCCATCTGGTGGCCATTATCGAACACTGCAGCTCAGATCCCATTCACTTTAATATGAATCCCCAGCAGCAAGATATTATACGTTTCAGACCTCTTTTCTCTGGAAGAAAAGATCCAAAACAGGTGGATGTGGTGGATGTTTCTAGGGTCTAGCAATGAGACAGCTGGAAATTGTCAAAATGTGTAGGAGCTGCCAAGAATAGGACTGATTTTAAAGGTGATGTCCACTAGTATGATAACTCCTTTTGAATCCAAGTTTCCCCCCCAAGAAAATAATAGACCCTGTACTCACCTCGCGTTCTGCCACCGTTCCAGCGCTGCCGGTAACCGCAGCTTGAGGATCATGTGACATTGTGACATCACATGTCCAATCACCACCGGCTCCCTTGTCCCCACCTTAGGACCGAATAAGCTATCAAGAGGAATTGACCGTCACCCGCGGCGTAATTTCCTGTTGATAGCTCATTTGGTACAAAAGGTGATTGGATGCGTGATGTCACAATGTCACGTGAACCCTGAGCCGTGGTTACCGGCAGCGCTGGAATGGCGGCAGAATGGGGGGTGAGTATATGGTAATGGTGGGGAAACAAATGGATTCAGAAGGGGTTGTCCTAGTAGTGGACAAACCCTTTAAGTAAGAAAGTAACTTGTTTAGATGGATCTCATGCTTCAATAAATTCCGCCCCATGGACAGCTCCTCTTGCCAAAACAGCTAGAGTTACAGACTTTCCCAAAATATGGTTCCCCTTGGCCCATATCTCCGGCTAAAGGCAGGTTAGCCTTATTAAGTCTATCTGGCCGTCTGGTGATGGTTTACTTATCGATTGTTTGAAGACAGACTTCCTTTAGGCTGGTTTCACACTGTGGTCAGATCAGGTTAGATCAGGTTAGATCAGGTTAGATCAGGTCAGATCAGGTCAGATCAGGTCAGATCAGGTCAGGTTTTGTGTTCCAAAACCAGGAGAGGAACTTGCAGAGAAAAAGTATAATTGAAAGATTGACACCTGTCCTAAGTTTTGGAGTCACTCCTGGTTTTGGCACACAAAACCTGACCTGATCTGACCTGATCTGACCGCAGTGTGAAGCCAGCCTTACACGGAACCTGATCGGTGGTCCCCCATGTACCCCAAACCACCACCAGCATTTCTCTATCCCTTTATTAATATCCTGCCTGGCAAACCTTCTATAGTGTTTAACACTTTAAAATAATAATAATTCTTAAAGATCTGTTTAAGTCTGTTTTAACATGCTAATTCCTTTTTGATTAACAGTTGTGTTGGTTTCCCGAGACTTGTCACCCCCGTCACCTTATTATCATGCCCATGTAATCATAATTAAATGATTTGCAAGAGTCTGCATCATCGCCAGCTCCCTGCAAATACAGCACATGGGTGCAAATTTCTTTCCCACAGGCCATTGTGCATCTGAGACCAGGAGTACAGTGGCATGCAAAAGTTTAGGCACCCCTGGTCAAAATTACTTTTATTGTGAACAGTTAAGCAAGTTGAAGATGAAATGATCTCTACAAGGCAGAAAGTTAAAGATGACACATATCCTTTGTATATTAAGCAAACCAAAAAAGTTAATCTTTTAACATATAAAAAATTTCAAAAAGGAAAATGGGCCGATGTAAAAGTTTGGGCACCCTTGGAGATTTGTTTGCTCAGATATGTTTGACCCGTGAAATGTTCTCCATGCCAATGACTGCAACATAACCCCAAATTTTGATTGATCCACTCTTATGCTTAATGGTTGGCGAGATGTTCTTTTCTCTGAAATTCAGTACACTTTTTTCTCCACCTTACACCTCTTGGCTCGTGATGTCCAAAAGCAAAAAAGAAGCCTGATGTGATGTCAATAGATAGCCTGAAGATCAAGCGTCTTCTCTGCTTCCAGACATGCACAGTACTGCTCTGAAACCGTAAAGCGCACATCCGGCTCCAGAGGCACGATGGCCTGTTGGAAGGAAAGTTGTGTGCATGCGCGAGATTTGAAGAAAGTTGGCCATGACACTGACTCTTGAAAATCATGCTATCGTGCCCACAGGGGTGTGAAGACATGCTGACTGGGGTGACTAGTCGGGGCAAATAGCATATTAAAATCAATTAGAAAATTGAGAAATGCAGGTGGTTTGGAGGGCATGGTCAGGGTCACTTTAAATAGTAAAATTCTTGCTACCTGCTGCCACCGCTAGGGGGAGCCTACTGTGTATTTTGCAAATATTGCATTACATTTGTAAAACAAATGTGTTTTGTAGTTTTATTTTTGAAATGAGAAAAGGAAGGGGACATTTAAACATATAATAAATACCTATATATGTATATATATTTTTTTATTAACTAATTTATTTGTTTATGTTTGTTAAAGTTAAGTTTTTAGTTCTCTTACGGGACTTAATCATTTGATCTTTTGTGCTAATGTATCCAGTTAGTATAACTCAGCCAGCATTCAACATTAATGGAGGAGACTCCCTCCCCATATATCCTGACAGCGATATACAATTTTGAAAGGGTGTGCATAGAGGTTAAACTGTAATTTGTAGGCTCCCTTTAGTGGTGGAAGCTGATAGAACCCCTTTATATATTATAATTAGGCTGTCAGCAGGTTTTTGCTATCTAGTCTGAGGACATCATGAGATAGGTGCTGAATCACTGATTTTAGTGATGTGTCACTTATCAGGCTGTGTGCTGTTTTTTTCCATAATGATTGTTTTATCACCAGGACATGATTACTGCCCGGCCATGTTGCCTCCTCTGATAAGCAGCTCACTGTCAATATACAATATACAAAGGTTTTTGTGTTGGGGTGGAGATAGCTTTCTCAGCTCTGTTATATCTAAGAACTCTGATTGTGTCATATCTGCTGCAGCCAGTAAATTAAGCGACACATCGCTGGAATCAGGGCCTCTTTTCCTACATTTCCTCTCGGATGAGGTAGTAAAATCCTGGTGACAGGTTCTATCATGAAAAAATATCATTAATAAATGACTGCAAGTGTGCATCATTTTATCAGTCACTTCAATGCCTTTGCAGAATGACTATGCATGGATTTCTAACAAGTATAAAAATATATTTACTATATAATGAGCAGCTAAAGCAGCAGGAAAAAATACCTAAATACCTGGTATTGTGATGATTATTTCAATCTGGGCTCTGCTGCATCCAGCTGCTCTGAGGTTATAGCCGGTTGCGGCCAGACCTTTGTTGTTGACCATTTGTGCAAGGATTGACAAGGTCAGTTATTGTGGAATCTGTGCTTGCAGAGACGCTATATTTCTGAGAGTTCCATGATGGAGATGTCCACATATCCTAATAGGCCTCATGGACAGGGGTTGTGTCATAAATGGCTGCCATAAAAACACTGCGCATAGTACTCCAGGAGTCTATTAATTCCATTTCTGTAACATACGCATTGGTATATAAAGATCCATTCGTCCACACCCACGGCCGTCCTTCTTGTTCTCTCGACAGACCAATCCAATGATCTGAAGAACCTTTGAATCTTACTAGAAAATTCTGCAAAACAAAATAGAACATTTGTGTTAGAACAATCTAAAAAAAAGATATACCGTATATACCCGTGTATAAGCTGACCCGTGTATAAGCCGACCCCCCTACTTTTGCCCCCAAAATCTGGGAAAACCTATTGACTCGTGTATAAGCCGAGGGTGGACCCCAGCACAGGTATACAGCCCCCAGCAGTGTGGTATACAGGCCCCCCCAGTGGTATACAGGCCTCCCCAGTGGTAGTATACAGCCCCCAGCAGTGTGGTATACTGCAGCCTCCCCAGTGGTACATACAGGCCCCAGCAGTGTTACAACAGCCTCCCCAGTGGTATATACAGCAGCAGCCCCAGGGGGTATATACAGCAGCAGCCCCAGGGGGTATATACAGCAGCAGCCCCAGGGGGTATATACAGCAGCAGCCCCAGGGGGTATATACAGCAGCAGCCCCAGGGGGTATATACAGCAGCAGCCCCAGGGGGTATATACAGCAGCGGCCCCAGGGGGTATATACAGCAGCAGCCCCAGAGGTATACAGACCTTCCCCCCCCCCCATCAGTAGTATACAGGGGCCCCAGCTGTATACAGCAGTCCCAGCTGTATACAGTCCCCCCGTGGTATCCAGGGCCCCCCTTGCTGCACACCTGTAAAGTAAGATGTCAGTATACTTATCGCTGCCGCCGCCGCCGCTCCGCTGCTCGGTCACCGCGCTGCTCGGGGTCTTCATGCTTCCTTCTCCGACGCTCGAACAATGACGTCATTTCCTGTGCGCCGGAGAAGGAAGCATGAAGACCCGGAGCAGTGCGGTGACCGAGCAGCGGAGCGGCGGCGGCGGCAGCGATAAGTATACTGACATCTTACTTTACAGGTGTGCAGCAAGGGGGGCCCTGGATACCACGGGGGGGCTGTATACAGCTGGGGCTGCTGTATACAGCTGGGGCTACCGTATATACTCGTGTATAAGCCGAGGGGGGACTTTTCAGCACATTTTTTGTGCTGAAAAACTCGGCTTATACACGAGTATATACGGTATTTTATTTATATAAATAATTGATAAAAATGTGTGGGCTTCTCCCTATTTTTGATTGCCAGCCAAAGTAAAACCCAGGCAGCTGGGGGCTGGTATTCTCAGCGTTGTGAGGCCCATAACTATTGGCTCCCCCCAGGCCCAAGAATACCAGGCCACAGCTGGCCCAGAAATTGGCGCATTCAGTAGAAGCGCCAGTTCCTGGCACTTTACCTGATTCTTCCCGATGCCCTGGTGTGGAGGCATTGGGTAAATAAAGGGGTTAATGACAGCTGAGTATTGACAGCTTGTCATTAAGCCCAGATTGATAATTGATATCGTTCAGTTCTCTGTGAGACTCACCAATTGTCAATCATGAATGAGCGAATTTCTGTGACAGCGGCAGGCTGCTTTTCTTTAGCCTGGGGGGGCCCCCCCAAGAACTATTTTCTCTCACCACACTGAGAATATCAGCCCCCAGCTGTCTGGGATTTACCATGGCTGCCAATCAAAAATACAGCAAAGCCCATGCATTTTTTTTATTGTTTATTTAAATAATTGAAAAAAAAATAATGGGCTTCCCTGTATTTTGATTGACAGCCAAGGTAAATCCCTGGCATCTGGGGGTGGCAGCCCGTAGCAGTCCGCTTTAGCTGAGAATCAAAAATACAGTGAAGCTCTACATCATTTTTCAAAATGATTTATTTTTACAGTACTATGACGTCAGGTTCGTTGCCTAATGCAACCAATCAAAGACGCCGGCAAAATGGGTGAGGGGTGCAATAGCCAATCGCAGACGCTGTCACGGAGAGTGGGTGTCTGTGATTGGCTGTTGGAGCCAGTGCAGCTACCTAGAAGCAGCCCATATATTCTAGCATCTACTATGCAATGAATGATCAGGAAGTTAATAAGCGGCCCCGTAAGTACAAGCGTTTGGACCCGGTAAGTATGAGCTGATTTCTCTCTTTTAACAGCCCCCAGCTACCATTTCAAAAAGAAGTCCAGCCGGATCTGCTGAACCTGAACATTGATGGGTTTGATGTTACAAAGCAAGTACTGCTTTACATTTCTTCATCCGGCATGGTATTGCAAACTATTAGAAGAACACCAATATCTACACTAACAAAGCTGAGGAATAAATGGACACTTAAATTCAGAAACACTGCGCCTACAGAGGATCCTTGATTAGCTTGGATTAGTGGTGTGAAAGTTTTTGGTCCCAATCTGCTTGTAAGACCAAAAGTCTGATGGTGCCCTCACTATGTCTGAAACAGATTACCGTACTCAGAATTTGTATTGAGTCATAAATCGTCCTGACAGATTTAGTGCGGACAGTCAGAGTCAAATATTGGGATGAATTCTGTATTCTCAGACCCTTCAATGTTTTTGTGATTTGAAGTTGCCTTTTAATATGACAACTTTCATATTGTCTATGTTCTGTCCTGGACCACAGAAATGTTTGACCACAGGTAAATGAGTTTTTTTGGTTGTGATTGTATGACGATGGAGACCTCATCCTTTGAGTGAAAAATAAAAAACAGTAGCACTCACCCAAGCTTCGGCTGCAAATGTGGTGCCCCACTGGTCTGACCACCACCGGGGGTACTGCACTCCTCCATTAGCGGGAGAGTAGTACCCCTGTTTACCAGATACTGGGATGGTGAAGTTAAGACCTGCACCAACACACACACGTAGGATCCCGGGATGGGAGGACCCAGTCTCAGTGGGGGGAACAGGGAAGAGTACAGAGAGTCGGGAGGAAGACAGAGAAGGAGTAGGAAGTTGTAGTGAGAGTCGAGAGGTGGTGGAGGTGTTAGCTCCCGCAGGCTAGAGCACGGTCACGCTCGCTCTGGGAAGGAAAGACGGGAAGGTGCAGAAGAAGAAAGGAGCCCGTGGGGTGCATAAGAAGACCTAGATCACCTGTACGCCCATATCTGGCAGAGGAACAGAGGGGCTGGTGGACAAAATAGAGAACTGGCCCTGAACATGGCACAGTAGCTGTAGGCCCGAAGCGTTGAAACCAGAGGCCATGAGATCTTAGGCCAGGGCCACACTGGGAAGCACCATTGCAGTAACTGGATCCAGTAATGGATCCAGTTCTGCAACTTGTAATTTTTTAACAAAAAGACCGCATCCGAATCCCGTACCGCTCGCTACCAGATCCGGTTCCCATTATAAAAAACCAGATCCGGTTTTGCAACCGCTCCGAAAAACATTGCCTGCATGATTTTTCCCGCAGGCTGCAAAACCGGATGCAGTTATCGGATTGCATTAGGTGCAATCCGGTTTTTACATTGCAGCCTATGGCTGCGGACCCAGATTCCGTTTTGACTATTTCTAATGGTCAAAACCGGATCAGGATCTGCAAACAAAAATGTCAGTGTGGTCCTAGCCATTGTGTCCACGAACCCAGCACAACTCGGAGAAGGCAGCCATACTAAGGCGCGGCACTAGGAAGCGGTGCCAGTCATTGCCTGTGGCTGTCAGTACCTGAGCTCTGTGTGCGGAGGCGTTGAGAGGAAAGGCGAGGCGAGTTAGAGGCGCTGAGAGTACCACCAGGGAGAGGAATACCGTAAGTGAAAGGAACACCATGAGTGAAAGGAACAATGAAGGGATCTCGACAACACTGTCCCGATTCTTGAGAAACAGCTGAACCAGAGATTGGCAAAGGGAAGCACCTGGTGGCCTGGTTAAAACATTGAAGTACAGGTACAGTACTCCAACAGATGTGTGTGAGACTTCTCTTTGCGGTGACCACTGGCTAAAGAGGTTGCATGACACACTAAGGTTGTAATGACCTGATGAACACAGGCCACAGAACGAACTGACTTTCCTACCCACTGCCCTGGAGACCCCGCTCCACCAGCGAGGAGCAAAACCATCCCAGCTGCCAGTCATTGTCCCCAGAGGTTCTGCAGCAGCGGCAGCCACACATAGCCACACACTACGGGTGGCGTCACGAATACCCCTTTAGTTCCCATCATCTAGTCCTGAACTATTAATTGACACTGCCAGGGCCACAGAGCCGGGTTGCCACCGTGATGTCACCTGTGAAAGAACAGAAAGATTCAGCCCGGTTCCAAGTATCCGCAAGTGTCACAAACTTTTATTTCAGATCACTGCACACAACATAAAAGCAGGATGTGTGTCGGACGATGGCCGTTTCATGCTGTACAAAGTGCTTCCACGGGTCCAGCTACCTTGGATCAGACCCATGGAAGCGCTTTGTACAGCGTGAAACGGCCATCGTCCGACCCCCATCCTGCTTTTACATTGTTTGCAGTGATCCAATATAAATGTTTGCAGCTGAAGCCTGGGTGAGTGCTACTGTTTTCTATTTTTCATTCAAAGGATGAGGTCTCCATCGTTATACAATTACAGAAAAAAAAAAAAAAAAAAATCATTCACCTGTGCTCAAACATTTCTGTGGTCCAGAACACATCATAGACGATATGAAAGTTGTCATGTTAAAAGGCCACTTCAAATCACAAACACATTGAAGGGTCTGGGAATACAAATTCATCACAAGAAAAGCTGGGCTGATAAATGGTAGTGTCCGTGGATCCCTGGAGTAGCTGAGTAATCGCAATGGTGCCCAATTTGACTCTCATAGACCTCATCCTTGCTCTCAGTCTCTGTCCTGTCTCTCCAACATAGAATTCCCCAATAGGACATATAGTGCACAGAATTAAAGCCACCACATTGGAAGAGGAACCTGTGAATGTCCCAGGCATCTTATAGTCCTGCTCTGTGTTGAGAATCTGTATCTTCTCTCTGGTCTCTACATAAGCGCATGTTTTGCAGCTTCTCTCATTGCAAGGATTTGTTAACAAATTTTATTCTTAGTAAAACTGAGCTGAGGATCACTCATAATACTACAAATCCACCTTATGGTTTGGAGGGCATTTGTAGGCAGGTGGCCCAATGCGTATAATTAGGGGTAAAATTGACCTTCACTTTTAAAAGTTGTGGTCGTCAATGAACATGGAGCTTCTCTTGGCTCATGGACCAAGAAAATAAGCCAAGAATGGGCAATCAACATTCCATCTGTACACCGTGCGCTCACCAGTTCTTCGATGGAGTCTATAAGGGCGAGAGAAGCGTTCCTGGAGGCGCAGAAATCCTGACCCGTCTGCCATTCACTGATATTAGAGGAAAAATAGTAACACTTTCTTCTTGACCAGATCCAGTCGTCCTCACAGGGGTCGGAGAGATCATTTACTGACATTAGATTTATATTCTTTCCTGAGAAGACAAAAGGATATAAGGACTTACAGAACAAAAGGAACAAGGAGGATTTTCCAATAATCACCAATGATCAAGTAATTTGATTTTCACAAGTTTTATAACTATTTTCTAACTGGAAGATGAGCTTCTCTAATCTAATTTTGTAATGTAAAAGAACGGTGTCCAGAAAAAGATCAGCTCTGCCTAAGTGGGGGGAGATGGAAAATGGCAGCTTCCGATCAAAGATATGAAAATCCAACAGGAGGAAGCACCATATCCAAAATAGTGGAAAACTAAACAACCTTTATTCACAAACATCAGCTATGCTTAAGCTATCTCCATGGAGCTTTTCCAAGCAGATATACAGTAGATAACACAGGATCCACCATTCACAATAGGTGATATCACAGCTCACCTCCTCCTCCTGTACAATGACTGATAACTCCTCTATATACAGTAGATAACACAGGATCCACCATTCACAATAGATGATATCACAGCTCACCTCCTCCTGTACAATGACTGATAACACCTCTATATACAGTAGATAACACAGGATCCACCATTCATAATAGGTGATGTCACAGCTCACCTCCTCCTGTACAATGACTGATTACACCTCTATATACAGTAGATAACACAGGATCCACCATTCACAATAGGTGATATCACAGCTCACCTCCTCCTGTACAATGACTGATAACACCTCTATATACAGTAGATAACACAGGATCCACCATTCATAATAGGTGATGTCACAGCTCACCTCCTCCTGTACAATGACTGATTACACCTCTATATACAGTAGATAACACAGGATCCACCATTCACAATAGGTGATATCACAGCTCACCTCCTCCTGTACAATGACTGATAACACCTCTATATACAGTAGATAACACAGGATCCACCATTCACAATAGGTGATATCACAGCTCACCTCCTCCTGTACAATGACTGATAACACCTCTATATACAGTAGATAACACAGGATCCACCATTCACAATAGGTGATATCACAGCACACCTCCTCCTGTACAATGACTGATAACACCTCTATATACAGTAGATAACACAGGATCCACCATTCACAGCAGGTGATATCACAGCTCATCTCCTCCTGTACAATGACTGATAACTCCTCTATATACAGTAGATAACACAGGATCCACCATTCACAATAGGTGATATCACAGCTCACCTCCTCCTCCTGTACAATGACTGATAACTCCTCTATATACAGTAGATAACACAGGATCCACCATTCACAATAGGTGATATCACAGCTCACCTCCTCCTCCTGTTCAATGACTGATAACACCTCTATATACAGTAGATAACACAGGATCCACCATTCACAATAGGTGATATCACAGCTCACCTCCTCCTCCTGTACAATGACTGATAACACCTCTATATACAGTAGATAACACAGGATCCACCATTCACAATAGATGATATCACAGCTCACCTCCTCCTGTACAATGACTGATAACACCTCTATATACGGTAGATAACACAGGATCCACCATTCACAATAGGTGATATCACAGCTCACCTCCTCCTGTACAATGACTGATAACTCCTCTATATACAGTAGATAACACAGGATCCACCATTCACAGCAGGTGATATCACAGCTCATCTCCTCCTGTACAATGACTGATAACACCTCTATATACAGTAGATAACACAGGATCCACCATTCACAATAGGTGATATCACAGCTCACCTCCTCCTCCTGTACAATGACTGATAACACCTCTATATACAGTAGATAACACTGGATCCACCATTCACAATAGATGATGTCACAGCTCACCTCCTCCTCCTGTACAGTGACTGATAACACCTCTATATACAGTAGATAACACAGGATCCACCATTCACAATAGGTGACATCACAGCTCACCTCCTCCTCCTGTACAATGACTGATAACACCTCTATATACAGTAAATAACACAGGATCCACCATTCACAATAGGTGATATCACAGCTCACCTCCTCCTGTATGACTGATAACACCTCTATATACAGTAGATAACACAGGATCCACCATTCACAATAGGTGACATCACAGCTCACCTCCTCCTCCTGTACAATGACTGATAACACCTCTATATACAGTAGATCACACAGGATCCACCATTCACAATAGGTGATATCACAGCTCACCTCCTCCTCCTGTACAATGACTGATAACACCTCTATATACAGTAGATAACACTGGATCCACCATTCACAATAGATGATGTCACAGCTCACCTCCTCCTCCTGTACAGTGACTGATAACACCTCTATATACAGTAGATAACACAGGATCCACCATTCACAATAGGTGATACCACAGCTCACCTCCTCCTCCTGTACAATGACTGATAACACCTCTATATACAGTAGATAACACAAGATCCACCATTCACAATAGGTGATATCACAGCTCACCTCCTCCTCCTGTACAATGACTGATAACACCTCTATATACAGTAGATAACACAGGATCCACCATTCACAATAGGTGACATCACAGCTCACCTCCTCCTCCTGTACAATGACTGATAACACCTCTATATACAGTAAATAACACAGGATCCACCATTCACAATAGGTGATATCACAGCTCACCTCCTCCTGTATGACTGATAACACCTCTATATACAGTAGATAACACAGGATCCACCATTCACAATAGGTGACATCACAGCTCACCTCCTCCTCCTGTACAATGACTGATAACACCTCAATATACAGTAGATAACACAGGATCCACCATTCACAATAGGTGATGTCACAGCTCACCTCCTCCTCCTGTACAATGACTGAAGCACATGAGAGGCAAAAAGGCTTGACTTGTCTTAAAGGAATGTTCATTAGTGAAATAAATTATGTATATTTGGACTAGATGTTGAGCTATTCTTTATCTCCCAATCTATTTTTCCCCACTTTCTAGCTCAGCATCATCAGGGCAGAGCTGTGATCTGTGACTACAGTCTGGCTGTCTGGCAACAGAAAGGCTAAGGAAGTCTGAGACACACCCTCTTCTCATTGGTTCAGGAAGTTGATCTCCACCCTGCTGCAGCTCTGCCTCTTCTAAATGGCTGCGTCTACAGTAAAGCTAAAGAAGTCTGAGACACACCCCCTGTTTTTTCATTGGTGCAGGAAGCTGATCTCCACTCTGCTGCAGCTCTGCCTCTTCTGATTGGCTGCTTTACTTACAAGTCCATCACACCCCCCCTAGGAGTTCTCTTTCTTATATGTCCAGTTTAATCAGCTGCTATTGCCAGACCAAGGTCACAACCACTCACTCATTATTCCTGCATCATCATTCATATAATAAATAGTTGCCCCAAAAGTCTCATGTGCCAGGTGACATTACATATGACGTTCTCACCGTTCACTGCATTTGTCGTCAGCCACAAAGTAAGAAATGTAATCGCCAGCATAAAGGTAACGAAAAGGGCGATGATGAGAAATATTCTGCTGCAGCTTAAACCTGCAAAGAAAAATCAAATGAAGAGATTGAAAAATTACAATAAATCTGCAGCAAATGTACAACTAAGCTCATAGACACCAGTGCTGGTACCTTCCTATACATAGAGTAGACGATATCTTGTTGTTATATAATGTTGGCAATCACACAGTGCCCCCCTAATAGTATCATCCACACAGTGCCCCTCTAAAAGCATCAGCCACACAGTGCCCCTCTAATAGTATCAGCCGCACAGTGCCCCACTAATAGTATCAGCCACACAGCGCCCCCCCTAATAGTATTAGCCACACAGTGCCCCACTAATAGTATCAGCCACACAGTGCCCCACTAATAGTATCAGCCGCACAGTGCCCCACTAATAGTATCAGCCACACAGCGCCCCCCCTAATAGTATTAGCCACACAGTGCCCCACTAATAGTATCAGCCACACAGTGCCCCACTAATAGTATCAGCCGCACAGTGCCCCACTAATAGTATCAGCCGCACAGTGCCCCACTAATAGTATCAGCCGCACAGTGCCCCACTAATAGTATCAGCCGCACAGTGCCCCACTAATAGTATCAGCCGCACAGTGCCCCACTAATAGTATCAGCCGCACAGTGCCCCACTAATAGTATCATCCACACAGTGCCCCTCTAATAGTATCAGCCGCACAGTGCCCCTCTAATAGTATCAGCCGCACAGTGCCCCACTAATAGTATCATCCACACAGTGCCCCTCTAATAGTATCAGCCACACAGTGCCCCTCTAATAGTATCAGCCACACAGTGCCCCACTAATAGTATCAGCCACACAGTGCCCCACTAATAGTATCAGCCCCACAGTGCCCCTCTAATAGTATCATCCACACAGTGCCCCTCTAATAGTATCAGCCACACAGTGCCCCACTAATAGTATCAGCCACACAGTGCCCCACTAATAGTATCAGCCACACAGTGGCCCTCTAATAGTATCATCCACACAGTGCCCCACTAATAGTATCAGCCACACAGTGCCCCACTAATAGTATCAGCCCCACAGTGCCCCTCTAATAGTATCAGCCACACAGTGCCCCACTAATAGTATCAGCCACACAGTGCCCCCCTAATATCATCCACACAGTGCCCCACTAATATCATCCACACAGTGCCCCACTAATATCATCCACACGTGCCCCACTAATATCATCCACACAGTGCCCCACTAATAGTATCAGCCACACAGTGCCCCTCTAATAGTATCATCCACACAGTGCCCCACTAATAGTATCATCCACACAGTGCCCCACTAATAGTATCAGCCACACAGTGCCCCTCTAATAGTATCATCCACACAGTGCCCCACTAATAGTATCATCCACACAGTGCCCCACTAATAGTATCAGCCACACAGTGCCCCTCTAATAGTATCAGCCACACAGTGCCCCTCTAATAGTATCATCCACACAGTGCCCCACTAATATCATCCACACAGTGCCCCACTAATAGTATCATCCACACAGTGCCCCACTAATAGTATCAGCCGCACAGTGCCCCACTAATAGTATCAGCCGCACAGTGCCCCACTAATATCATCCACACAGTGCCCCACTAATAGTATCAGCCGCACAGTGCCCCACTAATATCATCCACACAGTGCCCCACTAATATCATCCACACAGTGCCCCACTAATAGTATCAGCCACACAGTGCCCCTCTAATAGTATCATCCACACAGTGCCCCACTAATAGTATCATCCACACAGTGCCCCACTAATAGTATCATCCACACAGTGCCCCCCTAATATCATCCACACAGTGCCCCTCTAATAGTATCATCCACACAGTGCCCCACTAATAGTATCAGCCGCACAGTGCCCCTCTAATAGTATCATCCACACAGTGCCCCACTAATAGTATCATCCACACAGTGCCCCACTAATAGTATCATCCACACAGTGCCCCCCTAATATCATCCACACAGTGCCCCTCTAATAGTATCATCCACACAGTGCCCCACTAATAGTATCAGCCGCACAGTGCCCCCCTAATATCATCCACACAGTGCCCCACTAATATCATCCACACAGTGCCCCACTAATAGTATCAGCCGCACAGTGCCCCACTAATATCATCCACACAGTGCCCCACTAATAGTATCAGCCGCACAGTGCCCCACTAATATCATCCACACAGTGCCCCACTAATATCATCCACACAGTGCCCCACTAATAGTATCAGCCACACAGTGCCCCTCTAATAGTATCATCCACACAGTGCCCCACTAATAGTATCATCCACACAGTGCCCCACTAATAGTATCATCCACACAGTGCCCCACTAATAGTATCATCCACACAGTGCCCCACTAATAGTATCATCCACACAGTGCCCCACTAATAGTATCATCCACACAGTGCCCCACTAATAGTATCATCCACACAGTGCCCACTAATAGTATCAGCCACACAGTGCCCCACTAATAGTATCATCCACACAGTGCCCACTAATAGTATCATCCACACAGTGCCCCACTAATAGTATCAGCCACACAGTGCCCCACTAATAGTATCATCCACACAGTGCCCCACTAATAGTATCATCCACACAGTGCCCCACTAATAGTATCAGCCACACAGTGCCCCCTAATAGTATCATCCACACAGTGCCCCCCTAATAGTATCAGCCACACAGTGCCACCCTAATAGTATCAGCCACACAGTGCCCCACTAATAGTATCAGCCGCACAGTGCCCCCTAATATCATCCACACAGTGCCCCACTAATATCAGCCGCACAGTGCCCCTCTAATAGTATCATCCACACAGTGCCCCACTAATAGTATCAGCCGCACAGTGCCCCCCTAATATCAGCCACACAGTGCCCCACTAATAGTATCAGCCGCACAGTGCCCCACTAATAGTATCATCCACACAGTGCCCCACTAATAGTATCAGCCGCACAGTGCCCCCCTAATATCAGCCACACAGTGCCCCACTAATATCAGCCACACAGTGCCCTCCTATTAGTATCAGCCGCACAGTGCCCCTATTAGTGCCGATCAATGCCTCCCATTAGTATGCATATGAAGCCAACACATTAGTGCCCACTGTGGCATAACAGATACAAGTGAGCAGCCCCCAGTGGGCACCAGGCCAGGATCACTACTGAATAGAGGCAAATGTCTCTGCTGTGTTACAATGTTGCTGTGGTCTAGGTAATGCCCGTCCTTTTGATCAGGACACAAATGAGTTGTACTGAAGGTCGGGGACACAGGACGGCATCGTAACCTGTAGTCTGTGCGCCAGAGGCACCAACTTGATTATTTTTCTGGACGTCTTATCAGAATAATCACAGACAGACTATATTTTTGTTACGGACAGATTGGAAATCTATAATGAATCATTGTGATTATTTGTTGATCCGTGCCAACATCCCATAATTCTGATATAAGACATCGGCTACATTCACTGTAAACTGTATAATAATGTTAATTACAGTCAAAATTATCTCTAAGATTCTTCAGCTTCAAAAAAAAAAAAAAAAGACATTTTTTTTACAGACAGGGCCAAAATATTGGCTGATTATTTACAGTTTGTCCTGGAGTTTCTGGACAGTTATTCGCCCCTCGTATACAGGACTGTCTGATTTTCCCATCACTCTGTATAGCGCACAGCCCCCCACTGTGACCCCATCACAAAAAAAAAACACCTTACTCTTTTAAAGGGTTAAACTGCTCCCACAAACTACACACAGTCCTCACCCATTATAGAGGCAGACGTCTCAGTGCTGGATCCCACCATTACTATAATATGTAGGCAGCCACTTACCGAGCGTCCTGACTGCCGGTAGCTCCGGGGTCTTGTGTCCTGTGTCCCTCATTAGTTTGCAGTTTGGTGCAGCCTCCTCATCTCGTGACTTTGCTCCCATTGCTGAGCACATTCTCTCCGCCGCTCACTGACTGACGAGGGTTTCTACAGGACTTTATACCAAGACGTAACCCACAAGTGAAACTTGAGTTGAGTCATACTAACATGTGACTGTGCACAATGTGAGAAAATACCGCAATGCTCTCAGCCCTATGTTATGTAATTATAGATATAAGGCCGGATCACGATTTCGGAGTTTCCGAGTGTATCAGTGTCAAAGCGGATACCCTGGGTTGCGATTTTGCCTCCCATGTATTACTATAGGGCTCAGATTGTGCATAAATCTGATGGTAAAGAGGACACATCCGAGCACAATCCGAGCCCCATAGCAACACATGGAAGGCAAAATCTCAGCCGAGGGTATTCGCTTTGACACCGAAACACTTGGAAACTCCAAAATCGTGATGTGAAACCGTCCTAAAGGCCACTTCACACACACAGATATCTGAGTCCAATATCTGAACAGATCTCTGGTTGCAATGAAATCATGGATACATTGCTCCATGTTGTACACAGCCACAAAATGGAACTATGTATCCATGATTTCACTGCAACCAGAGATCTGTTCAGATATTGGACTCAAATATCTGTGTGTGTGAAGTGCCTTAAGATTTTTTTGTCCTTCAGCCCTAATCGGACTGAGGAAAAAATGTCAGCATGTTTCAATTGTCACCGAGTCTTGAAACATTCACACCCATGTAAGTCTATGGGTGCGAGTGAAACATCGCATTGCACTGATGACATCCGAGGTCACAGACACAGACAGGTGGGGAGCCTGAGAGTTGTGGGTCATTAGCATGTGCTCAGACACTAATGTGACTCCAGCCTTAAAGGATTCTCCAAACACTTGATACCAATGAGTCATCTTCAAGAGACATATAATTGGTGAAATGTGCTCAGCCGCAGGGGTCCACAACTAGCTTCTAAGCAGGTGGGATTGTGCATTATGATGAGCTAATGGATTTTATATTGGGACCTCTTCTATCCGTGTCTACATGCGGATTGTGGGGATCCGGCAATTCCATCAATCATCAGCTCCAGCAGTGTTGAACAATGAATGGCGTATTCCTGCACATTTGTATTCAATGTGTAAGGGTCACTTTACACACACCAACTTATCTGTCCAACTTCTGACCAACAATACTGGTTGCAGTGAAATCATGGACACATTGTTACATTTGTACACAGCCACAAAATGGAGCAATGTGTCCATGATTTCACTGCAACCAGTAAGTTGGTCAGAAGTTGGACAGATAAGTTGGTGTGTGTAAGGCGGCCGTCACACGCTGAGATATCTCGAGCGATATTGTAAGCGATCACGTGCAATCGCTTACAATATCGCTCACATCGCTGGTGAGATGTCACACAGACAGACTCACCAGCGATGTGGAGCCGCGATCTCGCTGGTAACTATGGTACACATCGGGTAACTAGGCGCCGCGCGTCGCTTAGTTACCCGACGTGTACCATAGTTACCATCTCCCAGCATAGACTCTGCGCTGGGAAATCGCTCATCGTGGTGTCATACACCACGATGAGACAGATCGTCAAATCGCTCATCGCTAGATCTGAGAACCGGAGCTCAGATCAGCGATGTCACGATCAAGCGATTTACCATCGTAAATCGCTTGATTACATGCAACGATTTCTTGCCCGATATCGCTTAAGCGATAAAAAAGGAGATCGCTTAAACGATATCGGGCAAGAAATCGTTCCGTGTGACGGCCGCCTAAGGCGGCCGTCACACGCACAGATATCTTTAGCGATATTGTAAGCGATCACGTGCACGCGCAATCGCTTACAATATCGCTCACATCGCTGGTGAGATGTCACACAGACAGACTCACCAGCGATGTGGACCAGCAAGATCGCTGGTTACTATGGTACACATCGGGTTACTAGGCGCCGCGCGTCGCTTAGTTACCCGACGTGTACCATAGTTACCATCTCCCAGCATAGGCTCTGCCGCTGGGAGATGGATCATCGTGGTGTTATACACCACGATGAAGCAGATCGCTAAATCGTTCATCGCTAGATCTGAGAACCGGAGCTCAGATCTGCGATGTCACGATCAAGCGATTTCAAATCGTAAATCGCTTGATTACATGCAACGATTTCTTGCCCGATATCGCTTAAGCGATCAAAAAGGAGATCGCTTAAACGATATCGGGCAAGAAATCTTTGCGTGTGACGGCCGCCTAAAGCAGCCATAACACCTGCTGACGGGTTCTATGAGCAGCTGTCCATGAAATAATGACGACTTTTACAGCATTGAGCACTGCTTACATAGATATTATTTTGCATTGTATTAAGAGATTTGCTTGCCTAGTTTTAGGGTAGGTGCACACTGGCCGGGTTATGGTCGTTTTAGATGTGTAAACCGCCGGTCGGTTTACATAAATTTCATGTAAATTTATGTTAATCCAAACCGGCGTTTGGATTAACATAGAAACCTATGTAAACCGACACCCGGTGTGCAGACACCGGCGGTTTACACATGCTCATCCGTTGCTAACCCGCTGGGTTCCCAGCGGGTTAGCAAAGAATGAGCATGTTATATAAACCGGCCGGTTCTGCAGCGGCTGCAAGCAGAATCATGTGCTGCTTCCAGCCGCTGCAGAACCGCCGGCGCTAACCCGCTGGCCACCCGCCCGTCACCCGCCGCACATACCCGCCAGGATGCCGGTGGACGGCTCCGGAGCATCCTGGCGGGTCCGCCCTGCCGCCGCCGACCAACCCGCCGGTAAGTGTGCACATACCCTTAAGGTCACTTGTCTGTACCCAATGGAACGAGGAAAAGGGATTGTAAGGCTGGTCTCACACTGCAGGTGTGATCCGATCCGTGGCTGTCAGCTTGAGCCAGACAGCCCCGGACCGGAGTTTGGCCCCATAGTATCCTATGGGGCCAGATGGATCCGGTTGGCAGCTCTCTGCCATCCGGTTTCTATCTCTCTGGGAGAATCCGGGAGAATTGCGATTTTTCTCATGGACACAAAAACGTTGCTTGCAAAGTTTTTGTGTCCGAGGAGAAAAATCTCCCCTAATTGCCTTCTCCCGGATCCTCCCGGATCAGGGGCAATCCAGCGCTCCCTAACATGGGAGCCTATGGGGCCGGATTGCCCCGATCCGGGAGGATCCAGGAACCGGACACCTGCGGCTGCACACCGCTGTGATATCAGGACCGCGGCTAGCTCCCCACGAGCCACGGTCCTGATTCATCAGCAGCTGCAGCTGCGTGCAGCTGAACACCGGACCGGAGGGCATATTGGCCCTCCGGTTCTGTGTGCTGATCCAGTCCGGGGCTGTCAGGTTCATCCCTGACAGCCACGGATTGGATCACACCGGCAGTGTGAAGCCGGCCTAAGGGCCGTATTACACACACCAACTTCTGTGACCAACTTCTGAACAGATCTGTGGTTGCAGTGAAATCATGGACACATTGTTACATTTTGTGGCTGTGTACAAATAGAACATTGTGTCCATGATTTCACTGCAACCAGAGATCTGTTCAGAAGTTGACACAGAAGTTGGTGTGTGTAAAATGGCCATAACAATGTGTCATCCTAGTCAGGCTCCATGGCCATAACACAATTATACCTACATTATTATTAATATTATTATTTATTTATATAGCACCATTAAATTCCATGGCGCTTTACATGCTAAAAGGGCAGACAAGGACAAGTACAATAAATGTGGACAATTTGGTCATACAGATACAGGAGGGGAGAAGAGCCTGTCCGCGGGGGCTCACAGTCTACGAGTTCACACGAGACCTTTGACTGTAGGTCTAGAGGGGATAAAAAAGCAGAAGATGCAGACCTAAGTGTAGAGGTTTTATATTTAATGTAAATTATAGGCAAGCGCACTCACCTATAGTGTATCTTTATACAATGGCACATCGATCTCTTAGGATCTGGTAAGACTCCTATGGTATGCGGCTCCAGTCCGGAAGAAAGCAGAACTCTCAGCTAGGTGCGGTGGATTGACTTCACAAGTGTATTAGCCGCTCCCACATTCCGAACCAATCAATTGAACTTCAATTTCTTTCCTCTTTCTGAATTTGGGCAGCCATCAATTTCTTATGGTTACCTTGTATCCAATACAAGTTAACAATCTATTCATTGTCTTGCATCTGGTGGGTAAATCTGCGTCTTTCTTTTTCTTGTCGGGGTTGGGGGGCCTCCTGAATACACCTGGGCAACCCCTTCTTAGATAAAGTAATCCCCCTTATAAAATGAGAGCACCATATACTATCGGCGCTGTTTCTCGCCCGGGGGTCATGTGACATGGTTATGCCATTTGAGCCCTGTAGTCAATCAGTGGTCACTGATGGCTTCTGCACTCTGACTACCTCTGAGCGTGAACCCCAGATAAATAGAGGAAGTGAGGGAGCGGCGGCCATGTCTCATGACCCTGGGGAGAGACGGCACTGACATCTCTGGAACGGCACCAGTAGGAGTTGAACAGGTAGAGAGATACATCTGCAAACTCTGTTGTAAGGTTATGTTCACACATTGCATTTTTTCTGCATTAAAACTTGCTCTCTTGTCTGCTTCCTAAAAGCTTGTTTTACTGCATTCACTGGTGTCATTTGTCTACAATACATGTTTACTAAAGTTACTTTTATACACCACAAATGCAGCGGTTTGCACATTTATTGCTTTTAAAGGGGTTGTCCAGAATCCAGAATTCTGTAAACATTGTCAATTTCTTTCAAAAACAGCGCCCCCCTCCTGTCTAAAGGTTGTGTGTGATACTGCAGCTCAACTCCATTTAAGTGAATGTGCCTATGTTGCAATTCCACATACAACCTGTAAACAGGGGTGGCGCTGTTTTGGAAAGAATGCAGGATAGTTACATTATTAATGGATATCCCCTTTAATGGTGAAAAAATGCTGAAAGAAATGACGCTGCTTCGTTAGAAAATGCAGCATTTTTCCATTTCCGTCAGGGAAAAAAAGCGACGTGTGCGGGAGATTTCTGGCATCTCAGAGCTTTTGCTGATACTGTAAAAAAACTTTAAATTTGCATAAAACGCAATGTGTGAACATAGCCTAAAGAGTGCTGCGCAATGTCACATCTACAGGAGCCTCTCAATGAATTAGAATATTATTAAAAAGTTACTTTATTTCAGTAATTCAATACATAAAGTGACACCCATATATTATATAGAGTCATTTACACACAGAGGGATCTATTTCATGTGTTTATTTCTGTTAATGTTGATGATTATGGCTTACAGTCAATGGAAACCCAAAGGTCATTATCTAAATTTAGACCCTGGAGCAAAAACAAAAATACTGAAGTCCCAGAAACTCTGTAAATATTGACATAAGATTATTACAGTATCGGATTGTAGTAAAGTCATGGTGACAAGACAGTGTAAACCTCCGGCCAGTAACTAAGCATCAGGTTACAGTGATACGTTATTGTAGATTCCTGTGAATAGGTCACAATAGTTACTGTATCTATTGAAAGGTAACAGTGAAGGCTTTGATCAGTGATGTAACATTAAGCTTATGGGCCCTGATGATGCAAAAGCTACAACGGGGCCCCCAATATTTGTAAATCTTTAATAGTATTAGTCTTTTTCTATAGGACAAAGGTACATTTGGGGCCCCCCTAGGCTCCAGGGCCCGGGTGTGATTGCAGCCCCTGCACGTGCTGTAGTTACACCCCTGGACCCCAATCCAAGCCTCAAAATTAAGTCAGATGGTGGTCACAACAGTTTCCAGGAGGTTGTCCATTGCTGTGCTGTGGAAAGTGTTAGCAGACCGGCATTGTCGAAGCAAACGTCTGATCAGTGTGGATGCTGAATGTTGGAATCAATAGGATATTGCTGACCTGTCCCATAAACAGGTCACCATTATATAAACCCCCTTTAACAGTCATGTGGACATGAAGGATGATATCTGCTTACAAGAAACAATTATGTCCTTATGATGCGTCACAGTCACAAGATCGACCAACTCATGGCAAAAACAAGACAATTCATCTTACCCTGACAAATGATGGTCACAAGTCACGTTCTATGAGAAGAAAGACTGTTTCCCCCTCTGTTGTCCATTTAAAGGCAATTCCCTAAATGACCCCTTATAATGTAATGTAACGGGCAACACATTCTGGATAACCAACCGCCCAGAAATTCCAGGACATTCTACACAAATCAGACACTTTCCCTGTCCATAGGAAAAAATTGTTTTGTTTTTTTTTAAAGTGCACCTCTCACCTATTTTGGGGGTTGTAAACCCTGCCCTCCACCTGTAACATTTGGGTTCCTGTAACCCCTTTATATCCCCAGATGTCCCCCTGCACCTCAGAAATACTTTTATTCTGTCATGCACCATATGGTAATTTCATGGTTTGGTCATATAGATGTCTGCAGATTGCAGTCAACACCGCCCTTTCTGACTGTGTGCAAGAGCATGATGTCGCTATGTCATCCACACAATTCCCCAGTCTTGCGACTGCGCAGTAGTGCCTCACTGTGCCATATTAAACAGCCAGTAATTCCACTGCGCAGGCGCGAGATGTCAAGGACTGTGCAGCTGATACCAGACCAGAGTCTCGTACTTGCACAGTGGGGCCTCACTATGCCTTATTGAATAGGCACTGCATAGGTGCAAGACTTCAGTCTCACATGAACTGCACTGTGCCGGACATTTCGTGCCTGTGCAGTGGAAACACTGTCGGTTCAATATGGCACAGTGAGACGCAGTTGCGCAGGTGCGAGACTTGGTAATTGTGTGGATGGCACAGTGATGTCATCTTCTTGCATACAGTCAGGAGGGGCAGTGTGTCCATGGAGCGGGGCGGCACTGACCGCAATCTGCAGACCCCCATGTGCAGACCCCCATGTGCAGACCTCCATGTGACCCATAAATGTAACAGACAGAATAAAACTCTATTTCTGAGGTGCAGTGGAACGTCTACGGATGTAAAGGGGTCACAAGAACCCCAATTACATAATGTTCAAGGTGGTGGGCAGGTTTATAACCCCCCAAACTGGTGACATGTGCACTTTAACCTGAAAAAACGTATACAAATAAGGCCCCTTTCACATCAGCATTTTTCACTGAATGCGGCAGATCCGGCAGATTTACCACATCTGCTGTGTAACGGCCGACTTGTGGTAGACCTGCGGCAAACCCCTATTCATTCTCTATGGGGCTTGCGACAGCTCACCAGATCGCTGACGACATTGACGTGTTACGCCGGCTTAAAGTGATGGCCAGAGACCACCACGGTGCAAAGTTCAATTACGGTACAGAAACAAGGGAAAAGGTTTATCAACAGGCAGGAAAGGTAAAGATAAAGCAGATTGATGGGGTATACTGTAGCAAAAGCACAATCAACAATTACTGCAAATTCAAGCTGGAATGCTCAGACACACATCACCCCAGCTATTACAAATGGATGTTCAACAGTACATTTGCAAAGCGAGAAATATGCAAAACTACATTACACCTACAACCTTACTGGCTCTGCTACTCAGGCTGCATGGCTACCGTGCTCTGGCGAGGGAGGCTTAGGGTGTAGTATACCGTGTGCACACAGTAAAGACTCACGATAACGCTGGGGAAACAAATCCAATCCTGGAGCCTGATGCTGTGATGCTCAGTGGTGCACACTTTCCTTGCAGATCAGGAGAAAGGCCAGGGTCACATTTGCGGTTGGACCCTGGCCTGCCGGATTCCGGTTTCAACTTAGCAATTTTTCCATCACCGCATAGCGTTTCCGCTATGCGGTGCTGGAAACCGCAGTCCCTAGTTACCCGGTGTTTACCTGCACGACCTGTCACACAGGCAGCGGCTCGGAGGGCGTTTTACAGCGCCGCACAGGAAACCGTTGCAGACACGATTTCCTGTGCGGCGCTGTAAAACGCCCTCCGAGCCGCTGCCTGTGTGACAGGTCGTGCAGGTAAACACCGGGTAACTAGGGACTGCGGTTTCCAGCACCGCATAGCGGAAACGCTATGCGGTGATGGAAAAATTGCTAAGTTGAAACCGGAATCCGGCAGGCCAGGGTCCAACCGCAAATGTGACCCTGGCCAAAGTCCTCTTTTTTTCCTTCACATTCCCAGAGTCCCTGAGGCCCTCTCGATTACATTTTTTGTAGATCCTCTAGTAATCGTCCCCGGGGGTCTCTTGGTAACTGTCGCTGGGGTCTTTGGTAAACATCCCTGGGCTCTCTGGTAACCGTCCCTGGGGTCTCTGGTAATCGTCCCCGTGGTCTCTGGTAATCGTCCCCGTGGTCTCTGGTAATCGTCCCCGTGGTCTCTGGTAACTGTCCCCGTGGTCTCTGGTAATCGTCCCCGTGGTCTCTGGTAATCGTCCCCGTGGTCTCTGGTAATCGTCCCCGTGGTCTCTGGTAACTGTCCCCGTGGTCTCTGGTAATCGTCCCCGTGGTCTCTGGTAACCGTCCCCGTGGTCTCTGGTAACCGTCCCCGTGGTCTCTGGTAACCGTCCCCGTGGTCTCTGGTAACCGTCCCCGTGGTCTCTGGTAACCGTCCCCGTGGTCTCTGGTAACCGTCCCCGTGGTCTCTGGTAACCGTCCCCGTGGTCTCTGGTACACGTCCCCGGGGTCTCTGGTACACGTCCTCGGGGTCTCTGGTAATCGTCCACGGGGTCTCTGGTAATCGTCCCCAGGGTCTCTGGTAACCGTCCCCGTGGTCTCTGGTAATCGTCCCCAGGGTCTCTGGTACACGTCCCCGTGGTCTCTGGTAATCGTCCCCAGGGTCTCTGGTAACCGTCCCCGTGGTCTCTGGTAATCGTCCCCGTGGTCTCTGGTAATCATCCCCGTGGTCTCTGGTACACGTCCCCAGGGTCTCTGGTACACGTACTCTCAGACAGCAGACTTCTCCTGCTTCACTCCTCATAGCTCAGCTCCTTGTTTAGTTTCACTTTCACCTTCCCCTGCTTTTCAGCATGGAGTAGTCCAACAGCACATTTCATAGAGGGGAGCACAGACCAGTCCACAACCAAGCACATAGGGGGAGCAAAGTCTCTAAAAGTAATTCATGCTTAAAACCTTTGTAGGGTCAGCACCACTACAGAAGTGAGCGAGGGATAGGAGCAGTGGTGTAGTGAATAGATATAAACCTTGCTTTTAGCAGCAGATGTAGAGCAGCAGATGGCGACACATAATGAGACGTGTGTCCTAGTGATGAGCGAGCACTTAATTGCTTGAGAGCTCCTCCCATAATTGAGCAGGTCAGATACTTTGGATGGGCGCGACTTAATTAACGAGTATAATGAAAGTCAATAGCAACTCGAGCATTTTTTCAGAAGACTCTTATACTATACTAGATGGCGGCCCGATTCTAAAGAATCGGGTAGTCTAGAATCCATATATAGTTTATTTACTAATAGTTACGGGAGTGCGGTGAAATGAATTGTGTGTATACAGGCGGCTCTGTGGGTAGCACAGTATACGGTGGCTCAGTGGTTAGCAGTGAGTGCGGTGGCTCAGTGGTTAGCAGTGAGTGCGGTGGCTCAGTGGTTAGCAGTGAGTGCGGTGGCTCAGTGGTTAGCAGTGAGTGCGGTGGCTCAGTGGTTAGCAGTGAGTGCGGTGGCTCAGTGGTTAGCAGTGAGTGCGGTGAGATTGGTCAGCGCAGCGGCGTGGGCAGAGTGGTCAGCGCAGCGGCGTGGGCAGAGGACAGGGGGCAGAGGCGGCTGGGCAGAGGACAGGGGGCAGAGGACAGGGGGCAGAGGACAGGGGGCAGAGGACAGGGGGCAGAGGACGCAGAGGAGAGGGGGCAGAGGAGAGGGGGCAGAGGACGCAGAGGAGAGGGGCAGAGGACGCAGAGGAGAGGGGGCAGAGGACGCAGAGGAGAGGGGGCAGAGGACGCAGAGGACAGGGGGCAGAGGACGCAGAGGACAGGGGGCAGAGGAGAGGGGGCAGAGGACGCAGAGGACAGGGGGCAGAGGACGCAGAGGACAGGGGGCAGAGGACGCAGAGGACAGGGGGCAGAGGACGCAGAGGACAGGGGGCAGAGGACACAGAGGGGGCAGAGGAGGCAGAGGACACAGAGGGGGCAGAGGACAGGGGGCAGAGGACGCAGAGGACAGGGGGCAGAGGACTCAGAGGACAGAGGGGGCAGAGGACGCAGAGGGGGCAGAGGACGCAGAGGGGGCAGAGGACGCAGAGGGGGCAGAGGACGCAGAGGACGCAGAGGGGGCAGAGGACGCAGAGGGGGCAGAGGGGGCAGAGGACGCAGAGGGGGCAGAGGACGCAGAGGGGGCAGAGGACGCAGAGGGGGCAGAGGACAGGGGGCAGAGGACGCAGAGGACAGGGGGCAGAGGACACAGAGGGGGCAGAGGACGCAGAAGACGCAGAGGACAGGGGGAAGAGGACACAGAGGGGGCAGAGGACGCAGAGGACAGGGGGCAGAGGACGCAGAGGACAGGGGGCAGAGGACGCAGAGGACAGAGGACGCAGAGGGGGCAGAGGACAGAGGACGCAGAGGGGGCAGAGGACAGAGGACGCAGAGGGGGCAGAGGACAGAGGACGCAGAGGGGGCAGAGGACACAGAGGGGGCAGAGGACACAGAGGGGGCAGAGGACACAGAGGGGGCAGAGGACAGAGGGGGAGAGGACAGAGGGGGCAGAGGACAGAGGGGGCAGAGGACGCAGAGGACAGGGGGCAGAGGACGCAGAGGACAGGGGGCAGAGGACAGGGGGCAGAGGACGCAGAGGACAGGGGGCAGAGGACAGGGGGCAGAGGACGCAGAGGGGGCAGAGGACGCAGAGGACGCAGAGGACGCAGAGGACGCAGAGGGGGCAGAGGACGCAGAGGGGGCAGAGGACGCAGAGGGGGCAGAGGACGCAGAGGACGCAGAGGGGGCAGAGGGGGCAGAGGACGCAGAGGGGGCAGAGGACAGGGGGCAGAGGACAGGGGGCAGAGGACACAGAAGACGCAGAGGACAGGGGGAAGAGGACACAGAGGGGGCAGAGGACGCAGAGGACAGGGGGAAGAGGACACAGAGGGGGCAGAGGACGCAGAGGACAGGGGGAAGAGGACACAGAGGGGGCAGAGGACGCAGAGGACAGGGGGCAGAGGACAGGGGGCAGAGGACACAGAGGGGGCAGAGGACACAGAGGGGGCATAGGACGCAGAGGACAGGGGCAGAGGACAGGGGGCAGAGGACAGGGGGCAGAGGGGGCAGAGGACGCAGAGGGGGCAGAGGACGCAGAGGGGGCAGAGGACGCAGAGGGGGCAGAGGACGCAGAGGGGGCAGAGGACGCAGAGGGGGCAGAGGACGCAGAGGGGGCAGAGGACGCAGAGGACGCAGAGGCAGGGGGCAGAGGACGCAGAGGGGGCAGAGGACGCAGAGGGGGCAGAGGACAGGGGGCAGAGGACACAGAGGGGGCAGAGGACAGGGGGCAGAGGACACAGAGGGGGCAGAGGACAGGGGGCAGAGGACACAGAGGGGCAGAGGACAGGGGGCAGAGGACACAGAGGGGGCAGAGGACACAGAGGGGGCAGAGGACACAGAGGGGGCAGAGGACACAGAGGGGGCAGAGGACACAGAGGGGGCAGAGGACACAGAGGGGGCAGAGGACAGGGGGCAGAGGACACAGAGGACGCAGAGGACAGGGGGCAGAGGACACAGAGGGGGCAGAGGACAGGGGGCAGAGGACACAGAGGGGGCAGAGGACAGGGGGCAGAGGACACAGAGGGGGCAGAGGACACAGAGGGGGCAGAGGACACAGAGGGGGCAGAGGACACAGAGGGGGCAGAGGACACAGAGGGGGCAGAGGACACAGAGGGGGCAGGGGGCAAAGGACGCAGAGGACAGGGGGCAGAGGACAGGGGGCAGAATACGCAGAGGACCTGTTAATCCCTTGCAGCCCGGCTCTCACCTCTGCGTCCCCTCCCGGTGCTGCTGCCCCTCATGTCCCCGATGCTGAGCGCGGTGTCCCCCGGTGTCAGCAGTGCGGAGCTGTGGAGAAGGCGGGCGTGGAGACTGCGCTGTGCAGCATGATCCCGGGTGTCAGCCGCCTCCTGTCAGTGCAGCTACCCCCCCCCCGGCTGCCATGTGCTGCCGCTGCCACCTCCTCACTGCCCGGGCACCCGGGGAATGTGTGTGCGGAGAGCGGGGAGGAGCCGGCCGCACACACTGGAGGCTCGGCTGTAACCCCTGCACTGCCGGGCGCCTCCTCCTGACAGTGTACTGATGTGTGGAGCAGGGGCTGAGGACATGATACATGAGGGGCGGCCTCTGGGCAGACAGCAATGGCAGAGGGTGGAGGGGAGAGGCTGCAGGGCACACGGAACTTCCGAGGTCGGAACGTTTCTGTGCCGCTGCCTGTAGCAGGGGCAGCCAGGCTACAGTGCACTGGATGAGCCTGGGCGACGACCATCACGGAAGTAGGCGTGGCCTTTTTCCGGATGTGGCCTTCGGGTTTTATATATAAGATGAAGGGAGCATTATACCATATGGAGGACTCGCATACAAAAAGAGATCGATGGGAAACTTTAAGCCCATTCCTAAATGCACCATATAGGACACATTCTAAAGTTTAAAAACTTGAAAAGCTTTATTCAAAATACAAAAATACTCAGTACAGTCCATCCAAAAGGCTGTCTTTACAGGAGAAAACACTACATAGGTCAGATTTTTATTGGAGGTGTTTCCCCCTCTAAGAGGAAGGAGACAAACAACCTGCCCCAGCGTTAGATATAAAAATTTGGAGCCCACTGGGACGGGGTACTCGGTACCGGACCGGGGAGATATCACGGGGGTATCACGACAGTCCTTGGTCCGGACCGTGTCCCGAGCCCACAATAAAGGTTGGGGGTATTTACAGGGGAGTTGTTGTGACGCCACCCACGAGTTGTTGTCAGTGAGGGGACCACCGCTGCTGCAGAACCTCCGGGGATGATGTTTAGCAGCCGGTGATGTAACGGCTCTCCGCAGGTAGAGCCTGGTTCCCCGGGGCAGTGGTAGTAATAGTCTATGATTAATGCTGAGTAGGGGTAGTAGTAGAGATGATGAGAGTTTGTGAGGAAGAGTAGGGCTTGAGTGCAAGGATCACACAGACTCACGGTTTTGTAGTTTTCCATGTCTTTACTGCAGGTGATATAGCAGAATACTGTCCATGGAGTCTGTACCGGGGCCGGGTTGCTCCCACCCTGTCCAGGTCCTCAGCTTCCTACTCCTGCGCCTTGTGTGTGGCCTTACTGCTGCTTTAGCTGAGCTGCTGGCCCTATTTCTCCTCACAGGTACCCACTTGCTAGGAAACTTGAGTCTTTCCGTGTGCTTCTGGCCCCGCCGTGTTGCTTCGCTGAGGTACAGTGTAGATCTACAACCTCCACTATCCCAGTGTTTTCTGTGCTGCGTGTTTCAGTCACAGATTCGGATCCGGTATCCGGATTCTGCGCTCCTCTGGGGCGAGTTATGAGGTAACTCAGTCTCCCAGATGTGTTCCTCTGTTTCTTGTACTCCTCTCCTCAGACCCTGGCTTCAGGCCTGAAAGTAGTCAGTGGTCCCTGTCAGGAGCTCAGCACTGCTCCCATTTACAGGTCCTCCTCCTAGTGCTCCCTGCAGTAAACTGAACTGTCAACTCTCTACTTCCTCCTCAGACCAGAATATATCAAGGGGAGTAGCTTTGTCTCCCCCTTCTGGCCTGGAAGTGCTAGTGCAGTGTTCAGTGTTGTGTGGGGAATTAACCCTGGTTGATTTTACTGGGGTGCCACAAAAAGAGGGTAAGGAATATATCTTAACAGTCAACTAAGAGTTATATACAGGTCAGGGTCTCAATGCCTGAGGGAGAAGTTAGGTCAAAATGAGCACATACCTCCCACAGATACAAAGAGGCCCCAGCCCAGGGATACAGGAGATTTATGAGTGTCAAATTTGCTATAGTATAAACTAAAGTGGGATAAATGTACCCAGAGCAGGATTACACCAAAATACCCTACTCCACCACCCACTTACTCCGGACCATCCCAAAGTCTCAGGGCTGTATGTAAAATGAAGACTGCTTACCCATAGTCATCATAGTCATAATTAGGAAGGATGATGTCCCTTCAGGAGGATGGGGGAGACCCTACGCGTTTCGCTGGCTGCTTCCTCAGGGGGCGCCCTGAGGTATTTTGGTTTGGTTGTTCACAGGGAACTAGGTCGCAGTATATTTATACTTATTACTGTAAATGTACTTGGTTTATTTAGACCTGGCTAGGAGCTGCCTTGCATTAGGCTTACAGACCCTTTTGCTGTACACCATAGGGTTATTACAGGAGTGCGGCACACATATACTTCCGTGTCTCTTACAACACTTGTTAGCCTTGTGTCCGGGCCCTTAGACAGACTGTATCATGTGTTCAGTATTACCAGTGTGCTGTCTCCTATTACTTATCCTGTCTCTCTACTACAGTGAATTTTGGTGTTCATGATTTTTTCTCCCACCTCATTGTATCTTGTGTGCCCACCGCCCAGCACTGTACCACTGGGACTTTTGTGAGTCCACACATGGGCTTTAGGCTGGTTTTGGTTTTATTGGTGTTTTGTCTGTTTTTGTACAATAAAATGTATCTTGTTTATTCTTACATAATTTGAGTGCTTTGTTCCTCCCCTATGTGCTTTGTGTTTTCTACTTATAATCTGCATGTCACTGTCACAGTGAGCGCCCCTCCCCCCCCCCCCCGGCCCTTTTGAATATTGAAGCTACTAGTGTGGTGAGCCCCATATTGTTCAGTGTATAGTGTTACCATATAGTACCGACCCAAGGCATCATACCGACACGTCAGTGTTACCATGTAGTACTGACCCGAGGCATCATACTGACACGTCAGTGTTACTATATAGTACTGACCCCAGACATCATACCAACATCTCAGTGTTACCATATAGTACTGACCCCAGACATCATACCGACACATCAGTGTTACCATATAGTACTGACCCCAGACATCATACCGACACGTCAGTGTTACCATATAGTACTGACCCCAGACATCATACCGACACATCAGTGTTACCATATAGTACTGACCTGAGGCATCATACCGACATGTCAGTGTTACCATATAGTACTGACCCGAGACATCATACCAACACGTCAGTGTTACCATATCGTACTGACCCCAGATATCATACCGACACGTCAGTGTTACCATATAGTACTGACCCGAGACATCAAACCGACATCTCAGTGTTACCATATAGTACTGACCCAAGGCGTCATACCGACATGTCAGTGTTACCATATAGTACTGACCCGAGGCATCATACCGACATGTCAGTGTTACCATATAGTACTGACCCGAGGCGTCATACCGACATCTGTGTTACCATATAGTACTGACCCGAGACATCATACCGACATGTCAGTGTTACCATATAGTACTGACCCGAGACATCATACCGACATGTCAGTGTTACCATATAGTACTGACCCCAGACATCATACCGACACGTCAGTGTTACCATATAGTACTGACCCCAGACATCATACCGACACCTCAGTGTTACCATATACTACTGACCCGAGGCATCATACTGACACGTCAGTGTTACCATATAGTACTGACACGAGACATCATACTGACATGTCAGTGTTACCATATAGTACTGACCCGAGGCATCATACCGACACGTCAGTGTTACCATATAGTACTGACCCCGACATCATACCGACACGTCAGTGTTACCATATAGTACTGACCCCAACATCATACTGACACGTCAGTGTTACCATATAGTACTGACCTGAGACATCATACTGACACATCAGTGTTACCATATAGTACTGACCCCAGACATCATACCGACACCTCAGTGTTACCATATAGTACTGACCCGAGACATCATACCGACACCTCAGTGTTACCATATAGTACTGACCCGAGGCATCATACCGACACATCAGTGTTACCATATAGTACTGACCCGAGGCATCATACCGACACATCAGTGTTACCATATAGTACTGACCCGAGGCATCATACCGACACGTCAGTGTTATCATATAGTACTGACCCGAGGCATCATACCGACACATCAGTGTCACCATATAGTACTGACCGAGACAACATACCGACACGTCAGTGTTACCATATAGTACTGACACGAGACATCATACCGACATGTCAGTGTTACCATATAGTACTGACACGAGACATCATACCGACATGTCAGTGTTACCATATAGTACTGACCCCAGACATCATACCGACACCTCAGTGTTACCATATAGTACTGACCCGAGGCATCATACTGACATGTCAGTGTTACCATATAGTACTGACCCGAGGCATCATACCGACACGTCAGTGTTACCATATAGTACTGACCCGAGGCATCATACCGACACGTCAGTGTTACCATATAGTACTGATCCGAGGCATCATACTGATACGTCAGCGTTACCATATAGTGAAGATCGGGGATAAAAAATCCATAAACAATTGTGTAGTTGCCCTTTTTTTGCAATTTCACCGCACTTGGAATTTTTTATATGGTGAAAGAAATGATGTCATTCAAAAGTACAACTCGTCCCAAAAAAGAACAACAACAACAAGCCTCATATATTGATGTAAAAATAATAAAATATGGCTCTTGGAAGAAGAAGGGGAGGAAAAGGGAAAATCGTTTGGCAGTGAAAGAGTTAAAAAGGATAGATATAAGCATACAGTATATGGTTTTTGGTGCAATTTCTGTGCAATAATTCCCATAACAATCCCCTTTAGTGTCTGATGATAACAAGCTTCTGATTCACCTAAACAGATGCTCCTGTACTGCTGATATTGGGAGTGTTTATAAAAATTCTTATTTTTCATGTAGAGTTGTTGCATTTTCAGCCTCTAAATTCTACATTTTTATGTAGTTTGTGTCACAATTTTTGTAGCAGAAATGTCCCAAAAAAATATACCTGCCCCTTTTTGCAACACCCCATATTAGAATGATCAAAACCGTGCTAAAGACACATATTCCCATGTATTTGTTTATGATCCTTGCTTCATTCCCTTGCAATGATCTATTGTTCTCTGTTATCACCTGGCAGGCTCCTGTATTAGAGAACACTGTGTTGCTGCCACCTTGTGGCTAATCTTCTAACTGCACATTTTTTACATTACTTCATTTGTTAAAAAAAGTTGTAAAACTTCTCAGGTTTATTAATAAATGTAATTATAAGTCTTGGTAATGTAATCAAAGGGAGATTAGAGACATCACCTTTAGTGGGGCCACAGGTCTCATGTAATGCAGCATATAGTACAAACCATCAAAAGATCTCAGGTTAAAGTCACTTGAGCGGACTAAAAAGTGAAGTAAAAAAAATATTAAAAATAAAAAATGTGACGAATATAAAGACATAGTGTCATCCCCCACGTGGAGACCTCTGGTGGGGCTGAGATTAGAAGGTCTATAGTTTGTGATTAAATTAATCTAATTTCTTTTAGCGCTGCAGGAGTTAGCAACTCTCTCTTTGCTGGATGTTTCTTGTGGCCTGTAATCTCAGGTTTAGCATTTGGTGACCACTCCCCTCCGCTATAAAAAGTCAAATGTCTTACCATCTGATGCTGGTTCTAGAATATCCATCTATGCTGATTACTTTGCAAGGAGCCAATCTCTGGAAGAAGCTGAGCAGTCGTCACAATTGCAGCTCCGGTGTTTTGCTGCATTGGATGAGTTTAGAGTGTTTTTCCTTTTTTGTTCATTTTCTCTCTGTCTCCCTTCCTTGTGTTGTAGTATTTCCAGTGGTTAGACTAGTTTCCTCGCCAGCCTATATACTAGCCAGGGTGAGTCCAGGGCAAGTGAGGGCCGAGGCATGTGACAGCAAGAGCAGCGGAGTGTAGGAGGACCCGCATAGGGACTTTAGAGTGTAGACTCCGGTCAGTGTCAGGAGCTTACCCCCCTCTCCCTATCATCAGGGCCTTCCTTCAATTCCATTTCTGCTGTTCCTTTTAGTGTTGTGTCGCATGCCAGGCATCTGTAGGCCATGGTGTGAAATATACACATGCACACTGTGGTTAATGAATAGTTAAACTCCATTATTCCTTTAAATGTTAAAATTGTCATGGGAGCTGCCAATGCTGCTGCACCCCTTAATCCATCGGTGAGCTTCGCCAACGTGTCTTCCACTTTAAAAGCACTATGTTATTGCCTTAAAGAGACTTTGCCCCCTTATAATGGACTGTCCTTTCGCACTCTTCTTACTAAGAAGGACTGAAGACCCTTGTTGCACTACCCCCACTTTCTATAGACTCTGTGTTTTATATGAGTTATGCAAATGAAGAACTTTTTATCATGGACCCTCTGTGCTCTTGCACTAGTGGCTTCAATGTGCAGTGTCCAAAGCCACAAAATACCTCCTCAAATAAGGCAAAACAGCCAGTGCAGTGAAGGTCAGTATTATGGTGTGTGTGCGCCCTACAGCTGCACTCAGGGACGATGCCGCCGTTCAAGGAGTGCATTTGGTCTGTGATCCACAATAATGCTGCTACATATGCTGAAAAATGTTTTATCAGATGGCAGACCTGAAACAACTAATAAAACATTATAGTCACCCTTTGATGTCTGGTGGAATACGGCAGCGCGGTGTTTAACCCTTCATCCTGCCCACTCTAAATGCACCACGCTAGGGACCGCAGCAGCCGTGATCTGCTTTTATAGTGGTTGTGACTCTCACCACCACACCAGGTGAAGCCTCTGATACCTATTTAGGTCATATTTTATCTCTCAGACCCTTCATCCTCCCTACTTTAATTTTCTGAGATAATGACCTTTGGGTTTTCATTAATCATCAACATTAACAGAAATAAACACATGAAATAGATCCCTCTGTGTGTAATGACTCTATATAATATATGGGGTTCACTTTATGTATTAAATTACTGAAATAAAGTCACTTATTGATGATCTTCTAATACATTGAGATTCCCTTGTATTTACATCTATCCTCATGGTCTAAGTTAAAAGCTGGATGGCCCCACTCTATAGAGGATCACCAATGGCATAAAGTGAATTATATTTGTAGGAGAAGAGGAAAGCTATGCCATAAATAAACGGGGTCACAACTGTATGGTATCAAAATATATACATTTCACTTTATTTTGCACCAAACACATGAATGTGAAATTAAAAACCAATGCAATAATATTAGGCTCCCCCTTTCAGTTGAGTGAATACACAATTGTTTAGAACTTGAATAAGTGCATAAAGTGAACCAATCATTAGGTTTTTGCAACCTAATCTGAGAGTAGCCTAATATAGGACCTGAGACCCTGATTCCAGCGATGTGTCACTTACTGGGTTGCTCAGTGTAGTTTTGATAAAAACACTGTTTAACCAGCTGGAGATTATCATTAGCAGTCAACTTACCTGTGGCCAGGTAGTCAGGCATAGTCACAAACTTCTAAATCTGCTGCAGAGAAAACAGTAACTTTATCAAAATGACAGCAAGCAGCTCAGTAAGTGACACCGCACTGGAATCAGGGTCTCTGTCTGTACATTATGCTGCTCTCAGATGAGATGGCAAAAACCTGGCGACAGCTTCCCTTTAAGGTGCAAGGTATAGTAAACAAAGAAACAAAGTCGTCTTGGATGACTGGTCATATATACCGTACCTTAATTGACGACCTCACTATTCATAAACTCCCCTATATAACAGCATGGGAGAAAGAACTAGGACACAGTATAGAACTAGAGGAACTAGCTAAGGCAATAGAACATTCCTATGCAAACACCAACTGCGCCTCCATCCAAGAAACCTTCTTTAAAATCCTAACGAGGTGGTACTGGACTCCTTCCAGAATGCACCACATAGACCCTCTTAATTCTCCGAACTGCTGGAGAGAATGCTCTCAAATCGGAACATTAACACATATATTTTGGAAGTGCCCAAAAATTCTCAACTTCTGGCTGAATGTTCAAGAATTAATATTCAGAACTACCAATTTTAGATTCACTCTCTCCCCACAACTAGTTCTCATCTCAATTGGCATATCAGACATTCCCCCACACTCTCAGATTCATAACATCCCATATTATTCTCACTGCTAAACTACTTATAGCCGCTAAATGGAAGACCTCAGAAGTTCCCACCATCGCAGAATTAACAGACAGAATTTCTAATCACTGCTCTTTTGAATTCACTTACGCAGTTAGAGAGAACACGTATAATAAATACTTCTACAATTGGGAACTATGGATCTCTACACAATCCCTGAAACACCTGACCAAGGCCGTTGACAAACAACCCTCCTAACCCCTAAACCTCAATGACTAAAAACCAACGACTCAATGTCTCGGATACATGCCTATTACTACTGATTTTATTAAGATATTCTTGTATTGATCATCTCAGGTTTTCTCTCCTCCTTCCTTGTAAATTTTTCTTTGTTAATATAGGTTGATGAGCGAACTCATCCTATGTTCTTGATGTATATAATATTTACAATTTGGACTTTCTTCGACCCGACTAATGATGGTCAAATTTCAAGTCGAAGTCCATTACTACCATCAAAGATATTGGAATTTTTCATTATCTGAACTGTTCACCTGTTTGAGATAGGCGAAGCCTAATACTATGCTTTCTACGATGTAATCATCGGACAACCCCAATGTTTTTGTTTCCAACCCTGTTTGTAGTACCGTTTGTATTGTCTTATTCCCTGTAACACCCCCATATAACCCAACAAAAACATTGAAACACAGTAAACAAAGAATATCGTTACAGCATATTTTGGTACAATATAATAATCATTTTGCAAAGTGAGTAAACCTATAGACCTAGATGACAACATAAATAACAATGGGACGGTAGGGCACTAAGTGTAAATGATAAAGTGGTCACAGATATAAAAAATCCCAAATGCAGCAATGCACTGTAACTTAACATGTAAAGCGCCATGGAATATAATGGTGCTATATAAATTAGTTATTATTATTATTATTATTAAGTGCCAATCTATTATAGCCTAAAAGTAACCCAATGTTTAACAGAATAAAAGTAACCTTTTGGTAATATCTATACCTTTTGTAACTTGCTCATTTTATCAGCTCAACAGTTGACCCATATTACAGAAATCAGGTCAATAAAGAGTTAAAGTGTAAATGTCATTTCATTGAAAAATAAAAAAAAAAGACCAATACTGCACTGGTTGTTAATGACGGGTCACATTGGAGCTAAGATAATGCTTTTTGCGCCATGTGACTTATTTTCACACATTTTTCTGTGCTTTTTTTAAAAACTACATTTTATGGCTGTGTGGCCAGCAGCTGATAGGGAGCAGTGCAATGGGAGCAGAGAAAGGGCAAGATTAGAGCTTATGAGTGGTGTCAAGAGCCAGCAGAGAATGAGCCAGATGACAGATCAGAGAAACTTGTGCCAAGGAAAGAGGCGAGGAGTTTGCAGTGATCCTGACATTCTGGTATTGCTCAGCAACTGTGCTGTAATCTGAACTAATCTGATACATAGTTTCCTCACTATCTGCAGTCATCAGCCCCCTTTTCCCTTATTTGGTTTCATATTCACTGTGAAGATGGATATGACTGAAAATGAACATATTATACAAAAACTAATGAGCCCTGCACACAGTGAACACGTCTGTAGGACAGTGTTCACACCACCAAAAGACGTGTTCACTGTGTGCATGGCTCATTAGTTTTTGTCTAAATTGTTTCTTGTTTCTGCAAGATTGGGGTGATTCTGAAAATGAACATATGTCTGCTTCACACACACAGTCTAGTGGGGACATCTTGTGGAAGGTTTACGAATGGTTTTTCACCTGAATTTTCTCATAAAGTATATTGGAAAGTTTATTATAATCACTTGCTCTACATTATTATGAAATAAAAATGTAAATGGCGGTTACACTTTAAAGAGGACCTGGTGCTTTCCAAAATGAAAACACTCCTGAATGCAGCCTGTCTGCTGCATTCAGGGAAGGGGGTCCCCCATGTCAGGACCCAATCTGCTGTCAGCTGTCCAGGCTCGGTAGAGAAGTAAGCTGCAGCAGGGGTACCAGCCCCAATTCGGTTTGGATTCTTCAAGACCAACCGTGAATCTGGAGGTCACTGGGCTTCAGGTGCAGTGGTACCATAGTGGACGCTCCCCAGGCTTAAGGAGTTAAATAGGAATAAGAGGACCAGCAAGTCTATCACTCACAGAATCCATAGTCACCTGCCTGCTGGGACTGGCAACAACGGGACACTTAGGAGAGGACAGGGGTTGCAAGTGTAAGAAAGAGGAAATAAGCAAGGAAGGCCAATATACCCTGTCTTTCGGATGAGTGGACCCTGAATGTTTCTTGGCTGGCAAAGCTGTAATCTTGTGAACTCTGTACCCCGACTGGGTTGTAACCTGCTTCAACGCCAAGTAAATGGTAAAAACTGCAAGAACCCTGTGTGTGTCTGATCCTTCCTGCACTTCCCTGCTTCCACCTGCGGAGCCACAACTTACACTGCACTGAATCTCCTCTCCCTGCTACCCTGCACTACAACCCCTACCATCTCTTCTACTCTACACTTACTACTACTCCTAGTGGCCCGTGGCCCGCTCCAGCTGAGGGGAGTGCTCAAACTAGCTGCACCACCATCTATTCCCTGGGACTACTATATGCAGTGCTTGTCATCCCTGACCAGAAATCTCAACTGGGGTCGGTGTACTGATAACCAAATCCCCTTTACAATGACCCTTCGCAGCCATAACTTCTGGGGACGGCTACCGTGACATCCCCGAACTGTTAACCCCTGGAGGTTAAGTACCCCGGCCCCATGACCGCTGCATACACCATTGTGAGCATCTATGTGTAGGAAGAGATATGCTATAATATGTCATTCGTAGATTGTGAGCCCTTGCGGACAGCGTCCTCTATTCTACTGTACCTCTGTGCCTTATATTGTCCATGTTTATTGTTCTTGTCTAATATACCCTCTACACATGTAAAGTGCCATGGAATAAATGGCGCTATAATAATAATAAATAATAATAAGTGTAATAAAGTAGATCAATGTAGACTCGGAATATCGCACCAAAAATTCAGACTCCCTTATTAAAAAATAAGAACAGTCACGTTATCAAGCAGATCATTATTCTGAAAGTCAAGGTTTCCCCCTTTCACGTAATCTATTATATAATCACGAATGGGTTTTTTGCCCCTTCTGAGTCCGCTCTCGCTGCGAGTCAGCGTGGTCATGTGGATACGCCCGAAGCATTGGCCGCGCAGCGGGCATGGCGAGTCGCCTTAGCAGCGAAGCGGCCATTGCGAGTCAGAGACTTGCTCTTCTAGAATCCCGATGCATGTGCATCGGGCACCCAGCTAGTAGATCATAAACCAATGGATTACTTTCAAGGTGTGATTGAAGACGCTATCACAGGCGGAGAGGATTCGCCACCATTGATGGATAACTCCGATCGCACAATAGCAAGAGAATACAATATAAGTGAATAAGCAATACACCATAGTGATGAAAAAATGAACTCTGCACCTCTGTCATTTTGCTCACAATTGGGCAATATTCAGGAGAAGCACAGTGTCTGTGAGTAACAATGTACACTGCAGACAAAACTGTGTGGCACTACCCAGGAAGACCGATCTGTCAATGCATCTACAGTATACCAATGTGACCATCATCAGCTTGGATCTGTTTTGGCAGTTGTCAAGCACTGCACATTTATCTCTGTGTTTTACCCCACTATATATGTCATCAATTTTAATATGTGTGTAACAATAAACATATTTTGTACTAAATTTATCCCCTTCATAACCTGAAATAATTTATTTTAGCATATAGTGTACAGGAAAATGGGAAAAAATTCCAACTGCGGTGAAATTGCATAAAAACAAAGGTACAATTACATGCTTGTTTTTTTGTTTATTCATTCATGTTCACTATATGGTAACACTGACGTGTCGGTATGATGCCTCGGGTCAGTACTATATGGTAACACTGACGTGTCGGTATGATGCCTCGGGTCAGTACTATATGGTAACACTGACGTGTCGGTATGATGTCTCGGGTCAGTACTATATGGTAACACTGACGTGTCGGTATGAGGCCTCGGGTCAGTACTATATGATAACACTGACGTGTCGGTATGATGTCTCGGGTCAGTACAATATGGTAACACTGACATGTCGGTATGATGTCTGGGGTCAGTACTATATGGTAACACTAACGTGTCGGTATGATGTCTGGGGTCAGTACTATATGGTAACACTGATGTGTCGGTATGATGTCTGGGGTCAGTACTATATGGCAACACTGAGGTGTCGGTATGAGGTCTGGGGTCAGTACTATATGGTAACACTGAGGTGTCGGTATGATGTCTGGGGTCAGTACTATATGGTAACACTGATGTGTCGGTATGATGTCTCGAGTCAGTACTATATGGTAACACTGACATGTCGGTATGATGTCTCAGGTCAGTACTATATGGTAACACTGATGTGTCAGTATGATGTCTGGGGTCAGTACTATATGGTAACACTGAGGTGTCGGTATGATGTCTCAGGTCAGTACTATATGGTAACACTGACGTGTCAGTATGATGTCTGGGGTCAGTACTATATGGTAACACTGACATGTCGGTATGATGCCTCAGGTCAGTACTATATGGTAACACTGACGTGTCTGTATAATGTCTGGAGTCAGTACTATATGGTAACACTAATGTGTTGGTATGATGTCTGGGGTCAGTACTATATGGTAACACTGACATGTCGGTATGATGTCTCTGGTCAGTACTATATGGTAACACTGACGTGTCGGTATGATGTCTGGGGTCAGTACTATATGGTAACACTGACATGTCGGTATGATGTCTCTGGTCAGTACTATATGGTAACACTGACGTGTTGGTATGATGCCTCGGGTCAGTACTATATGGTAACACTGACATGTCGGTATGATGTCTCTGGTCAGTACTATATGGTAACACTGACGTGTTGGTATGATGCCTCGAGTCAGTACTATATGGTAACACTGACGTGTTGGTATGATGTCTCGGGTCAGTACTATATGGTAACACTGACGTGTCGGTATGATGTCTGGGGTCAGTACTACATGGTAACACTGATGTGTCAGTATGATGTCTCGGGGCAGTACTGTATGGTAACACTGACGTGTCGGTATGATGCCTCGGGGCAGTACTATATGGTAACACTGAGGTGTCGGTATGATGTCTGGGGTCAGTACTATATGGTAACACTGATGTGTCAGTATGATGCCTCGGGTCAGTACTATATGGTAACACTGACGTGTCGGTATGATGTCTGGGGTCAGTACTATATGGTAACACTGACATGTCAATACTGGCCTGAGGCATCTTACCGACACATTAGCTTTTACACTTACATTAACTGCTGTCACTGCCATCCTGCATCGGATCTATAACACTTCTATCTCAAATTTCAGGACCTGGAGTATCCCATGACATGCAGTGCCCCAGCCCGCCCTCTTCATTACCTCAGCACGTCCTGGAATTTGAGATAGAAGTGTTATAGATCCGCTGCAGGATGGCAGTGACAGCAGCAGTTAATGTGAGCACTCTGTGCTCCACAGGAATGCTGGCACCTCTGCAGCGATCCCAGCTCTGCCTGCTCTCCCCAGCACAGTGGACTCCCGATCTCCCCAGCATTGCTGGATCCAGCGCTGGGGAAACCACGTGGTGCCAATACTTAGATTGGTGGAATAGTCCTTAGCTGCTCCCCGCTCAGTGCTCAGTGCTGACAGGAGGGTGGGGATGTGGCTAATGAATATTCCTCCGCTCTAAGTATTGGCACCACGTGGTTTCTCCAGCTCTGGATCTGGCAGTGGAGACATTCTCCTGCCTCCCCGGTGCCCCTGCTGCCCTCTCCCCACAGCCAGCCACAGTCCATTCAGACCATAAGATGCACCCCACACTTTACTCCAGAATTTGGATGAAAAAAGTGCATCTTATGGTCCGAAAAATGCACTATGTATGTTTTAGAAAATATTTTAATAGTATTATATTCAATAGCGCAAAAGGGGGGTGATTTGAATTTGTGTTTTTTTTTTTCTTTTTCATATTTGTAAAAACTTTTTTTTTTTTTTTAATTTTCACTGCCCCCTAGAGGGCCTCAGTGCTGCACAGTCCAATCGCGTCTGTCATGTAGAGAAGCTGCTGAATATCTGTACAGTGGGTACGAAAAGTATTCAGACTCCTTTACATTTTTCACTTTTTGTTTCATTGCAGCCATTTGGTAAATTAAAAAAAGTTCATTTTTTTTTCTCATTAATGTACACTCTGCGTCCCATCTGGACTGAAAAAAATGTAGAAATTTATGCAAATTTATTAAAACAGAAATACTGAAATATCCCATGGTCCTAAGTATTCAGCCCCTTTGCTCAGACACTCAAATGTAAGTCACATGCTGTCCATTTCCTTGTGATCCTCCTTGTAATGGTTCTACTCCTTCATTGGAGTCCAGCTGTGTTTAATTAAACTGATTGGACTTGATTTGGAAAGACACACACCTGTCTATATAAGACCTCACAGCTCACAGTGCATGTCAGACTAAATAAGAATCATGAGGTCAAAGGAACTGCCCAGGGAGCTCAGAGACAGAATTGTGGCAAGGCACAGATCTGGCCAAGGATACAAAAGAGTTTCTGCAGTACTCAAGGTTCCTAAGAGCACAGTGGCCTCCATAATCCTTAAATGGCAGGATGTTTGGGACCATCAGAAGTCTTCCTAGACCTGGCCGTCCAGCCAAACTGAGCAATCGTGGGAGAAGAGCCTTGATAAGGGAGGTAAAGATTAACCCCAAGATCACTGTGGCTGAGCTCCAGAGACGCAGTAGGGAGATGGGAGAAAGTTCCACAAAGTCACCTATCACTGCAGCATCCACCAGTCAGGCCTTTATGGCAGAGTGGCCTGACAGAAGCCTCTCCTCAGTGCAAGGCATAAAAACACATGAAGGATCCCAGACTATGAGAAATAAGATTCTCTGGTCTGATGAGACGAAGATAGAACTTTCTGGTGATAATTCTACAATTGAGAATTGATCTGAATACTTGAGGTAAGATGTTCTAGACATAACATGCTCCTGCTGACATCACTGGTGTCAGAGACCATCACTGAGTGATCGCATTACAGTCCGTGTGTCCGGCTTATTACAGATCCAGTATTTGTCTGAGTAACACGATGCGCTGGAGACGCGTCCGCTGTTCAGGAACACACACTGCGACACGCCATGAATGTGGAACCTGCGGGAACAAAGCGAATGGGGAATGAAAACTTTACTCTACAAAAGGGATAAGGAATTAGTGACAGTGAATAATATTTCAAAGGAGTCTGTTGCCTCTAAAATGCAAGTTCAGCTATTTGGACCTTTATATTGGTGATATAGAAAAACATTAAGTTATATGTAGTTTAGTTATGTATGTGCAAAAAAAATAACTTTACATCCCCATGCAAATGAGGGCACTCATAGCGTGTCCATATAGCTCGGTGCGCCGTTGTGCCCTCTGATTTGCATGTATAGCACTGCCCCTGAGCTTCATAGGCAGAGCTTCCGTTCTCTCATCCCTGGTCTTGCACACCGACACCAGAGAAGCCTGGTGACGCACTGACAGTGTCAGTGCAGGTGCACACTCAGTGTGGCTGCAAGCATGCTCTGATCTCCGGAAGTGTAGTGAGCGAGCGGCTTCAGACAGGAGCCAGAGAGCAGAGTGTGCCCTCACTTAGTGTTCGCCCAACCTGACACTGTTAACATGTTCGTGCACTGCTGTACTCCTCCAGGAACAGTGCAAACACACAGGAACAGGGATTGAGTTTGGGCAGGGTTCTCTGTGAGAAAACGCACACTTTCAACCATGCAAACCAGAGGTGCACTAAGGCATTTGGCCACACCAGGGGTGCACCAAAGTGCCCTTACTTGCTTATGGATTACAAATAACATTTTCTGCAACTAAATAACTAAAATGTAATTTACTGGCATGCCTTTTATAGGAGCAAAACTGAATTTGCAATTTGGGAATGACATATTCTTTTTACGGTGGAAGTGGCAATCAGGGTTGGTAAAGGGGTTGTCAACTTCTGAGTAAATTTTGGGCAAGCCCTGCAGCTTGTCAACTCTTGGTGGTGTGTAAAGTACCCACTATCAGTATTTGGCTCTGCATGCCGGTTCCAGCAATCATTACAAGAGCATTAACTTGCGATACTTAAGTACTTACGTCTTCAAACATGGGTAAAGGGGAATAAACCTATCACAATGCACTGGTTCCTGTATAGACTAAAATCTCCAGCTGGGTAACATCCTAATGGTTCCTGCACAGGCTGGAATATCCATAGCCCCACAACTAAAATACTACAACTTGGACCTGTCTGCCTAGAAGGTCGTCAAGTTGTTTCTTGTACCTCCTGGGGAACTAGCGGGAAGATTGCTGAACACTACAAACCAAAATAGGGCAAGCATGCAGAGATAGAGGGGAACCCCAGGTGGGGAAACATAAAACATGTGCACAAGGGGACAAAGGAGAAATAATAAATGTAAACTAGGGCAACCTACCAAACTCTGTCAGTGGGCGAGGAGGGCGAGCGTCTGGAGGTGGACCTACGGGACCACAGAGAGAACCTACGCAGACAAGGGGAGGGAAGTGTCCAGGACTGAGGCAGCTGATAGGATCTGGGTGACAGCACAACAGAGGTCTGTATACACTTGTGTGTCCTGTCTGGCCCAGGAGCTGTGGTATGATATGACCATGTCCCTGTACGGTCAGACACATCCATTACACAGTACATAGCAGGGACACATATATAAGATTATCTCAGCACAGGAGATGTGGTATGATCAGACCATGTCCCTGTACGGTTAGACACATCCATTACACAGTACATAGCAGGGACACATATATAAGATTATCTCAGCACTGGAGATGTGGTATGATCAGACCATGTCCCTGTACGGTCAGACACATCCATTACACAGTACAAAGCAGGGACACCAATATAACATCTCAGCACAGGAGATGTGGTATGATCAGACCATGTCCCTGTACGGTGACACATCCATTACACAGTACATAGCAGGGAAACATATGTAAGATTATCTCAGCACAGGAGATGTGGTATGATCAGATCATGTCCCTGTAGGGTCAGACACATACATTACACATACATTACATTGGAACTTTACAGAGAATCTGTCTTTGTAAACCAATGGCAGCATGCAGGATTCTACCACAGGACTGTATTTAGGTATTTGGAGATAATGAATAAAGTCATTATAATAGAACTGTCAGAGCAGCTTTAGCTTCACAGTAACAAAAAAAAAAAAAGACAAGATATAGTGATGATTATTACAATCTGGGCTCTGCTGCATCCAGTTAGACTCGCGGCTCTGACACAAGATTATGTTGTGGATACACAGACTACGAAGCTTCTGTCCTGGGGGAATCAGATCTTCTCGTCGGTTACGGTCGTTTGTGGACGGAATGTTCCTGTTTTACCTGCCTACTCTTTATCATGTCATGTGTGGGTGGAATCTTGAATTAAAGTTGCTATCTGTTCTAGCATGTAAAAGGAGAGCTCAAATTGGAGACCCTCTACTATGGTGTCCATATCTACTAATGCAACAGGCCGTAAGGGCCGGGGGGTACTCGGTAGCCGGGCCGGTTGTCTGTCTTAGGGAGGTCACGGTGGCTGTGGCTTAGCTCCGTGGCCCTGGCCATGCAGTGAAGGGGGTATTTACAGGGGAGTTTAGTAGTCTATTTCGTGACGCCACCTGTGGTATTCGGCCAGGGGTGGCCGATGCTGCAGATTTCGGACCTCTGGGGCAGATGGTGCGGGAGCTGGGATGGTATCGCTCCCCACAGGTGGAGGAGGGCCCCAGGGATGGTGTAACAGTCTATGGGACATGATGGTGACTGTGCAATGGTGCAGGAGGGCGCGGGGAAGAACTGCAGGACATCGGGGTTGCAGTTCTCAAACGTTTACTCACAGTTCAGTTCAGCAGTCCAGGCCAGCAGGGCACCGTGTCCTCCTGGTCTGCAATCCAGGCAACTCCCAGGCAGCTTGGGTCCACTTCTCCGAGACACCCTGACGTAAGCCTCTCCTGGTTGAATCTCCCTCTCTGGCTACTCGCATCTCCTGCCCTGCGTCTTCATGCACAGTGTCCCAAGCAGGTGGCTTTGGGCCTTGCTTGGCAACGGGCGACCCGTTCCCTGACCCTAGGTCTACCCATCATTTCAGCGAATATGCACGGTTAGTAGGCGCAGTCCGTACAGGTGCAGCAGGCTCCAGTTTCCTGGTGGCACCTTGGAGCATTCCCACTAGATCGGGGCCGGACCCCTCCTGCAACCAGTCCCTCTGCCCGACCCACGCCGGGAGGATCCTCCACTCCCGTGTCCCCTAGGACTCCCTCTCTCAGACTCAACTCCCTCCAACTCACTGACTCCTCCTGTTCCTCTCTAAACTGTTCTCTTCCCACCCCCTCTACTTACTCCCTCCCCCAGCCAGTAGATGGGGCCCTTTCTCAATAGGATCCGCCCAAGATCCCCTGGCCTGGATTTAGGATGGGTGCAGGTGTTCGTGTTTCTCAGATTTGTGTCCCCTCCTTACCTGGGAGTGGGATACCACACCTATAGCTTAGGTGCTGTACCTCTGTGGTGACCAGACCGCAGGGGCTCCACACTAACAGGGCTTGTCCCATGAACGACCACCAAGCGGTGCACAATAGATTTGTAACTTACACATCGCTATATAAAGATCCGTTTGTCCACACCCACGGCCGTCCCTCTTGTTCTCTCGACAGGCCGATCCAATGATCAGAAGAACCTTTGAATCTCACCAGAAAATTCTGCAAAACAAAGCAAAATAATCATATTAGGTCTCCAACATCAGAAAGACTCAGCGAAGGTCTCCTTTACTGTCACTCAATGTTATAATGTAGATTCTTAAGTTACTATCAGAATTTAGAGGTCACAGGGGATTTTATACAGTGTAGCACCCGCTGTGGCAACGGTATCTCCTTAGCTGACGGTCCTGCAGTGTCCACACAGGGCTCTGTCTGCTGTGTACTAGTCCCGGGGCCTGTACATGTCACACAGGTCTCCTGGGAACACGCTTAGATCACATGCGAGACATGCCCACATTTCTTAAAGGGCCAGCGTGACCTACCCGGAAAGGCACAAAGTATTTAAGGCATATTTCACATTTGGGAAGTGCCTGAGCAAGGTAGTCTATGGCTAGAGACACGCTGCTAGTTGTCAGGTCCCCGTTACCCTTTGTGTTACTTTGTCCCGTGCCTTACCTAGCCCGTGTCAGTTTCCTAGTCCCACTGTCGTACCATTTGTGCCAACCTAACCTTGCCTTGCTGATTTACCATCAGTGCCAGTGTGGCTTTTGCATGGGTTATTTATGTTCTTGAAGATATTAAATATGCTGCTCCTTAGGCCCCTTTCACAACTGGGTTTATGTGTAATTCCCAGCAGATGTCGCCGGATCTGCCGCATAACGGCCGACTTGTGGCACCGATCCGGTAAGCCCAATTCATTGTCTAAGGGGCTTGCAGTCAGGGGCGGCAAGTGTGATACTGCCAAATCTGGCACTTGAGGCACCGCAAAAAAGACACACTTGCTGCACCTGTCTGCAAGCCCCATAGAGAATGAATAAGGCTTTCCGGATCCGTGCCACAGGTCGGCCGTTATGCGGTAGATCCGGCAGAGACAGTGACATCTGCCAGGTCTGCTAGAAATTACAATAATTGCAGATTTGAAAGGGGCCTTAGATATCTCTTTTCAAGAATAAATAAGTAAATTCTTTTAGTCTTTGAGGTTAGTTTTCTGGCTCTTCTTTGCACCTCTTCTAACTCCAGGGCCTCCTTTCTATGAACAGATCGGCATATTCCAGATGAGGTTGCACTAATGCTTTGTAAAGTGGTCGTAATATGTCCCTGTCTTGTGAGTCCAGGCCTTTTATAATACCCTAGATGGTGGCCCGATTCTAAAGCATCGGGTAGTCTAGAATATGTATATAGTTTATTTATGGAAACTTAACAATAATGCAAGTAATACATGATATCTATCTATCACTGAGTACAGTGTATTTGAAATATGGCGCCATGGTGCACGCCACTATCCTGATTGGTCGCCGCATTCAGCGTCGACCAATCAGGATAGCGGCGCTCGACACGACGCCATATTTAAAATCTGAAGTCATGGGTGGATTTTACACATGGCGCTGTGGCGAGCGCCGCTATGCTGATTGGCGCCGCCGCATTCAGCGCCGACCAATCAGGATAGCGGCGCGCGCCATATTTCAAATACACTGTACTCAATGTATTTGAAATATGTCGCCATATTGTATTTGAAATATGGCGCCAAGGCGCGCGCCGCTATTCTGATTTGTCGGCGCGTTCAGCGCTGACCAATCAGAGGAGCAGCATTTAAACCGCGCGCCGGTTTATTTCAAATACAATATGGCGCCATGGCACGAGCCGCTCCTCTGATTGGTCGCCGCATTCAGCGTCGACCAATCAGAGGAGCGGCATTCAAATTGCGCGCCAAGCCGCGCTACTTCTCTGATTGGTGCTGCAAGTAGCCTCCCGGCTGGCTCGCACGCGCTGGGTCCACAGTCTGCCGGACCGTGTATATGTTCAGCACGCGCTATTTGCATACTCTGAGCTCATTTAAACCGCGTGCCGCTTCTCTCATTGGTTACCGCGTTCAGCGCCAACCAATCAGAATAGCGGCGCGCGCCATATTTCAAATACAATATGGCGCCATGGCGCGAACCGCTTCTCTGATTGCTTAATCAGAGGAGCGGCATTCAAACCGCGCGCCAAGCCACTTCTATGATTGGTCGCCGCGAGTAAGAATGCGGCTTGGCGCGTGGTTTGAATGCCGCGAAGGGCACCACCGCTGACGCCGGTCATCTCCCAGCTAGCTCGCCGCTGACCGGAGTTTAGACCGAAGCTCAGCCGCGGTTACTGCGGCACAGAGGTCAGCGGCTCGCCAGCCGGGAGATGACCGGCTGACGCCAGTCATCTCCCAGCTGGCTCTCCGCGGACCTCCGTGCCGCAGGTAGCCACGGCTGAGCTCCGGTTAGCGGCTCGCCAGCCGGGAGACGACTGGCTGGCTCGCACGCGCTGGGTCCACAGTCTGCCGGACCGTGTATATGTTCAGCACGCGCTATTTGCATACTCTGAGCTCATTTAAACCGCGTGCCGCTTCTCTCATTGGTTACCGCGTTCAGCGCCAACCAATCAGAATAGCGGCGCGCACCATATTTCAAATAAAATATGGCGCCATGGCGCGAACCGCTCCTCTGATTGCTTAATCAGAGGAGCAGCATTCAAACCGCGCGCTTGGCGCGCAGTTTGAATGCCGCGAAGGGTACCACCGCTGACGCCGGTCATCTCCCGGCTAGCTCGCCGCTGACCGGAGTTTAGACCGGAGCTCAGCCGCGGTTACTGCGGCACAGAGGTCAGCGGCTCGCCAGCCGGGAGATGACCGGCTGAAGCCGGTCATCTCCCAGCTGGCTCGCCGCGGACCTCCGTACCACAGGTAGCCGCGGCTGAGCTCCGGTTAGCGGCTCGCCAGCCGGGAGACGACTGGCTGGCTCGCGCGCGCTGGGTGCACCGTCTGCCGGACCGTGTATACCTGCGGAAGCGGCGCTCACGCGCCGCTTCTGCCGGGCTGCAAATTGGCGCGAAATTCGAATGTTCAGCACGCGCTGTTTGCATACTGTAATCTCATTGAGATGCCTCTGTGTGGCACGCGATTTCGGCGGCAGACACACTCAAAAAACCCTTAGACAATTATATAGTAGATGTTAGCACCGTACTTTAGGAGCTTGACATTGTGCTGTCAGTCACACCGAGATCCTGTGACTCTCCTTCTCCTTGAACATATAGTGTCCACAAGTTATTAGAGTCCAGATACACAACTTTACATTTTTTCACATTGAACGTCATCTGAAAAGAGAACGCCCAAACACTTAGTTTGTCAAAGTTGGCTTATTACTTATAAACATCTATCATAGACTGCATGGTATTACATAGCTCGATGAACTTTGGGGGTCACCACTAACCACCAAAGATATGAAGGTGGCCTTCACTCACCACAACTCTCCGGGTACCAGTTTTTCAATTACAAACCTTACATTCTAATCCTATAAATCTAAATTTACTCACTTAGCGTCTGTTAAACAGTGTGAGAATCCTTTGCAAAATCTAAAAACTATATCTACAGCCACCACCACTACAAGACCCCAATCCACCTTATATGATGCAGCATTTGTAGGCAGTTGGCTCAATGAGTATAATTTAGGGTAACAGCCATTCTCCTTGTGGAGACTTTTCTGCCAGCCGGCAGTGAGGAGACTTAAAGCCGCAATGCTCCTCTGGGAAACTGTGTATGCAAATTGTCACTTCAGTGAGAAAGTGAAAAACTCTAATGCCACTTAATAAAGGTAGCAATTATTTCGAGTAGAATTGATCTTGCCTTCTAAAGGTTGTGGTCATCAATGCACATGGAATGTCTCTTTGGCTCATGGAGACCAAATCCACCATGAAAATAAGCCAAAATGTGGAAAATCTCCGATTCCCATTCCATCTTGTACATTGTGCGCTCACCAGTTCTTCGATGGAGTCTATAAGGGCGAGAGAAGCGTTCCTGGAGGCGCAGAAATCCTGACCCGTCTGCCATTCACTGATATTAGAGGAAAAATAGTAACACTTTCTTCTTGACCAGATCCAGTCATCCTCACAGGGGTCGGAGAGACAATTTACTGACATTAGATTTATATTCTTTCCTGAGAAAATAAAAATATATTTACAGAAAGTGTCACGGGGTCCTTCTCTAGTATCCCACAATCAACAGAGCAAGAGATGTGTGAACAACCCAAGAACCGTTATTGCTTAAAAACATAAAAATCCATAAAAACAATCCAGCAATATGTTGTATCTCCAGGTAATCCAGGTTTCTCTAATGGTACCATCACACGGGGCGACATCGCCGGCGATGTTGCCGGGAACACAGGGGCGTGGCCTAATTGAGGCGACATTGAGGCGCCGGCGAATTGCCACGTGCGACAGGACGATAATCAGGCGATGAATCGCCTGAGCAACATCGCCAGGTTTCCCAAAATTTGTTGGGAAACCTGGCGATGTTGCTGAGGCGATCATACCTGATCGCCCTGTGTAACGCGGCAACCTGCAATGTTGCGGGCGACACCGCCTATCTCCAACATTGCGAGTTACCGCTCGCTGCGTTGCTGGGCAACCCAGCGAGCGATAGCCGCGGCAACTAGCCGGCGACATCGCCGGTAAGTTGCTCCGTGTGACATCTCCCCGGCGATTTACACAAGAAAATCCCATGACAGACAATATGATCAGTGATAACAAAAATTCTCAATTAAACGTCACCTGCTTAACCCAAGAGGAAGTACGGCATCGTCTAAAAATCACTAAAATTGACAAATCCCCGTGCCCAGATGGGATACACCCCAGAGTGCTGCAGGAATTAAGTACTGTCATAGATAGACCATTATTTTTAATATTTAAAGATTCCATAATATCAGGGTCTGTACCACAGGACTGGCGTATAGCAAATGTGGTGCCAATATTCAAAAAGGGGACAAAAACTGAACTTGGAAATTATAGGCCAGTAAGCTTAACCTCTACTGTGGGTAAAATCCTAGAGGGTTTTCTAAGAGATGCTATACTGGAGTATCTGAACAAAAACAAAAATAACCTCATGACCCATTATCAACATGGTTTTACGAGGGACCGTTCCTGTCAAACTAATCTAATAAGCTTCTATGAAGAAGTAAGTTCTGGACTGGACCAAGGAAATGCAGTGGATGTGGTGTATATGGACTTTTCAAAAGCTTTTGATACGGTGCCACACAAAAGGTTGATACATAAAATGAGGGCAATGGGGATAGGGGAAAATATGTGTAAGTGGGTTAAGAACTGGCTTAGTGATGGGAAACAAAGGGTGGTTATTAATGGAACACACTCAGAATGGGTCACAGTTAACAGTGGGGTACCACAGGGGTCAGTGTTGGGCCCGCTTCTATTTAATATATTTATTAATGACCTTGTAGGGGGCATACAGAGTGGAATCTCAATATTTGCAGATGACACTAAACTCTGCAGGGTAATCAATACAGAGGAGGACAATTTTATATTACAGGAGGATTTATGTAAACTAGAAGCTTGGGCTGCTAAATGGCAAATGCGCTTTAATGGGGATAAATGTAAAGTCATGCACTTGGGCAGAGGAAACAAAGGGTATAATTATGTGCTTAATTATAAAACACTGGGCAAAACTATCACTGAAAAAGACCTGGGTGTATGGGTACATGACAAACTCACATTTAGTGGCCAGTGTCAGGCAGCTGCTGCAAAGGCAAATAAAATAATGGGATGTATTAAAAGAGGCATAGATGCTCATGAGGAGAACATAATTTTACCTCTATACAAGTCACTAGTGCGACCACACTTAGAATACTGTGTACAATTCTGGTCTCCTGTGTATAAGAAAGACATAGCTGAACTAGAGCGGGTCCAGAGAAGAGCGACAAAAGTTATTAGAGGACTAAGGGGTCTGCAATACCAAGACAGGTTATTAGAGGACTGAGGGGTCTGCAATACCAAGACAGGTTATTAAACTTGGGGTTATTTAGCTTGGAAAAACGAAGGCTTAGGGGTGATCTTATAATAATGTACAAATATATGAGGGGGCAGTACAGAGACCTTTCTAATGATCTCTTTACTCTTAGGCCTGAGACTGGGACAAGGGGGCATCCTCTACGTCTGGAGGGAAGAAGGTTTAATCATAATCACAGACGCGGATTCTTTACTGTAAGAGCAGTGAGACTATGGAACTCTCTGCCACATGATGGTGTAATGAGTGAGTCACTACTAACATTTAAGAAGGGCCTGGATGCCTTTCTTGAAAACTATAATATTACCAGTTATATATACTAGATTCTTTGATAGGGCGTTGATCCAGGGAATTAGTCTGATTGCCGTATCTGGAGTCAGGAAGGAATTTTTTCCCCCAATGTGGAGATTAGTGTTGCCACATGGTTTTTTTTTGCCTTCCTCTGGATCAACATGTTAGGCTATGGGTTGAACTAGATGGACTTAAAGTCTTCCTTCAACCTTAAAAAACTATGTTACTATGATGTTGCCAGGGATGCGCCGGCAACATCGCCGCAACCGTCGCTCCGTGTGACGGTACCATAAGTCCCTATGTGGAGCTGGTCTCAACTCAGCGTCCCACACATAGACTAAATCACACTGCCTGTCCTCAGAAAGACTCAAATCTTACTCCCACTTCTCCCCAACCACCTCCCAATAACCAAACTAGGTCTATTGACACACTCCAGGGGGGTAGTGCATACATTTACAGGCAGAGGACTAGAATGACCAAGTAAGGGCATGTCCACAGTAATTCAATTATCAGACCCTCTGGAGTATAATGAGTAAACACAGAATAGCAACAACAAAGCTTTTGTAAAAAGCTTTCTTCTCTGCCCGCTTCCTCAAGTTGAACATGGACAAAACAGAGTTCATCATCTTCCCCCCCCAGCCGCCCTCCCCCTCTATCAGACCTGTCAATCCTAGTCAACCACTGCTCCCTCTCCCCAGTCCCCCACACAAAGTGCCTCGGGGTCACCCTCGACTCCTCCCTCTCCTTCAAGCCCCACATCCAAGCCCTCTCCACCTCCTGTCGACTCCAACTCAAGAACATTTCACGTATCCACCCATTTCTTAATCATGACACTGCCAAAACTCTCGTCCATGCCCTCATCATCTCCCGCCTTGACTACTGCAACCTACTCCTCACCGGTCTCCCTGCCTCCTCCTTTGCATCCCTCCGCTCTATCCCAAACTCAGCTGCCCGTCTAATCCACCTGCCTCCTCGCTACTCCCCTATCTCCCCTCTCCGCATGGCACTTCACTGGCTCCTCACCCTCCAAAGATCTCGATTTAAAATCCTAACCCTGACTTACAAAGCCATCCACAACTTGTCCCCCCCTTACATCTCCGACATGGTCTCCCAATACCAACCTGCACGCAACCTACGCTCCTCACAAGAACTCCTCCTCTCCTCCCCCCTCATATCTCATCCTCCCACAACCGCATACAAGACTTCCCCCGCGCCTCCCCCATACTCTGGAACTCTCTCCCCCAGCACGTCAGACACTCGCCTACCCTCAAGAGTTTCAAAAAGAACCTGAAAACTCATCTATTCCAACAAGCCTACAACCCATGATGAGACCCAGCGCCGCTCCACCACACACTTGGCGCTTCCCCCCATCGTGTCCTCTCCCACCCCTCGTGGACAGGGTCCTCTCCCATCGTGTATCAGCAAGCCTTAACTGTTCATATGTACTATACCTGTTCTTGTTACCCCCACTTCTTATGTAAGACGCCATGGAACCAATGGCGCTAAATAAATAAATAATAATAATAATAAAATAAAGTAAAATATGAGCCACCATATCCACCATCACACAAAGAAACATGGAGGGTTTTCCAATAATGACTATGCAGACTGACAATTTTTTATAACTATTTCTTTTATACTATTGACTGTGTCATTCAATTCTTAATTTTTATATAATTGTCTATTTGGGAAAAAAATTTGCAATTATACATTGGCTTTTAGGTGTGTAAATATTAGACTCACACTCACTCTTCCATATAGAAAAAGATTATAATGTGAGAGTCCTCAGTGGTTGATACCTTTTAATGGCTATTTGAAAAGATGGTAATGAATAGCAAGAATTCGAGACTCTAAAGGGCCTGTCACACACGTCAATGTCGTCAGTGAGATGATCGCTGACGACATTGACGGCTGATCGCTGGTGAGCTGTCACACAGACAGACTCACCAGCGATCAATTGACCAGAAACATCGTGGAAACGATTTAAATATCGTTTCCACGATGTCTTGCTCCCGCTGCCAGCCTGCTGGAAGCGGGAGCAGGCTGGTCTCCAAGGTAAACTGCGGGTATCTAGGCAGCGCGCGCTGCCTAGATACCCGACGTGTACCTTAGTTACCAGCCTCCTCCGCTCACCGGCTGGTATCTAAGGTACACAGCGGGTAACTAGGGACCATAGTTACCCGCTGTGTACCTTAGATACCAGCCGGTGAGCCAGGGGCGGACCTTGCTGCCCGGGGGCCCTGGTGCAGCCTTTGAGGGGGGGGCCTGGTTTGAGAAAGGGGGGGAGGGGGTGCTATCAGTGTAGGTGTGGTGAGGACCAGGGGGGGGGGTGCTATCAGGTTGCGGCTCCTACCTGCGTGCGTCCAGCGGGGCCCCGGAGCAGCGGCAGAGAGAGGAGGGGCGGGCTCAGCAGGGGGAAGCAGGAAGCTTCCCTGGTTAACCCCCTCTCCTCTGCCACACTGGCACAGGGACATGGGGGGCGGCTGGGGACCCCCCTGCAGGGCTAACCTGCGTCCAGCGGGGCCCCTGTGAGCCGGAGCAGCAGCAGAGAGAGGACGGGCGGGCTCAGCCGGGGGAAGCAGGAAGCTTCCCTGGTTAACCCCCTCTCCTCTGCCACACTGGCACAGGGACAGCGGAGCGGAGGAGGCTGGTAACCAAGGTACACGTCGGGTATCTAGGCAGCGCGCGCTGCCTAGATACCCGCAGTTTACCTTAGTTACCAGCTCCCAGCGCTTGTGAGAGGCGCTGGTAGCTGGAATATCGCTACTCCCGGTGTCACACGCAGCGATGCTGCGTGTCCACTGGGCGACAATCGCCAGGTTTTAGAGCAGGTTCTAAAACCTGGCGATCATCAACCAGCGATTTATCGCTGGTTGATTCAGTATGTCACACGCGTCAATATCGCTGCAACGTCACGTGCAGCCGATATCGTGCAGGCGATATTGATGCGTGTGACAGGCCCTTAAGGACTCTTTAGAGTCTGGTCCTGGATTTGAGGATTCTTTAATTGGTGTAAAAAAGACCTAAATACATGTGACACATTAATTCCTGCTCTGAATGTGTCACAGGTCATCAGTTTGTATTCCCAGATTCTCCTTTCTCTTTTGGATTTGAAATGACCTTTTAATACAAGTATTTTCTCATCACTCTTTTTGCCACACAAAGAAAAAAGAACAGATCTGCCTGTGGCCAATCATTTTATAGCCTTAATGGATATGAAGTTGCTAGTATTGAAAGTTTGCACTTCAGTGAGGAAGTGGAAGAACTCCAGCGCCACCTTTAGGTAGCTCCTCAAAGTCATAGTCGCTTTCTGACAAGCCTTTAAATATGACTAGGGATTTGTGCCAGATCAGAACCCCAAACTACAGACGCTGAGTTTCGGGGTACCTGCTCCTCATCAGTGTAGTGTGTGGGATATTCTGATCTGGCTGTGTGAGTGGGCTAAGACGAGGTCTGGGGAACGTGCTGTCTACCTTATGGAGAGGAGTTTACCTGGAACCATAAGAAGACAGTTAAGTAGGTGAGGAGATTTAAAGCCTCCTCTAGGAAATATGCAAATTTGCACTTCAGTAAGGAAGTGGATGAACGCCAGCATAACCTTTAGGTAGCTCCTCAAAGTCATAATCGACTTTCTGACAAGCCTTTTAATATGACTCAGGATTTGTGCCAGATCAGAACCCAAAGTGCAAATTTGAAGTGATAATTTGCATATTTCCTAGAGGAGGGATGTGGCTACAATCTCCTCACCTACTTAACTGTCTTCTTATGGTTGCAGGCAAACTCCTCTCCATAAGGTAGATAGCAAGTTCCCAGACCAAGTATTTAAAGGTCATTTCCAATCCCAAAGAGACAGGAGAGTCTGGGAATACAAAACTGATGATGACCTTTGGTGATTGCATGCAACAGTATAATTCAGTAGGATCTGAATAATTCTAATGCAGCTAATGGCTATAAAAATCTGATTTCAACAAATGGTCAATGCTCAGCACTTTGTTCCCAAACAAAAATAAATAATTAAAGGTGTGTGTCCTTATTTTTTTCTATATTAAACAAAATGTAATTTATCTACTAACACATTTAATTTAAAAAGGATGAACTGCCTGATATCAATGATCTTTTTAATGGTGTTGTCAGACAGCATATCCTATTACCTAGGCTATCACTAAAGGGCAAAATCTGCATTAAGTGAAGGCAGACAAGGGGCAAAAATGCTTGACTGGACTTAAAGGGACACTGTTAGGTCATTTCTCAGTATGATACTAATATTACCCTTAAATAAGGCCTGGGCAGACCTTTTAAAAAACATGTAAAATGATTATTCTACCCTTTGTAGTTTCCATGTTATCAGCATTGTCAGACCCTGCAGGGAGCTCCTGGGATTAGTCCTCTCCATTATAAGCAAACAGGAATAGTCCAGCTGCTGTATAAACTGGCATGTAATTATGCTCTCCCTCTCAGCGGCTCTCTCCTCCCTCCTCCCTCCTTCCTTTGCTCTCAGACAGTGCAGTGTCAGGTTTCAGTAGCTTCTGCTCTGTTGAGGACACGGAGGAAGAGAGCTATTACAGATCTGCCTTATCTAGACTCCATTTGTTTCTCTAAGCAGGTATCCCTGCTGTGGCAGTGTTTGTGTTGTATTTGACCTCTTGGGATGCAAGAGAATACAGCAGAGAGCAGAGAGGAGAATGCAGCCCCCCTCCCCACACTGATGTCCTGTGCAGTGATGTGGTGTGAATATGTGACATGCATATTCACCCTATGGGGAGTGGACAGCAGAGAACTAAGTGTGTTCTGTGAGTAACAGATGGAATGAATGTCTTTATTTGAAGTTTACAGAAGAATTTAAAGTGAGGAAATATAATACATATGCATTTTTGACCTCACAGTTTTCCTTTAAAGGGAATATTCTTTAGGGAAATAAATATATACTTATAGTGGATACTGATCTACTATTTACCTTACAGTTTGCTGTTGCCCACTTACTTTCTAGCTCAGCATCATCAGGGCAGAACTGTGATCTGTGACTACAGTCTGACTGCAGTAACTACAGTAAGGCTAAGGAAGTCTGAGACAAACTCCCTGCATTCTCATTGGTTTAGAAAGCTAATCTCCACCCTCCTGCATTTTTTTCTCTTTTGATTGGCAGCAGTGTCAACAGTGTGACTAAGAAAGTCTGAGACACACTTCCTGTCTTCTTATTGGTTCAGGAAGCTGATCTCCACCCTGCTGCTCTGCATCTTTGGATTGGCTGAAATGCTTACAGTGCGGCTAAGGAAGTCTTAGACACACCCCCTGTCTTCTCATTGGTTCAGGAAGCTGATCTCCACCCTGCTGCTCTGCATCTTCGGATTGGCTGAAATGCTTACAGTACGGCTAAGGAAGTCTTAGACACACCCCCTGTCTTCTCATTGGCCAGGAAGCTGATCTCCACCCTGCTGCAGCTCTGCCTCTTCTGATTGGCTGCAATGCCTAGAGTGAGTCTAAGGAACTCTGAGACACACCCCCTGTCTTCTCATTGGTCAGGAAGCTGATCTCTACCCTGCTGCAGCTCTGCCTCTTCTGATTGGCTGCAATGCCTAGAGTGAGTCTAAGGAACTCTGAGACACGCCCCCTCTCTTCTCATTGGTTCAGGACATTGTATCTATGCCTCTTCCGTTTGGCTGATCTTTATAAACATACGTTCAATCACTAGGAAACTACATTTTGTTCAGTTTTGGAAGGATTGTCTATCCTCCCCATAGGCCAACAGCTATTGTCTGGTGGGATCACACCTATCACTCATTATCCATACATAATTGTTCATTTAATGAACCTCGCTCCTCCCGCCGTCCACATAATCAAATTGTGTATACATCTATAGTGTGTATGGACCGGGTTTGTCTTGGCAAAAGTAAAAGAATGTTGATAAATCATTACATGTACATGACTTTATACATCGCCAATTCTTACCTTTCACTGCATGAGTCGACCACAAAGTACAGAAAATAGTCGCCAAAAAAAAGAAGATCATAAGAACAATCAGCAGTAAAAAACTGGTTTGGTTTAGACCTACAGAAAAAGGATGAAATGGATAAAATCAACACAAGAACTGTGCAGCGAGTAACCTACAAAGTCATAGGCCAGGGTCACATTTCCGTTTTTGGAACAAAATCCTGATCCGGTTTTGAGCTTCCAAAAAGCTCAAAACCGGACCAGGAAACGCTCCCCATAGGATCCAATGCAAAACACCGGATGGCTTCACAAGCCATCCGGTGGCCGGATCCGGCACTGCTGCCTGCGTTTAAAATCATGCAGGCAGCAGTTTTCGCAGCGTTTACCGGGACCGCACTGCGGTCACCGGATGGCTCAGGATGTGTAATCCTGAGCCATCCGGTAACTGCAGAGTGTGCGGATCCCGGCTCAGCAAACCTAGTAAAGAGTTAAATAGCTGCCCTAAATGACTGTTAGAGGTCTGTAGGGGGGCTTAGACCCCCCTACAGACCGGCCGGCCACTTCCATAGTGTTCTTCAACAATGTCTCAGTGTGCACGGGCGAGGAGCCCGTGCATGTCACCCAAAGTTGCCCCTACCCCCCCGTATCACTATAGAGGGGTGCATACACCCCTCTATTACCATTATGCTTTAATTATGTCATATACAGCAATAAGTGTCCCAATCGTAATGTCAGAATATATTTACATGTGTCCTGAGGCATAGCGAAGGGAATTCCATGGGCGAGGCTGTGTGCAGTAGCCTCCGCCCGCTCCTTCTTGATGGCCGCCCCCTCTGGCCGTAATCCACTGTTGTGAGGGCGGGAACGTCGTTAAGGGGCGTGGCTAACCGCGGCACTTAGTTAGCCACGCCCCTTTAACGACGTTCCCGCCCTCACAACAGTGGATTACGGCCAGAGGGGGCGGCCATCAAGAAGGAGCGGGCGGAGGCTACTGCACACAGCCCCGCCCATGGAATTCCCTTCGCTATGCCTCAGGACACATGTAAATATATTCTGACATTACGATTGGGACACTTATTGCTGTATATGACATAATTAAAGCATAATGGTAATAGAGGGGTGTATGCACCCCTCTATAGTGATACGGGGGGGTAGGGGCAACTTTGGGTGACATGCACGGGCTCCTCGCCCGTGCACACTGAGACATTGTTGAAGAACACTATGGAAGTGGCCGGCCGGTCTGTAGGGGGGTCTAAGCCCCCCTACAGACCTCTAACAGTCATTTAGGGCAGCTATTTAACTCTTTACTAGGTTTGCTGAGCCGGGATCCGCACACTCTGCAGTTACCGGATGGCTCAGGATTACACATCCTGAGCCATCCGGTGACCGCAGTGCGGTATTATGCACACATTTTTGTAAAAAAATGTGTGTGCCCGGCATTGCGTTCACCGCATCCGGATCCGGATGCGGTGAATGCAATTTATGTTTTCAATGTGACCCTACCCATAGACACCAATACTGGAACATTCCTATAGACACAACCAAACCGTAATGAACATAGAAACATGCCAAATACCGGTGTGTATATATATATATAAAATATTAACACAATTGATTAAAGTACACAAAGAAATGTGGAGAAATGATAACAAATCTGTATATGTGAGGGTTTTTTTTGTATCAGGCAATCCCCAGCATGTATTTTGAAATTAAAGTATACTAGTCAATGTAAATTTACATAAATATGTTAATGATCCCAAAAAAATTCATTAGAATATAAAGGGTCATCTCAATGAATTAGAATATCATCAGAATATTATTTTTCAGTAATTCAATACATAAAGTGACACACATCTATTTTATATAGAGTCATCACACACAGAAGGATCTATTTCATGTGTTTATTTCTGTTAATGTTGATGATTAATGAAAACCCAAAGGTCATTATCTCAGAAAATTAAAGTAGGGAGGATGAAGGGTGTGAGAGATAAAATATGACCTAAATAGGTATCAGAGGCTTCACCTTGTGTGGTTGTGAGAGGCACAACCACTATAAAAGCAGATCACGGCTGCTGCTGTATTCCACCAGACATCAAAGGGTGAATATAATATTGATTTATTAGTCAATCATTTTCAGGACTCCCTGAAAACATGATATTTATTTGTCCTGAGGAAGGGGGTGGGGAGTCCTGAAATACGTTGATGAATAAATCAATATTATATTCACCCTTTAATGTATTCTACACTCTAAAGACACTAGCACTGCAGTAGCAGCGCAGCTTCATAGTGTGTGAGGACAGGGAAGGTACAAGTTTTTGTATCTCCCCGGATTCCCCCACTTGTGAGGTTTTGTTGGGATCTTATCTGACTTCTGTTATTGGAGATAAAATCTCTCGTTTTCCAGGATATATGTTGCTGGTGTTGAGGTTTACAGGAGAAGGCGCACTACTAGGTCACCAGCAGGAGAAATGCTCAAACATGGACGTTCTTTTTGTGTAAAGTTGTCCAAAAGTCTAGTTACACTTTAATGTGGGCAGATTAGCAGGGGCCCCTCTCCTTGTGGGGCCCCAGTGTAAGTGCCCATCAGGCCTATGTATTAAGATGACCTTGTCTGGCACTGGTGACTATCTAGGATCAGTTCAGAAAACAGAGAATGGCGGAGCTGGATAATGGCGGTCACACATTGTACTAAGATCCCCATCCTAATAAACTCCTTACAACACTTTTAAAGGGTTAATTGATCCCAGAAATTAAACACATGTCTCCCCCCCACAGTATAAGGCAGAAGTCTCAGACCTGGACCTCACCCTGACTATTATATATATAGGCAGCCACTTACCGCGTGTCCGGACAGTGGGGGGCTCCGCGGGGTCGTGCCCGGCGCCCAGTTCTTCTCTAGAGGTCAGTGCTGCTTCTTCATCTGTGATCTTCATGTCCATTGCTGAGCGTATCCTCACAAGGAAAGAATGAATGAATGAGATTATACCGGCTTTTGCTCTGCCATGTACTTTCCCTTTCCTTTAACCCTTTACAACACTATGACTCAAATGATTATTTCCTGTTTCGTTAAACCTTAGATCATATGACATGCCCATATTTCATATATGCATTGATCCCACTGTGGAAACTCCGAGTAGACAAATGGGATTTATATAGGATCTGTAATTATAGAAAGGAAAGGACAGCAGCAATTCTCTAAGGCGGTGTGCTCCTCCCTAAGGCGGTGTGCTCCTTCCTAAGGCGGTGTGCTCCTTCCTAAGGCGGTGTGCTCCTCCAGACATGGAATTAAAGGGACTTTCCAGGAAGAATAAAAAAGTATTCTCACACCTATACCTTCATAATCTATAAGGGTACAGTATGTGCCCCGACTAGTGTTACTTACGTTTTCGATGCTGCATATTTTCGTTGCTTCAAAATCTGTCCTGTACAAGGACAGTGGATGAGATTAAAGGGGTTGCCCGGTCTAAAAAGGATAATTCTGCAGTCACTCTATGTGACTGTGAGGATTTGACAATTCTAAGCCATGTCTGACTAGTAGGTGCAGCTGTCTACTGGACACGCCCATCCATACATGTGTCTACTGGACACGCCCATCCATACATGTGTCTACTGGACACGCCCATCCATACATTTGTCTACAGGACACGCCCATCCATGCATTTGTCTACTGGACACGCCCATCCATACATTTGTCTACTGGACACGCCCATCCATACATTTGTCTACTGGACATGCCCATCCATACATTTGTCTACAGGACACGCCCATCCATGCATTTGTCTACTGGACACGCCCATCCATACATTTGTCTACTGGACACGCCCATCCATACATTTGTCTACTGGACACGCCCATCCATACATGTGTCTACTGGACACGCCCATCCATACATGTGTCTACTGGACACGCCCATCCATACATTTGTCTACTGGACACGCCCATCCATACATTTGTCTACTGGACACGCCCATCCATACATTTGTCTACTGGACACGCCCATCCATGCATTTGTCTACTGGACACATCCATCCATACATTTGTCTACTGGACACGCCCATCCATGCATTTGTCTACTGGACACATCCATCCATACATTTGTCTACTGGACACGCCCATCCATGCATTTGTCTACTGGACACGCCCATCCATACATTTGTCTACTGGACACATCCATCCATACATTTGTCTACAGGACACGCCCATCCATACATTTGTCTACTGGACACGCCCATCCATGCATTTGTCTACTGGACACGCCCATCCATACATTTGTCTACTGGACACATCCATCCATACATTTGTCTACAGGACACGCCCATCCATGCATTTGTCTACTGGACACATCCATCCATACATTTGTCTACTGGATACGCCCATCCATACATTTGTCTACTGGACACGCCCATCCATACATTTGTCTACTGGACACGCCCATCCATACATTTGTCTACTGGACACGCCCATCCATACATTTGTCTACTGGACACGCCCATCCATACATTTGTCTACTGGACACGCCCATCCATGCATTTGTCTACTGGACACATCCATCCATACATTTGTCTACTGGACACATCCATCCATACATTTGTCTACTGGACACGCCCATCCATGCTTATGTCTACTGGATACGCCCATCCATGCATTTGTCTACTGGACACATCCATCCATACATTTGTCTACTGGACACGCCCATCCATGCATTTGTCTACTGGACACATCCATCCATACATTTGTCTACTGGACACGCCCATCCATACATTTGTCTACTGGACACGCCCATCCATGCTTATGTCTACTGGACACGCCCATCCATACATTTGTCTACTGGACACATCCATCCATACATTTGTCTACTGGACAGCCCATCCATACATTTGTCTACTGGACACGCCCATCCATACATTTGTCTACTGGACATGCCCATCCATGCATTTGTCTACTGGACACGCCCATCCATGCATTTGTCTACTGGACACGCCCATCCATACATTTGTCTACTGGACACATCCATCCATACATTGTCTACTGGACACGCCCATCCATGCATTTGTCTACTGGACACGCCCATCCATACATTTGTCTACTGGACACATCCATCCATACATTTGTCTACTGGACACGCCCATCCATGCTTATGTCTACTGGACACGCCCATCCATGCATTTGTCTACTGGACACATCCATCCATACATTTGTCTACTGGACACGCCCATCCATACATTTGTCTACTGGACACGCCCATCCATACATTTGTCTATTGGACACGTCCACTAGTCAGATTCTGGCCGGGAGCATGTATATCGCACAATTGCGGCCACGTGACTGCCGTTCGTAGCCAGACCCTGATTAGTGGGTGAGACATTGCTGAATGCAAATGTACTGAGTGTGTTTATCCATTAGATGACCACACCTACTACTCAGACACACCCACTCCACACATTTATATTGAGTGCGGCCACCCCCACTAGTCAGGTTCTGGCCAGGAGCATGTGGTCCATTCCCAGCTTAGAAACTAACAAATCCTCTTCCTGATGAGTCTGCAGTCCGATAGTGTAACTTTAGATTCATCAGTTTAGACTGAACAACCCCTTTAATGAAAATCTAATGTCCACTGTGCATTTTTTTACATTGCATAAACTGACCTGCGGTGCGTTTTTTCCAATCCGCAGCATGTAAGTTTTTCTTGCGTAGACACTGAGTTTTTTGTGTTGAATTTCCCCATAGACTTGTATTAGATACACAAATTTTGCAAGTAAAAAACGATCATGGAAACATAGAACGGTAGAGTATGAAGGTACCTCCTGGGTCATTGTGTGAAGGGACCTCCAGAGTTATCATGTGAAGGGACCTCCTGGGTCATTGTATGAAGGGACCTCCGGAGTCATCATGTGAAGGGACCTCCTGGATCATCATGTGAAGGGACCTCCAGGCGTAATAGAGGGCTTCTTAGGAGCGCATCACAACAACCACCATCCCCGCAGCTGTGTCAGGAGGGGTACTCACCATTGGGGTTCAGAGGAC